>OX104113.1:30002337-30427909 GCA_944474755.1 Limnoperna fortunei
GTTTTTAAATTCTACAAATTAATATATTAATAAGTTCAATGTGAATTTACTACAATCAAATCAAAAAAGATAAAATAAATGCAAGTAGCAGCAAACCATAAACATTAATCCTAATTACTAATTAAAATAGGTAAAGTACATACATGGACAATATATACATGAATCATGAATCACCTTCATGTATTTTTACCAATTGTTTAGCAAAGAAATATAATAAATTAAAACAGATTTACTTTAATTAAAACTTTTAGTCCATTGTCAAAGGCATATTCCATGTGATATAAAATATTACCTTTAATCTGATGTATTAAAATGTTTGTTGATAATAGAATATGGTAATTTATTTTTATAATACTTTTTTGTCAGGAAAATTTAATCAGATTACTGCAGACTGGCTTGGCTCTGTGCATGATTCACATATATTTAGAACTTCATCAGTCTGTAGATACCTTGAAGGGAACCACAGAGGATTGGTTGATGGCATTCTCCTTGGTGATAATGGATATGGATGTCACCCATTTCTACTGACCCCATACAACAATCCCCAAGAATTACACCAGCAACAATATAACAGGAGCCATGCATCTACAAGATCGCTCATTGAGAGGACGTTTGGTGTGTGGAAGAGAAGATTTCATGTGCTTCATTCAGAGGTATACAATGAAAAATGCATTTTAACTGTAATAAATGTATATAACAAAGAAGCATCAAAATACTATTCCTAAACTTTGTCTTTGTGTAATAGATATTGATACATACCTATACTCATACTGCTTGTTTATGGAACACATTTAATGTCTTACATGTTTAATTCCTTGTATTTCAAATTAATTAGTTATCTCCCCTTTAACATTCTCTGTTAGCTATTGTAGGGTTTTGCAATAATGTCAGCAATGTCTAAACTATAATATAATATATATTATCATGTTCCAGTTGTTATTTGGAGATGGAATCCAATGTACCTGGTAACCAATGGGAACCCTGAACCTGGGACAAGTAAAAACTGGCAATCTTTGTAAATTATGGTTGGATTAGAGCGCAACCTGCTCTAAGTTGGACAAACTTGTAATGCCAGTGTTCACGTACCAATGATTATAACTAGATGGCTAAATACACAGACCACTTGGTCACCAAGGCCCCATATATATTTCAAATATATATAAAATCTGAAATTATATGTAGGCTCCTATCCATGAATCACATATTGCACATTTATTTAATGGACAGGAGCTGAAAATGAAGACAACTGAAATATTTTAACATAAATTCTGCCAACTTATGAAAAATATCAGAATGCAAACTTTTCTTTCAGATAAGAATGAAACCAGAGAAGGTATGCCGAATCATAGGTGCTTGTGCAGTGCTGCATAATATAGCTGTAATGATGAAGGAGCCACTTATTGAAGAAAATGCATGTGATGTTCCCCAGCCTGTTCCTGTTGACAACTACAATGGTCCTCAAGATGGGAAATCAGTCAGGGATTACATTGCCAGATCATTTTTTTGACAATAAAGCTTTAATTATTTTTCTTTGAACTTTTTTAATTATAGCTCAACTTTAGGTACCCCAATAACAGTTTTATTAGTCAGTCAGACAAACACATTTCTGTAAACATTTAACTATATCTTTAAGAATCACTGGATCAACTGAAACCAAACCTGTCAGAAATGGTCCTTAGGTATTTCCTGTCTGGTTAAGGGAAGTAACTCACTCTTATTGCCTTTACAAATTGGTCATGGTTGTTGGCCTTTGTAGTTAATTTTCATATTATTTAAAAACAGTAAGACAAGTACAGTTTTCAATGTTTATATTTTTAGTATATTTATTTATTTACATATTTACAAGTCCACAAGAAATAACAAGGTGGGTCTAAGTGACCACAGTTGACAATTATAATGTCCTATATAAGTAATGTTTATAGAAATAAATGAACCGTAATATAATTTAAATTCAGCTTTGAGTTTTTTTTTCATTTTATAACTTAACCCTCTCTCAAGCTTTTTAGAATTGAAAATAACAAATATGTAACCTATTCAACCAGGCAATCACATTTGATGAAACCCCAAAAGGCAAAATGGTGAGTCCCTAACAGTATTGTCCACATAGTAGCAATTAAAATTTTTTTTATAAATATTAAAAATAATTCCATGACTTCTTAAATCAAAAACTTATATAAAAAAATAAAATGACATTCCCAAATTCAGTGTAAATCCAAATAAACAGCTGCAACAGGAGCACATGATACACCCTAGGAAAATATGGTGAGGAGCCATGTACTACATGGATGCATAATTATAATTGCACTTATAAGTACAAATATTGACAATGCTCAAATTTCTGAAAAATTTATGAAAGCCTTTGAATTCAAGTCTGAAAACTAAAAAATACCCCTTATTTAACAAAAAAAGTGCCATAATCTCAGTATACAGTAGACATAATAAACAACTGTTTGGTATTTGGAAAACAAAATACATTTTATGTCAACTTGAATGCATTCCAAGATACAGTGTGACAAATTAGTTATTGTTGATTTTGTGCTTTATTGACTTTTTTTTGTTGTTGGACAGCCCAAGTTCAAAATAAGATGGTGTCATATAATTTTAACCAGTATAATTTTTTTAACATTATGCATTAAAGTAGAACATGTCCATTGTTAATACACAACCACATTCAAGAAATACTTGGCAGTTCTATTTTCCATATTTTTTATTTTGAATGGATTGATAGTATTGTCAAACTGCAGCATCAGAGGCTCAGAGCATGTGATGCAGTTTAACAAGCCTAGCAGCAACCCATCAAAATAACCTACAGCATTTCTTTACAATATATTACCAATTCTAGAAAAATATATATCTATATTTTTGCAAATCAATAAAATTGAACTTAAATTTTATATCAAGCTATTAAGCTATCAAGCTATGTATTCTTTTTTCATTAACATTAATAAATTAATATGATAGTATATTAATAAGTCTTCAGTAAATTTTTTTTTTAATTTTTATTGAATTACAGAATAAATATTAAAAGAAATTTTGAAAACACTTATCAATGTGGATTTATTGTTCTAAGATTGGCAGAAAATATGACAGATGGTATTCTGTGACACATTAAAACCAGTTCAATCAGATTAATTTAAAATAATTACATGTGGAGGAAGCTACTTGTAAGTAATTGATTAACAGTAGGCGAAGAAAAGACAGATGTGTTTGTTTTAAATTGTTTCAATATTTCAATTTGCAAATTTAATTTTTCTATTTCTTTATCCTGTTTCAAAAGTTCTTTTTCATATACTTTGTACTGTATTTCATAAAGGTCTTCTACTGTTTTTTTCTTCTTTGGCAAAAGTCTTTTGTTGTTGATCTTTTTTACACTACAAAATTAGAAACAATACTTATCTCCCCTTGAGTACTGTGTTCAAATGACAAATTTGAATGAATTTCCAGTTATTTCCTTTTAACACATGCCATATCAACAGCAGTTTTATGTGATTAATAAGATTTATAGTTCTTGTTGGTATGATTTTCATTTTTAGTGTTAATTAGTTTTTAAAAAAGAATGTTTAAATTTACAGAGGTTAAGAGGACACATTGTTAATGATATAAACTGTATTGCTTCTCATCTTCTAATCATTGATTGAAACTCATTACATGCATATGTGAATTCACAACAATATTCAAGCACTATGAGAAATTACCTTGCATTATTGATACCAGACAATCTTGGTATAGGAGGAGTCTGGGACAGTGGTAAAATAGATGATGATAAGGTTGTGGGTGGCAATGAGGTCAAAATTGACTGGCTTTCTTCCTCCAGTGTATCAGAATCATATATGGTAGGTGGTGGTGTCCTGACTACATCTTCTTGAGTTTCAGACCAGTTGTATTCATCTAGGCTTGTCACATTATTTTCGTCTATAAAAAAGGTTATTTATTATTGACAATCAATAAACATGTTAAAAAACATAATTTCTTGTTATTTTATGCATAATGGAGGGAGAGCAAGAGGCGGTCCATTAGAAGATAAACAATTTTTCCCAAAACAGATAACAGTAAATTTAAAATTATGATAAAAGATAACAGCAATTTCCATGAGGAAACAGACATGAGTGAGTTCAAAAATTGGTAAAACAGATAACAACATAACTGAGTAATTTAGAGGGAATAAAAGATAAAATCTGTAAAACAGTTAACAGTGTTCTGACTATTAAAAGCAAACAGGGTTTTTATTTGTATTATAACCCTTAAAAAAAGAGAGTTAACAGAACAAAAAAACAAAAACAAAATAGCAGAAAGGATAAAAAAAATCCTCTCCCCCCCCCCCCCCATAATGGGGCTAATAATTTCTTATGTATAAGTAAGTCCTGACTTTTATCTAATTTAAATAAGTGTAACCAGTTGCAGATGAATAGATCAAAAGAATTACTTTTCATTATGTTTTAGTTAGTTCTATTGACTTAGTGGGTTACTGGTACTAAAAAGGACGCTCATATCACTCAACTGCATGGAGGAATAAACGATATCGTTACGCGTTTACGTCAGAAATATTGGATTCCTAGTATAAGACAGCAAGTTAAAGTTAAATTACGAAAATGTGTCGTTTGTAGAAAAGTAACAGGACATTCTTATCAACAACCCGAAACACCGCCGTTACCTGGCGACCGCGTGCAGGAATCATTGCCATTTTCAGCTACCGGAGTAGACTTTGCGGGACCACTATATGTTAGAAATAATGATAATTCAAAAGCAAAAGTTTACATATGCTTATTCACATGTTCTACCTCTAGAGCACTTCATTTGGAAGTAGTTACTAGCCTAAGCGAGGAATCATTTATATATGCATTTAGACGTTTTTCGAGTAGGAGATCAGTTCCGAGAATCTTAATTTCAGACAATGCCACTACATTCGTATCATCGGCGAAAGAAATCAATCTTTTGATGGATTCGACTAAAGATAAACTAAGTCAATATGGAACTGACTGGAAATTTATTCCACGTAGTGCGCCATGGTATGGTGGAATGTGGGAAAGACTCATTGGTCTTACAAAACAGTGCCTCCGGAAATCTTTAGGTACGAACTGTATAGATATGGAACAATTAATAACAATTATTACCGAAATTGAGGCGAAACTAAACGATAGACCATTGACGTACGTGATTTCCGAACTGAATGAACCAGAAGCATTAACACCGTCACATCTCCTACAAGGAAGAAAAATTACAACTTTGCCATACCCGAAAGAAAACATAGACATTCTCAAAAACTGTGAAAATGCAACACATCATAGTCTGAATCGTAGTTTACGAATGCAACAACAAATTCTAGATCATTTTTGGTTGCGTTGGAAAAGGGAATACCTCACATCTTTGAAGGAACGTCACATTGCTACAGGAAAAAACGAACCAAGTATACGAGTGGGCGATGTTGTTCAAATTCACGACGAGGCGCCGAGAACATCATGGAAATTGGCAGTAGTAGAGGAGCTCATCAAAGGAAATGATGGTATTATTAGGGCAGTGAACTTGCGAACTAAACACGGGAGAACAAATAGACCGATATCCAAGCTATATCCTTTAGAAGTCAACGAGAACGACACTACAATAGAACGACTATCTAAAATGAAAGCCAGAGAAAACATTCAAAAATAGACTATAAATCGTTAACTATTTAAGTGACTATAATTTCCAATGATTCAAGAGATAAATGCAGGATATTTATTTATTTCATGTGGACTTTAAAGTAATTGATTCAATTTATTTGTCATTTTATATATCTTTTTATTTGTATTTTCATTTCTTTTTCATTTTCGGCGCCCCAGTATCAAGGATTACGAACGATTACGAACAATCATTTACGTCTTGAACGTAACTAACGTTACCATTATCTACGTAACGTCTATTGTCATTGTAACGTCATGTAAACAACGTTTTTCCGACGCAGTCGGTATTATATTCACTTTTTACCCTTTGACCTCATGACACTTCACCTCTCGTAATTCTGTTTCTTGATTGGTTACAAACCAATTGGACGGGGGTTCGGAACAGGGTGGTAAATTGGACAGGGGCTCGGAACAGGGTGGTAATTCACCTTTCAAATTGTGTACTATTATAATTAGATTTTACCGTCTGTTTGTTTATAAAATTATTTCATAGTGCAATTTAAGTATAAAGAACGATAGAGATGGGCTGCAGTTTGTAAAATTTTATATCAAACAACTTGTACAAAAATGTTAAATATTTTGTATTTGAAGTACAGCGCAAATTAAATGCATATTAACACGCTGGATTTTAGCGGGCTTTTATGGAGGATAAAAAAGACGAAGAGACGAAATTTTAATTAATTTCTAAATACAAATTAACAATCATTTTATATTCATGTTGATATTAAATTAAATGTATTATTGTTCTTGGGCGTCCGTCGTAGTACACACATAGATAGAGAGTTGTGGCTCTAATTGTAAAGTATACTTTGCTTATTCAGTAAATTTTAAACTATGAACATTTTATTAAAAAATTTCTAATATTCAATTTGTTTACATTATTGTATAACTGCTTTGGTGCTCGCAGAAAAACTTCATTTCTATATCTTAGGCATTGGGTTTCAATACATAATAGCAATAAACTTTCTGGAATACATGTACATGTACAGCAAAGTACATGTAGTTGTATGTACATTATCAATTTTAGGTTAACTGTATGCTTGGTAAATCTGTTAATATCGAAAACACGTAAATAAAAGGGGGCACACATGTATAAATGAATAATTTCAAACTCGTTTCATCTGGGACTAGTGTTAATTTATAGGTTCATGATTTCATTCACGTAGTAATAATTGTCCGTCAGTACTTCCGCCAAAAAATTTCCATCAAACATTTCTGGTCTATTGAAACGGGGAATTTGTATGACAATAAAGGCGATTCGTAGTTCAATGTATAGCTCAATTTATATCTTTACTGCGTCGGTTATCTTTTTTAAAGATAGTACTTGTTAGTCTTCAATACAAGTTTGAAACGATCAGTTGATTTTCTATCTATCTAAGCGAAGTACTAACCACACTCACAACAAATCGCCACAACTGTCAAGTGTTCCAAATAGAAGCGAAATCGATGTTTAGAAACAACACCTGCGATTTATGCTTTGTAAAAATGACAGTTTTTTGCAAGAATTGACTCTGTTTTGATCAGGTATAGTTTTGTCGTATTCTAAGGCACGTTACAGAGTTGTCAGGAAAGTGTATTGCATACCCAATGACATGGCGTGTTGTTGTTTTCCGTGTGGATTATTAGTTAGTTATTATCGTCTATCCATTTTAGTCGTTTTTATCAGGTTTGCGTTCAGAGACTCCCTGTGTCCATTTATTAACTCTCTTTTACTAGTGGTCAATACTTAATCTGTCAGTGGTAACTAGTATATTCTTGTTGCTGTTATTCTATATTTGGCCTTCACCACTGATAGCAGAATTTCATAGAAACATTTTAACAGATAAAAGGGAAGGTAGAAGAGAAGCAATTCAAAAAGAATACCAAGTCTTCAAATTACGTTATTTTCTGTCAATACATGGCATTAATATTAATTATTGCCCTTTCTTTATTGCGTGCCATTATTATAACGATAAAAGAATGATGTAAAATATTTCTTTATGTTTATTTTCAATATTCGACATAATTATGACTGAAGATGTACGCGCCAAATGCAAATATTACAGTAATTCAAACAACACCATTGAGACCACACGTACATTAGCAACTTTGAGTGTTTCACAAAACAAATTGAAACCTGTAGAAAACCATCTATTTCTTCATTATATTAAAGAATGTAAATCTTTGCACGCGTTATTGTACATAATGATAAAAAAACCTTCGAAGTATGGTGAGAGCACAATTGATTTGTCCACTGACCCAAAACTGTTTGCAGAATTTCTTAAACAGTAAACTTAGAATTATTATAAAGTTCTTAATATTTCTTTATAAGTTATGAGAGACAGTATTGAAATCCCTACAAACAATAACAGCCATATAAAACTTGGCTATTTTAACTGACCAGAGAACATCCTTGAGACTCACCATAAGGTACTGAATGATACATGCGGTATTTCTTATTTGAACATAATACTGGTATGTCGTGCGTAGGTTATAGAACTTTACGTGTTTACGATTTACCTCTTCCGTGTTTTGTGCCTTGTACCACCGCAGGCGCAACAGAAAAATTCTCGAACACGATCTTAAGTTATGAATAAATGAACGTGCAAGGCAAATAGTATGACATTGTTTACTGTGAATAAATGTGTACATGGATGGATGTATTAGTTGTACATAAAAATAAATTATACTGCATTCGGGTATCGAATGCCAAGAATCAGATGCACATAAGAAGGTCGGACATAAAAAGAAAATTGCTCGATATCATAAGCCTTTGTGAAAGCTTTTGCTTGCAATCAAACGCAACAAGTAAAGATGAACACGATACAACAAACAAAAGTAACAGGCATTTTCTGCGCGGAAGGTTTTCTTGAAAAGTACACGTTATGTTTCAATGATGATACCCGTCTTGTCACGAACTAGATTAGTAAGTTATCCAATATATGTCTTTATGTTGGACAGACAGTCGGAAAATTAAGTTTACTGGCGACGCGCAAGGGGAGCCAGTAAACGGATATTTGCGACCATCAAATTACTAATTGATGCAGCAAATCTTCAAATACATTACGGTTATCTCCATTTTAATGCTAAGACAATAAAAAACTGATTAAAATGGAGATTTTTTATTTACCGGAAATAACGCAGTAATAATAGTTTTTAGTTTTCTAGAAACATTTCTAAGTAGAGGCAGACCTAAGTGTATTTGTCGTGTTTGTAATTTCAAGCTATCTAGGGCAGATTAAATGCAAATTGTAACCGAATTTAGCATTAACAAGGGAAAAGAAATCATCAATATACCTCAAAGTAAAATTAAAAGCCTTTGAACAGCGTTGAATTGCAATCGCCAAAATAGACTATTGTACGTGTTATTTGCTGTCTGTAAACAAAATATGGTTTTTTGTAACTGTTTTTCTGTTCTTTGAATTAAAATACAAAAATTTTGGCATCGTACTTACATGTTAGTATAAAAATATACTCTGATTGTCCGAATTGTTTATATATGGTACGAAACAAGAGAGAAAATTTACACTCAGTGTACGTATAGTAAGCTTATCTGCATGTCTGCTTTATTGCATGTTTGAATTGTAATCTATTCCTGCATAAGGTTTATATCGTTTCACTTCATTGATATTCAAAGATCGTATATAGTTTTGCTTTATTGGATAATATTAGCTTTACACTTTAAAGAAGAACTGCTAGTAGTCCTATGAATTGAATTTTTGTGGTAAATTATCAATTGTTGTTCATGTTAAAGGTGAACAACAATTGATATATATATATTCTCGAATTTTCCAATACTTAAAAAGGGGTACCGTCCTCCAACTCGGAAGTTATTAAATTTACCTTTACTATAAAAAGGTGGTATTAAAACATAATTAAACCATGTTTATTTTATTGAAACATAAGTTTTTTTCTGTGCCTTTGATTGCTCCCGAGGATCGTTCTCTTACACCATTAATCAATCAATCGTTCTCTTCTGCCGCATAAATGGTACAGGTAGGAAACAGGTAATGTACGTATAGCTCCAATATGATTCAATGATTAGCAAAGTATTCATTTAAAAAAGATACAAAAGTGTGAAAGTAATAACTTAAAAGTCTCTTGGTTTGCTGAATTTGAGCGTTAATCTAAAACAAAAAGAAAAAAAAACTGTCATGAAATAACAGAAAAAGTGAGATTATAAACATTTATCAAGCACAACTTGATGTCTTAATCTATTAAAAAATATTTCAAGAACAAAACAGTCAAATAAGTAGCTATTTAGCGTAATTGGACATTCATATATTCAAATAAGATTATATAAGTCAGTGATGAATTACTAATTTAATAATTTGCCATGGAGTTGTCAAAACATATTAATTTGTACATATCAACGCAAAAATTCAAATTGTGCAATTTGAAAGTTCCAGAAACATCTAAGTATAAATACTTACATTTGGGTTTTACCCAGAAAAGTAAGAGTTGCTGCTGGGATAATAAGAATTTGACAGGTATGTACCGGAACTGTATACTGGCAATGACCCTGATGATAGGTAAGATCCCGAGTACGATGGGAGATACGAGGCACTGGAGAGGTAAGTAGTACCACTGTTATAGCTTGGAATATATGATGAAGTGTAAGTCGGTACGTAGGAGGAACTGTAAGTTGGTACAGAATAGCTTAATCCGCCGTAGTAACCTCCATAACTACCAAAACCACCACCATAATTATCGTAGCCACCGCCATAACCTCCATATCTACCGCCATAACCACCGTAACCACCACCACCACCATAACCTCCGTATCCACCGCCACCATAACCTCCGTATCCACCGCCATAACCTCCGTATCCACCTGTTTAGAAGAATCATGAATTTTGTATCATTTGTAATCCACATAGACAACTCATCGTACTAGAAAAAAAAGCAAAAACAAACTTTATATTATTTTATTGATATTGTTCGAGGAGAATCAGATACCACAGCCTTGAAGTTGTTCCATATCTATCGGATGCTTCTCGTTCATGTAGGTTACAAGAATCTACAAGAGGAAAACGTAATATAAGTACAATATTATACGTATGGTATTATTGTCTAAACTCATACTTATCCGAAATAAACAATTATAGTAATATATGTTTTGATTATCTTGTTTTATAGCAGCCATGTTATATTCAAAAGAACATTTTGTTTACTTTTAATTCAAATTTAGATTTACAACCATAGTTACAATATCGAACTGCTATGGTCAAAGTAGCATACTCATTATAATGAAAAAAATAAAATGCTTTGTGTAAATCGCATCATTTTACATACCTAATACAAACCGGATCTTGAACCCACGAAGGACCCACCAGATGCGTAGACATTTGATGTTGGATAGTATTGAGAGGAACTTATAAAGGATCCTGATGAATATTGTGGTGCTCCGTAAGAAATGCTGCTACCAGGATAACCACCAAACCCTCCACTATAATAACCACCTATGTCCCCACCGTAACTGCCAATGCCACTGCTGTATCCGCCTATGCCACTGCTGTATCCGCCAATACCACTGCTATAACCACCAATGCCACCTCCATAACCACCAGAACCACCAATGCCACCTCCATAACCACCAATGCCACCTCCATAACCGCCAATGCCACCTCCATAACCACCAATGCCAATGCCACCTCCATATCCGCCAATGCCACCTCCGTAACCGCCACTATAACCTTTTCAACATAAATCAGTCCATACAACATAACACGAGAATCCGCGAACACGATTTCAGTATGTATGCATAGCTCACGATCACCTACGCGTTTATATATGTCAAATAGCTGATTGTGCTAGGAAAACTACTCGTTTAGTTACCCCTGTGTAAATATTTTGTTGCAAACTGGTGTAATAAAGCTGACCGTTATTTGTCCGTCGATGACTGTGTTCATCCGAACGTGCAATATGGCTGAAAATTTGCTATTAAAGATTCTATCAATTCAATAATCTCAAAATTTGTATTCACAGCTAAAACACGACACGAATATGTTTAAGGCACCATTTATACAGTTATCGAATAATTTACACAACGTAAGTATTGCAAAAGGTTTACCCCAGAAAACAATGCATGATATGATGAAAAACATATGTAATATATATCAATAGGATTTTGATAGGTCTAAAAACGACTTTCATGACATGTTTAATCGCAAAAGTATGGAAGCTTATTTAGGACCTACAATTTTTTAACTAATTAAATTTCGTTATAACGGATTCCATTATTCCTAACAACGTATTATAAATTCGTGATCGCGGATTTTTAATTATCTATATTTTTCTCCAACTACACAAGAGATTTATTGTGACAGACTAACCTGACTTTGATGACATAAGTGACGGTCAAAACATGATTACGTTCGATAGAATTGCTGGATCCACTGACATTCTCTGTGCTAAAACCCGCGTAGGAAAGTAATTATCATTAAATAAATTAAAGTGAAAACAATCGAAATCCGTTGTCACGAATTCTTAAATCCGTTATAACGAACTACATATTCGCGATCCGAAATTCGTTATAAAGAATTTAAAATCCGTGATCACCAAATGTGGAGTTCGTTATAACGAATTTAAATTCGTTATCACGGATTCAGAAATTCGTTATAACGAATTGAAAAATCGTGATTATGAATTAAAAAAAATATTGTTGAATTTACTAAAGAAGCTTCTGAACATAAGTACTAAAACAGCATCAACATATGATTATTTTTGTACGCTCCACAAGCGGTCAAGCGGAATCCAATGTTGACGTGTTTTGTGATCTGATTCATACAAAAATCTTGTCAACAGCGATAGATGCATCTGCTGCTGGGTACAAGAATTTGTTGAATTTATTCGTGTAATAAAACAGTCACTAACTTTGATCTGCGGTCGCTATCGGTTTTTCTCAACTCTAAAAAATGTTATTACATTTTCTCTGGTTAAAAATAAACCCAATAGAGATCTATATCAAAGCAAGTTAACCAAAAGAAAAAGTGCAGTAGTTTTTAATATTGCACACAGTGGAATACAACTTTATATATATGAAGAATATCTTTAACACTTTTAAGCAATAAATTTAATATGTTTTACTTTTTCTATGTTTAACAGAAATTGATGCGAAAATGTATAATTGGGAATAGTTGGACAGACAGGAAATTTAGTCACATTCTAACCGTTTTTCATTGCAATATTAAAAAAAAAAGATAATTGTGTAATTTGTAAAGCGCAACATATAAGTAAAAGAACGGCGCTTAGTTTTCGTTGTCTAAAGGGGAGATAAATCTTATATTTGGAAAAATAAGGTAGAATTATCGGAATTTGAAAATGTCATATTGACAAAACCCGTATTAAATTACCTCCGAAACCATATCCACCATATCCACTTCCGTAACTGCCGCCATATCCACCTCCATATCCCTTGCCGCCACCACCGTATCCACCACCACCGTATCCGCCACCTTTAGTATAGCCACCAGCTTCGGCCATGGCAACCACTACAGCTATAGCAAGTATCAACTTCATGCTTTTCGTACCTAAAAAAGGAAAAAAGTAAACCTCACAACTCAAGCGGAACTATAAGATTATTGAAATATATGGCACTGTGTTGGAATAAATGTTCTTTAGAAAATATAGGTGTCAAAATAAAGCACACCTAATAGACAAATATGTGTCTTCTGTATGCTGGACAAACCAGTAAAACTGATCCAGAATAGTACGCTCTTAGGATTATCATAATTGGGTTTAAAACCACATTTGAATTAATGTATTTAAAATAACAAAATATATGAATAAAAAGTACCAATATAAAAAATTGAAACATAATATTTGTTTGTTTGATGGTGTTTAACGCCAATTTCAGCCATTTTTCAGCTATATCATGGCCTCCAGTTTTTATTGGGGGAGGAAGCCGGAGTACCCGGAGAAAATTCCCGACCTGCGGTAGGAAAACTGGCAATCCTTGTCAATTAAGATTGGAGTCGAGTACACCCTGCCTGCAGTGAGAATCGAACCCGCAATCTCAGTGTTGACAGACCACGTGATCAATAGTAGACGAACTACATTGACCACTCGGCCACCGAGGTTCCTTGAAACATAATGAGCATATGGCAAAATAACATTAGACATAAACAGAACTTGTGTACACGTTGTTAGCATCGTCATGAATCTTGTCGAAAACAGCAAAGAAAATGTTACATGTCTTACCTATGTCCTCCTAACTATTAATCCAAAAGAGAATATCATGAGGACCGCCGTACATCACTTTATATAGAACCAGAGCAATCACGTGAATAGTAACCGGGTTACTTGTCAATCTATTTGGTAATGTGTACTGCAGTCCAGGTTAAAACAGGTCACACATGTCATATTGGGTGACGGATTAGCTGGAATATCTTCCGTTTTCAATCGTGTTGAATGTCATGCCATAGTTTCCTTACCTATTTTGTTTGTTTATTCGTAATTTGAATTATGACTAAACTTGTTTTCCCTATATTTTTAGATGTTGATGGCTTAATTAGTAGCTTCACCTACTCATGACTTAATTTAGGTTCACGACATAATACAAACAAATACTATATATATATTAAGAGATGGTGACCATTCTGAGAGGGTTCACAGTGCTCGAACCACTGGAGTCGATTTCACAAAAAATCGTAAGTGTAAAATCTATCGTAAGTGTTGGAAGATCAAAGGGAAATCCATTGTGACGTCAGAACTTACGATAGATTTTACACTTACGAATTTTTGTGAAATCGACTCCAGAGCACCCCATCGCGTCCACGGGCGGCGGATAGGGGAGACCTTCTCGTTAGCGGGTTGTCAGGTCATAATAGTAAAGCCTGGTCGCGGGCTGTAGTGGGTGACGTGTTCGGAGAGTGCCACACTCCTTGCACGATAAAGACCCTAAGACTAAATTGTCATCCCCTTCCTAATACTTTTTCACGTGGCAGTAAAAGTTGTGTTCCATAATTCCCACCCATCCCACCAATTTTCCGTTGATTTATTGATTGTTAACTTGTTCTCGTCCTGAATATAACTGAAATACTGCCCGCTGTACGTAAAGCAAACATCCAATCAATCAATTATATTGAGAAAAATGAATAACTCAATACGGACATTTGAAAAAAGATGTATTATTTAAAACCACCTCATTTCTAAATGTTTTATGGTTTGTCTCAATTTAATATAAATGAGTCTTAGTTGAAATTAATAATGTGCAGATGTTGGAAATGGATCTATATTCAGTTTCTCTTTGCATTTTCTGCGAAGCTGTCAGGAATTATTATGATTTTTAGTTACATAGTACTATACAACCACCCAGAGTAGAAACTTTGGCTGGAGGACATATATTTTCAGTAAACGTTGGAATGTTATATATGTGATATAATAATTCATGTCAAATATAGGATAAATATTATATAAACAATTGAATAATGTATTGCTCTAAAGAAACCCTCAATATTGTGCACATATTCTAGATTTTCCGAAGTTGTTTGGCATTTAATTTTTTTTGTTCGTATAATGAAAATATTTCTATTCGTAATTCACTTTCATGCGAGTTTAAATATAATTTGTTAAGAACAAAAATAACTATATATCGTTAATAATATTCAATCGTGAATTGTTTAAAACAAATCACATAATTTTTTATTGAACTGTTCCAAGCCAGAAGTTCATCTTACATATTTTTGGTTTGTTTTTATATTTTTTTTGTATGAACTGTTGTTCTGTCTTCTTACGAAAGCCCATTACGCTCATTTTGGTAGACTAAAAAAAACTTTTTTTCGCGTAACAACGCGTAACATTCGCGTAATAACGCAAAACTTTCGCGTTATAATGCGAAACTTTAGCGTAATCACGCGAAAAATATCGCGTAATATCGCGAAAACATACTATATAATGAATGTTTATATTTATTTTCAATCATTTTTACCAAAATGGAAAAGGAAAAGGATTTTTTATACATTTCTTTGAAGCATTTGTCAGATGAAGTCAGATGAAGTAAAGGACAAAATGATTTGAGAAAAGGTTTAAAATAAACAAAGCAACATCACCAACATCAGAGTAATCCTTTCTTTTCGTCAATCGCAATTTTTTCAATGTCCTTTTTAGTGTTGAATTGCTTATTATGATTCTATTCAAAATTGCTAGAAAATTTAAAATCTCATTGTTTGCAAGTCCAACCTCAAAATAGAGCTGTATAAGTTTTTCGGTTTCATACTTCATTTTATAAAACAAAATTTTAGATACCTATCTAACTTTTAAGATATACATAGAGTTACGCATTGTGAAGAAAAAGTTCTGCGCAACATATTATATAAAGAATTTTTCGCGCTAGTTTCGCAATATTACGCGATAGTTTCGAGTTATTACGCGATAGTTTCGAGTTATTACGCGATAGTTTCGCGTTATTACGCGACAGCTTCGCGTTATTATGCGAAAAAAAAATGGTTTAGTCTGCCAAAATGAGACTAATGGGCTTTCGTAGTCTTCTAGTTATTGTTTTAATTAATAGAAAAAAATTAAGGGGATGCAGGACACCATCCACCATTTTTTGTGAAAATTTAAAAATAGATAGAACATTTATGGTAAATTTAATAAAAATTTCTTTCATTATTTATTTCTTAATTTCAATAAAATTTAAAACAATAATGAAAGTCTTGTACCTATATTATTACTTCAATTTATTAATGGTTGAAATAAAAAGTTTTCGTTTAAATGAGTTTGGTATCGGCAAAAATAATGAAAATGAAATTTTTAACAAGGGAGGTAATTTTGACCAAAAATACCATTTTTTAGCACTTTTTTTACTAGTTTTTGCCCAATAGACAAAAAGTTAACGCAGAGACCCCTATTTTTCTTTCCATCACTAAAATATATGCCAATTGCTTGACATTATATCAAAAATTTAGAAAATTTCATTGGACAGAATTTTTGTAATCTTTTATTTTAGTGCTTTTTTATTCTCTTCTCTGTATAATCTATATGAAAATTTAAAATTTCAGTGCTCAATAACTCGAAAATAAGCTCTGAAACCCCTATTTTTTATTTTGAATTATGATAACTTGTATAAAAAACTAACTACTTGGCGAATTTAAAGAAAATTCATTGACAAATTATTTTCAGTGAAAGTGTCCTGCATCCCCTTAAGCCTGTGTTAAGTATGACATTTAATTATTGTGAAAACCACTAACAGATAAAACTCTATACACCCATGAAGTAATGATAAACATATCCCCTTGACATTCTATTGTTTAGATTGTACCTACCGCCGCATGTCTATTATATCTTTGTAAAATTGTTAATTATATCAGTGTAGAATAAAATGCTAAACACTCAATACTGTTATAAGTACATAACAACCTGCAAATAACAGAACAAACACAACGATATTCTTACTTCCAAAGATCTAGATGCCATATACAAAACAAGACAGTCAAGTACAGGAACAACGTAAAGAATTCATGTCAAAATTGAGATGGTTTTATCTAGATGGTTTTCCGTCTAGATGAATTTCAAAAGCATCTAGATGGTATTGTAAAGCATCTAGATGCGTGTTAAAGGCATCTAGATATTATACCTTATCATCTAGATACTTTGTATTTTCATCTAGATGGTTTTTCATCTAGATGCTTTTGAAATTCATCTAGATGGAAAACCATCTAGATGGTTTTGAAACGCATCTAGATGGTTTCGAAACGCATCTAGATACTTTTGAAAAGCATCTAGATGGTTTTCTGTAGAGTTTCATCTAGATGCAGATGAATACATCTACATGGACATTAGGTTCATCTAGATACTTTTAACACACATCTAGATGCTTTTAATACGCATCTAGATGCTTTTAATACGCATCTAGATGCTTTACAATACCATCTAGATGTTTTTCAAATTCATCTAGATGAAAAAACCATCTAGATGAAACCATCTCAATTTTGACATGAATCGCCACTGATACAAGAGACACACCGAAGGAAAATATTACCGTCAAACCCAAAAGCGTCTAAAAGAAAAGAATAAAAAAGTACACAGTAAACATAACGCAATGTTATAGAACAATTCCTAAATGTTCGTATTACTGATCTTAATGCTGTATAATTTATGAATCAACCCTTTTTGGGAACAATTTTATTCTAATTAAACAATTCATAGCATGTGATGATAACCATACAACCCTTCTATGTGAAAATTATTAACACAAATGCTTTGTAGTTGAAAGGCCAAAACGAAGAGATCACAAACAATTATTGTCAAAAACAATGTCGATAGCTTCAAAACAGCGATACTATTCCCAACATACCTGAAAATATAAAATTTGATTTCAATTTTATTCAGAAACAACAAGTTCCAAGAAATAAATACAAATAAAACGTATTTTCTCAATAATGAAATGGAGCATCGACATATACTTCTTAAGAAGCTGAGATTGTATACCTTCACGTGCATTAAAGTTGGGGACTGCTCGATTGAACTTTTTTTTTATGAAGTTTGAAGAAACAAAATACACGATCATTGTCTTAATTACGTAATTTATTGTGGGGATACGGTGCGTAACTGTCCGCCTTTGTTTGGGTATTCTTACAAGTACGATGATCAAACCCGATACTTTTTTATTTAGCTTTGATAGATGGAGGCCCTGTGCTTTGTCTGTCAGCTGCAAGATCACTGAAGAAATATAAGTTAAGATCTCACGACTCTCATTGGTCGTAATTCGCATGTACACATAACAAAAACTGGCATAAATTCTTTTGTAGTAACTGAAAAAAATATTTTCGTAATATCATTTGACAATCCCCCAATCGAGACGGCCTACCCTATCTGCCTCCTGGGAAAACTCTGTGGGTTTAACCACGGGGAACCATCCCAGTATGGTCCCAGAATTTGGAAAGGACAAATTAAGCTAAATTACTGATATTATTTAGCACATCGAATAATTCTAGTAATTACCGATTACTATGAAATCGTATACCCTTTCAAAAATAAACTGCACGAAGCTTCTAAGGGATACGTAGCAGACCCTGGGGAACTTTCCTGTCTTAATGTTGAACCTGATGTCCATAAAAGTTTTTTTTTTCAGTTTCGTGATCTGCACAAGAAATGTTCTTAGACTAAACAACAAGTGGCCGTTAGTGTGTCTTTCTTGTCAATCATGGATATACAAGCAGTATTATTGTCCTCTTCCTCTCCGTGAAATCTATCTCACTTTATCCTTATGAGCTACGGAGTCACTGGATAGTGAAACAGCCTCCATTACTTGCTCTTGTATTGGAATTAGTTATTTTGCAAATTATCTCATTTGGGAGGAAATAGACAAAGCAACGCATTTGAAGAAAAACTTTGTGATCAAAATAGAATAGAGACTTAATATATATTTAATACTGAAACTTGGAAATAAATACAATTTAGCATAAGTATCCATTTGTCAAAGTGTATGTTGTATACTGTAACTGCCTTGTTATTGGTTAGACGTGATTGAGACACAAATGGCGGTGACGGAAAACTAAAATTACTTGTAATTTATGATTAAATCGGAACTACTGGGAGTCATACACGGACGAATTTGTAAACAAAATTATGTGACGTTTCAGTGGTAAAGACGTAGCACGATACGATTTATTTATACTTGGTGATTCAACGGTATACAATCCACAGTTGATCAATCAGTTCAGTTTTAGGTATAATAGATCAAGCAGTTAGCTTCTTATTGTTTGGAAGTTCACCTAATAAGAAATTTTCCTTTATTTCCACATTGTAATGGATTTATGTAAATTCTATACCTGTTCTATTTCAGTTAGAACAAAAGCCAACCATTCTGGACCACTTGCTACTATAGCTTTTATGTACCTTTTCCTTATGTTTAGTTTTATCTGCAAGTCTCTGTCCAATAGGTCACCTTCTTGTCCGAAATAACCATATCGGTAAAACAAATGCAACATAATCTTAATAGCGTACCAGACCTGTATAAAAGGGTTTTATTTCCTGTGTGGATATTATACTTTAAATACATTTATATGGAGATAGTTTTCATTACTGTAGTAAACAATTTTCTTCAAGTTAATTTGATCAGTTATGTACTTCCAAGTATTTGCGCGGTCCATATAATTGAAAGCCTGCTTTACATTGCACCGTCTTTATTTTTGGTTTGTTTGAATGTTTAATGCCACTCTTGGCGTCAAATGTGTCATTGTTTTAAGAACATGGAGACCTTAGACCTGCAACGGGAAGAGGGACTCCTATTCGCGGCCAAGTGATGACGGGTCCCCCATTTATGCAGTTATGATAATAATGCTATAGATAGCCTGATGGACATCAAGGTTTTAAATGTTAATATAACTGTATAGCTGGTACTTCTTCACTTGGCACTAAGAAGATACACTTTAAATCAGCATTATACTTGTCAAAAGTAAAAATAGCAAAGGTTCATTTTCTCTTTTATTTACAAACTGATAACAGGGATTTCATCACAATGGTTTCATATAATCTGTTGAAGGAATCAAGCATCACTTTGTTGTCCCAAGAACTTGTTATAAAGGTTGATAACTGTGCCACTAGTCCCTGAAGACGAACTTTTCTGTTCTGTTGTCAGTATCCAATTTTTATTCACTTTTCATTAAACAATATTGCAACAGAATGAACTCAGTACAAGAAAGCATGTAATTTATACAAATAAATATAAGCTTTAGTCAAAACCTGTTATTTTATCTACAAATAAGAACTTGCTTTTAACAGTTTTATGCGTAAACATTCCATAGTTATGAATCATGCACAAAAATTTGATTGATATTTGAAGCTGACATTGTTTTGTACTATAAAATAATGTTTTTACTCAGTAAATGACTAAGTGATCAAAACAGATGGTACAATTGTTTGACAAAGCAATGGTGACTGAATATAACTCACTTCAAAATAGAAATAGGAAAATGATCTAATCTGTTGTAGTTAGATCTCATCAAAATAATGAAATGTGGCTACACAATATTGTACTTTTCAATAGTTACTTTGCCCAAACAGTGCATACTAAACTTTGTGGTAGACACAGAGACCAATAAAAGACATGACTTGACTTAATTATGTTTTTATGTACTATAGCTTACTCTCAAATAGCACAATTTATTTTCTTTGTTTGTTACATCTAATTATGTTTTATCTAAGAAATATTCAATTATGTTTCTCTCTGAATGAGCCATATATTTATGAATGTGTATACTATTATGGCTATTTTATCCAAAATGATGAAATTGTTACATTAAAATTGCACAAAATCAAGAATTGAAAATGATTTCCACCTGCTGAGTAGTAACAGATATTAGGAAAAGATAACTCAAGCTTTAATGCAAAATAAACTTATTTTTACCAACTTCAAAAAAGCAGATTATTTATAGCTTTTAACAGTATTAGAACTAAAATATTTCTGCATTGACTTTTACACAATCTAATATATTTGCATAATGTGACAGAATTTGGACATTTCATAATCCCTATCAAATACAGCATTACTATGTGGTATATACAGGTGCAGAACTCAAGAGTAACCAAAGTGTATGAACATCCTGACATGGAAACTAAATAGTGTAGAAGTGTCTGGTTGGCATAAAAAAAAGAAAACTTTACAAAAAATACATGTATTTAAACTAAATTTTCAACAGCTTACTTTAAATAAGAATGTTAAAGCAAAATATTAAACTGTGGACAACTTTATGTTTGGCTCTAGTTTAATTTTTTTACAGACTTCAATGCGCCTCTCCCCCACTAAAAAAACCCCAATAGCTGATAATTATAACATTTCATTCAAATCTACAAAGGCATTTCAGGGCTATTTTGCCAGATTACTGTCAAAAATTTAGAATCAAGCTTTTCTTGGAATATTATTGAGCCAAAAATGATATAGAATATAAATTTTGCTCAAATCTAAAACAGAATAAAATCAGTATAACATGAACACAGTTATTTTGCCCATATTGAAATGTAATTCAGAAAGATAACTCCTACAGAACATCTGTTATCAGTAAGCAGATGCTTCTACAAACATTGTATTAAAATCTAAATAAAATATATTTGTTGGATCACATATGGTCTTGAGAGAGAAGATGGACAATACCATGTGCATTACAATATCCCAGATTATGTTTGTTGCAAGGGGACAAAAGAATCTATAGTTTGTAGGAATTGAATAAAAAAACTTTCCAGTATCTCAACTGAACATTCTGGGTTGGCCCAAAATACATGAAAAAAAATTAATTAAAATATTTAATTAAAACTAGAAATATCTGGTTTTTGTGAGATCAATTAATTCAAATGACTAATTTTATTGCTAAAAACATGTTTACCATGGCAAGTGCATATGTATTTTACTTTTGACCTAATGCATTATACATATTATACTAATTTAGTTTTCCAATTGCAATATTACTGAAATATAACTGAAATTCACTACAAATACTTCTAGAAACCTATATTACAATTTCATTTTATTTTGATGAAAATGAACTTGAATGTTACACATTTTCATTCTCCTGTGTCCATTTTTTAAATCATATTTGGGACATGGTACTATATAAATCATTTGACAAACCTTTATTATTTCTGTTGCAATAGATATAAAAGTTGAGCTAAAATTGCTAACATGTCTACATATTTATTCTTTTCAAATAATCTTTCATCAACACACGGACATTCTAAAAACACATATCTGTACAATTTAAACTTCTACTAAATCAAACCATTTTGTTATCACATAATAAATTTATGTATATACAAACAATATAACTTAAGTCCTGACATTCAACAACAACACTCGTTAAAAAATCACCGTAACCATAACTTCAAACGTAATGCATCAACACCATTCAAATAGTAACGAAATAGACGTTTATCTCGTACAAAACCCAGATTTTCATACAGATTGAGAGCAGCTTTGTTTGTAATCTCCGTCTCCAAGACAACCTAAAAAATAAAGTAAAATTACATACCTTACATTTTTTTAGCATTTGTCATCACATTCCTATGTAACTTGTAAAACACATTCTACCTCTGTTACAGACAAATTATAACTCACTATAGATATTGATAGTGGTTTTTTAAACAATATATAATTTCCTTTCTGCAAGTATGCACAGGCTGTTGACAGATTATATATAAAATGGTTGCTGTTCTGGAAAAGTCCAGGGATGAGGTTGCTATAGTTAATTTGGTGGCCTCCATTCCCCAACAGTTCAAATGTCCCCTTTGTGGAAATCATGAATTTTAAATCTGGATTTTTCCTAGTCTGCTTCCAGTAACTTTTTTCTGCTCTTTACTGAAAGTTCTAAGGAAACTGTACTTCCGTTTCACACCCCATGATAATTTCAGTCAAAGTTGAGAAATTGTTTTCTTCCAGTCTGATACTGTCAAGTCTCGTGCTTGGTGATTTGAATACTAATACATGTTGTTTGTTTTTTTAAATAAAATTGAGTGGTTTAGATATAAAACTAACATGTATCGTCAATTTTATTTTTTGTTTTGATTTGTTACGTCTGATAGTGATTGCTGGCTGTTAAAGTGGAAATTTCATGGGATAACTCCTAAGCTTTTTAGACTTATTGTTCCAGTAGGTTATTAAGTAATATTTTGGCCAAGTTGTTCTTTTGTAAGACTTAAAAATCAAAAAGGTCAAAATATGTGAGCTAATACTCACAAGTGATACCCCCGCTTTCACAAAATATATTTTTGATAAACAGTAAGTAGATGGCCAAGAACCATAAAAACGCTATACACCATATGGTACTATAGGATAAAGCAATATGCAAAATAATGTCCTGAATATAGCTGAAATACTGCTTACTGGACGTTAAACAACAATCAATAAATATGTAAATATCAGGGTGCCGTTTCATAAAGCGATCGCTAATTAACGTGCTTGTTATCCCATGCAATTTAAATGGGATAACCTGCACGTTAAGCTAACGTTCGCTTTATGAACAGTGTTTTTGAAACTTTTCAAATCTGGGGGTCATGATGACCCTCTGCAGCTGAGTTTAGGGAGTCAAATACAATTTTCAAGGGTCATATGTATTATTAAGTTTTGATGATATAAAACTTGTATCGAACAATGTTGCAAACAAGAGTAAACAATATATACCACAGCCTAAAATTACATTTAGAGAGATTGTAATATAATTTCTGCATGAATTAATTATACCTCTTAAATAATACACACATATCTGGATGAAAAAAATGTTTTGTTTCATTTCAATATCCTAATACAATTGATTTCAATAATTGTTTATGAAAAAAGAATTTGATAGTATCATACATGTGTATCTAACCATAATTTAAAAGAAGGCAATTATTTAGTGTGACTTCTCTGGAAACACAGCAAAGATAAGATGAAAGCTTATTAATTTTTATCTGTTTAGTTTCTTCCTGGTTTCAAGAAAACTAGACAAGGTCTGTAGTGTAGAGGGTAGAGGTATTGAACAGCTGAAAATAACTAAAACTTTTGAAACTTTAATAGATATCTGAATGCAAAAAGGATAATATATTATTGTCAAGAATATGATCATATTCAGTAAACCAAGGTCGTTCTAAAGCCGATTTTGAAAAATTTTGGAACGGACGATTGCATTTCGTAGTGTTTGATCACGTGGTGCGCTAGATCGATCCTACTTCAAAAACAATCGTTTTCGTCATGCTCATTTTGGAATAAACTTATCAATATTATCATCGCCGGTTGACTGTTTATTTGTTTAAAGTGTTGCCTTAATCAAATAAAATGTAATCAAAGTTAGGAAGCGTATCGTTCCACATGTATACAAAACTGTCAGAGTTGAAGATAGAGTCCGAGGACTTCCGGAAGTAACGAACTGGTTACCATTGAAAATAATCGTTTTCCTTATACGGCAACACAAAGGATACCAGCTTTTATATTTTCCAAAAAGTCTGCGAACGATAAATAACGTACGCTGCCGGATCAGACGAGTATTAAAACATTTTGGGTTCATAATTTGCTGCGTCATGATGACCCTCTGGGTAATATTTTTGGGAGTCAAAAATGTTTTTTATGCGTAAAATACGCACAAATTTGCGTTAACGGAAACGCTGATGAAACGGCACTCTGGCTTCTACATCCTAGAGATTCTTAGAAAACAGAAATTTTTGTTATGGATGGACAAACCAAAGGAGGGACAAGGGGAAAACAGTATACCCCTTTTCTTCGAAGCTGGGGAATAATGATGATCTTTACAAGGCAGCTGAGTAGTTGTACCTATTAGTGGCATAAAATAAGTAAAAAACTAGTTTTACCTCAAGTTATAACTTTTAATAATGCAAAATGATATTTTCCTAATTTATTGCTTTTATGTACCAAATTTCCCAATTTGTGTGTTGGTGAACACATTGGAAACAGTCTAAATGCATCCCTTCATGGGGATCTCAGGGCTCACGCTGGGTCAGAATAGTAGGGAGAAGTCACTTCTATTTTGGGTAGTTGACAGGGAGAAGTGAGGATAGAACAGAGAGAAGTGGTTGAACAACAGTGAGAAGTTGCATTATATGTCGCGAAAGTGTCCTGTTTTCTTAGTTTTTTTTTTTAAATAAGTGTTGGCATTTGCATTCTTATTGTTATATTTTTTTATAGCAGTTTAATTTATTGAGGATAAAGTATCAAAGATTCGATTAACTATTCAGTATACTTATTTCACACATTTTCATAAATACATGTATTAAACATAACAATGAAAACAGAATAAACTGTCACAAAACTGTTCATTAAAATAAATGTTTCTTTGTCATTGGTACACAAATTGATTGAATTATAATGAAGTACTATCAGAACTAGAAGTAGAAAATTATATCATTGTGACACATAATATATTATGTAAAATGGTAAAATTCACTATTAAAAGTATTTTAAAATATTTCTCTTAAATTTGTTTTAAGTAACTGCCAAAATACATTTTTACTACGTTTCTGTCATTGCAATACTCATTTCGTTCTATTTGCAATCTCCGGTACCAAATTCATATCGGCTCCGGAAAATTTAATGTTTTTTGCACTGAACTGGTTTTCGGTAATATTTTAAACCTACGCTTTATATATAACAATACAAATTAAACAGGTACCAGTTAGCTTTGTGGTGTGTAAACATAATAAACATGACGCGGTATCAAAAATATGACGATTCTTACCAAAATGGGAATAAAATTTTAAAGGCGACATTAGGCGATTCTACAAAATGATAGGGCGACTTCACTTCGCTTCGGAAGATGATCGAGGGAAAAGTGGGACCACAATAAAGCGACTTCTTCGCCCGAGTCTCCCTCCAACGCGAGCCCTGGATCTTGGCTAGTAAATATAAATTAAAAGGCAAACAAAAGAAAGAACCAAATCATACATCTCTTTCTGAAAGAGCCCCGTGTTTTCTGACTATGACAACATGCATTCTTTCATGTTTTGTGATACATGCTCCTTGCAACTGCCCTATCTTAACATGCACTGCTTAATGTATTTTGTTTTAATTGTTTCAGAATCTGAGATATTTTCACGCTTTCCAGTGAAACATGGACCAATCCATTTAACATAGCATTCAGACAGCTGGGAACAAGTTGTGAACTGGTCGACTTCAACATATTTAACATGTAAGACATGTCATAAATAACTTACTTCATCACAGTCATCAGTTATCATGGCTTTGATTGCTTTAAGGACTAAATGAGACCCTGCAAATTAAAAGTGAATACAAGATTCACAAAATGAATGTTCTAAGCATAATTATTTTTTTATCAACTTTAGGAACATGTATAAAATCTGACCACACTGAAAGCCATAATCAATATCCATTAAAAATGTTTTCTAATGTAAATTTAACACTTTCTGACAAACACCTTAAATATAATATGCTAAAATGAGTATAATTTCACTACATGTATAATTAGAATGAACTGACATGAGTCTTTGTCCTTTGTTTGTTTAACGCCACTTTCAGCAATTTTTCAGCTATACCATGGCGTCCAGTTTTTATTGGGGGAGGAAGCCGGAGTACCCGGAGAAAACCCCCGACCTGCGGTAGGAAAACTGGCAATCCTTTTGTCAATTAAGATTGGAGTCGAGTACACCCTGCCTGCAGTGAGAATCGAACCCGCAATCTCAGTGTTGACAAACCACGTGATCAATAGTAGACGAACTACCTTGACCATTCGGCCACCAAGGCCCCCTTTGTCCTTTGCAATTGGTAACTAAATAAATACAAAAACTTAAAATAATAAATCTTGTGCATTAGATGTACTAATAAGAATGTTTTCAAGATGTCATCACTCCATATTTTTCAGTCACAAACAAATTTTCTTTAACCTATAATCTATGCCCTTCCTTCTTGTGAATTAGTCTTAACATTTGTTCATTATTATTCTGACTTGCCTTTATGCCCAATGATGACATGTGACTTATTTACCTATTTTTCTTCTTCTATAATCAGAATCTACAGCTAACATGGCAATATATCCTCTCCGTACCATCTTTTTATGCATATCTAATTTACATACAATAGCACCTACACACTTCCCCTCATCCATTGCCTGAAAAATATCAAACATATAGTAAAGCTGGAAGTCCATTTGCATTCAAAATTCAAAAATTTTAATTAAAATTTACATGCAAACAATATCTTGTTATGTCAGACAAGTTGTGCATGTTATCAATTTGATCCATATCTGATCAATTATTCTATTTAATTGTTAGCCAACTGTTTTATGCTATATTGTGATGATGTATCTAAATAATTAAAATTTAGTTCCCAGCAAAAAAAGTGTGCTTATGGTGCTTGTCCACGAACGACGCAACTACATTTTCAGAAATTAATAGTCTCTATTTTTAGTTATAGCTACATCATTGAAAGGATCACTTACATTTATTCTGTGCAGGCACTACAAACTTTATTTGTTTCGGCATAGACATTTTGATACTGCAATTCTACATGACTATAAATATTATATAAACAACCTATGGCTACTTATTTAAAACAGACATCTCTGACACTGCTCAAAGAAAATTCAGTTTGCAGGGGTCACCACACTCTAAAAAAGTAGGGAGAAGTGACTTCTCCCTGGCAGCCAAACAGGGAGAAGTCAGGCCCTGATAGGGAGACTCCAGGGAGAAGTCAGGGGGACCATACAAATAATTAATTTCGCAGTAGTTACATACATTTTTCATTATTTACATCAATTTCCATGATTGTTTCTCATGTGTTTTAAAACCATAACACACTTAGATTCAGTTTTTTTTTCTTTCTTTTTCATTATTATTCATGGTATGCAATATCAAGCAGCACATAACCTTTATCATTAATCAAAGTTGTACTGATCCAAATTGCTTCATGGGACACCATCTACAGAACTTATCATTATGTCAATAATTACTATACATCTTTATTCTTTCAAGTGAAACTCAAATACTTATCAAAGAAAAATGTTAAAGTACAATACTCTTTGAAAGAACTGAAGTTTAAAACCAATTAAAAGTGTTTCTTTATCAAAAATATTACGATTTTTCATTATGGGCCGTTGTACATTACTTTTCTTCGTTGTTCACTTCCGGTAATTAGTCACATCAGGTAAATAAACAAATGGCGGGTAATACATTTGAAAGATGTAAATCGTTTGAAAATATGTTAAATACGCATATTGTTTGCCGTTTTTTATTGGAATTACACATTTACTGATAAATTGGTAGTCAGGGTGAAGTATTTGGACCAGATTTACAAGTATCATGTGAACCATCGGGCGACTTCAGGGAAATTACAGGGCGACTTCGACTTCGCTTTTGAGGTGCCTTAGGGCGACTTCGGGGCCTAGTAGGGCGACTTTGTCGCCCACTTCGCCCAGTGTGGTGAGGCCTGGTTTGTGTTTTTGTTTTTTGACTGCAGTTCAGGCTGTCAAGTGATCAAATTAATTTTAAATATGTAATGTTCGCTAATGGCTTGTAATCTGACGCACTACTTGTAACTGTGTTCAATTAATAATATAATCATAAATGGTCAGGAAGTGTCAGTGTGCTAATTATTAGGTACTGGGAAATTAATTTAAAGGGATGATTAATTTTATAACAAAAGACCGAGTTTGTTGTGCACATGTACACACTCTAGAATATGACTACAATTTTATTTACATTTATTGACGAATGACAATAAAAACTATGTCATATTATTTTGCCATGATTATGCAATCGACACTACACTGCTGATTGGTATCGAGTCAGTTCGCCCCGGAGTCAATTTGCCCCAATACTTCTTTGCACCAGGTCGATTCGCCCCAATTGCTATTAGCACTAGGTCGTTTAAAATATGTTATATAATAATATATGTTTTATTTTTGATTGTTGTATATGATTAACCAGATATTGTACATTATTTTGTTTGTTTATGGTGCAGGTTTTTGATGTGTGGTTCAGCTGTAATTAATTATTTGCTTGTTATTTTAAGACTATAAATTGTGTACATAATTATGTACCTGAGGCTGAGTCGTAAACTATACCAATAGCAAGCCAATGCAAGAAGCCAACAATATATTAGCTTTTTTAGTTGAAGCCATTTAATTTCAAATCTATTAACAAGCAGTGAATGTAAATTGTGTAGACATTAATTAATTAACTGCAGAATTGTGCTCATATCAACTTTTTTAATTAAAGTCATTTAATCGCAATTGAATGTTAATTAATTAATCGTTTAAAATAATTTGAAAAAACTTGTTCTTCTTTATCAGAGCGAAACGACTCATTTTCCGGAGAGAAAAAACCAGGCGCAAAACTGCCCGGGGAGAATATGTCAGCAGGGCGAAACGACTCGGAACCCTGCTTATTGCATAAACATGGCAAAATAATATGACTGAAGAGATAGTTTCCTCCACTGAGTAAAAGCAGAGGAAACTATCACTTCATTCTCCTCCATCCCACCCTAATGGGTAGAGAAATTAAAATTTATGGTGACTAGAAATACCTGATCCAACAGTTTATGAAAAGATTGTTACATTGGGGGGGGGGGGGGGGGGGTATAATTTCATATTTGTATACTAAGTAAGTATCATGAATACATATGCAGCATCGTATTGGCAATCTCTGGTACGTAGTTCATATTTGCTTAGAAAAATTTCATATTTTCTTTTGCTTTGAATCGATATTCTGCCATTTTTAAAAGTTATGTACAAAGTTAAAGTCAGACAGGAACCAGCTTTCTCTGAATGGCACGTAAACAAGATAAACATGATGCAGTAATAAAAATACAAAGACTTCTTACAAAAATGGGAATAAAACTGAAAGGCCAAATGACAGGACGACTTCACTTTCTTCAAAAGCGAAGTGAAGTGGGACCACACAAGGTGCTTCTTTGCCCAAGTCGCCTTCCAAAGCGAACCCTTGATGCGATAGTTGTTGGCTTTCTTAACATAACAAACTTACCAAAAAACAAAGCTTTGGCCAATTGTGTATGAAATATCTATAGGTATAAATGGAATATGGTTCTGAAAGGTCTTTTGTTATGAGTCTCATAATGTCTGGCATTTGAAGTTCAGAGTCATATACAATATATTCGATTCCATCTACAATATCGTTTTCTGGTTCTTCGTGACACCGCTTTTCTAGTTCCAAATTATTAAATGATTTACAAATGGAAGACTCGTCATACTGAACACTATAACCGTTAACATCCTCTTCGTGATCATGTATTCCTGCACATGGACATTGATGGTGTGGTACTTCTGTGCTGGATTTCACAGGTCTAACAACTATACCATTTTCATGTTTACGTCTTATTTTACCATTAAGAAGTTTACTATCTTTACTATCATGACTTATGCAGTATGAATCACTTATACAGTCGTGTTCAGAATGTAACTTTTCTAGATTTACTAAATTATCTAATTTAGGCTTGATGGAAAAGTTGTTTCCTGGTTCAGTTAATACTGGGCATGTTTCTTCAGACATTTTAAAATGATTAATTACAATGTATCATTTTGTTTTCCACAACATTTGATACAATATGGGGATGCTACATGTCGATTTATCGCAATGAAGACACCTGTTTGCTATTTTCCAAAAACAGGTGCTTCCATGTTGCTGTGGACTACTCACTTCCGGTTAGATTACTACCTTGACTTACGTAAAATTATATACATTATTACTTTGAATACATGGGGATTCTTCATTTATATTAAAGCAAGTTTGCAAAAGTAAAAAATAAGGATAATACATTAGGCACTATGTGTTTTGGTTTTAATGTTAGGCTCATCTCTCGCTGGACATCTTTTTTAGTGTAAGAATTTATTTTGGGTGTTGTAAGTCACTTCCGTTCTGTGAAAGTCATGTCGTTTGTTTCGTAATGCATTGAATCAAGTCCAGAGTAAAATGTGAATATATACTTAAGATACATAACAAAATTTTGTGCTGAGTCTTTATAAGTAAAATATATTTACAGTTGTCATTAATGAAACGTAAACAGATCAGTTTAATATAAATAATTGTTTTACATTTATAATTATATATATAGGAACACCATTGACATTGTATCGATCTATACTTAATTTTAACATGGCCGAAATAAAATTGAATTTTAAAAACATGATGAAATATGATAACAATCAGAATTGGCGAGATAGACAGCGAGCATCGCAGATGCGAGCTATACGGTTACATGCGTGTGTGTAAAAAAAGTAACGTAATCCATAGGAACAAATCCATTTCAGATGGTAGCTGAGCTATCAGAAGAAAATATTGTAGACGAACGAATCAATATATAATATAAAAGGAGACAAAAAAAATTTTGACATTGATAAAATCAAAGTGTTTATTTTTTAAATTTCTACAAAAATGCCAGACAATTTTTTTTCAATCTGAAACGCTGTAATTTGAAATTGAGTTTTGTGACATCATGAGTTTAGATAAGACGTCATGTCATCAATGGACTGTAGAGGCACTGTTAGGGGGCTCTGAAGTAACGACATGAACAATGTGCGATGCTCGCATTTAGGCTGCGCCTACATTCATATTAAAATCATTAGATAAAACAAGGAAGGAAACTGTGATAAGTTTGTTTATTTATGTTGTTTATGGTTGACGAAAGTGATTCCATGACATCTCGGACCAAAACAAATTCGGACTATTGCATACTCGGACCATAACAAATTCGGACTGCACAAATTCCGACCATTGCCAATTCGGACTACATAAAAAATATCACATGAGTTTTGTTTGTAGTTTTTCTTTATTTTGTATTTATTTGTAGTTAAGTTTCTGTTGGAATACTGCAAACAATGCAGATGAATTCCTTTGCACCAAGTTTAACCATTTGGCGATATTGATCCTGAGTTATACATGTAATTTAATTGCAGATAATGAATATACGATTTGACTATTAAGACACGTGCGAATAATTAAATTATAGATAAGAATTAGAAAATGCGCATATCTGTAACAACATTTTCTTGGTACCAAAACTGGGTGCAAGTCAAATCGGCACTGTCTGATCAGCACCTAAAGAAAAAGTCAAATCGGCTCCGGAAAGTAATTAATTCGGCACTTATGTATAGTCAAATCGGCATTGGATTTCGGCACCAGATAAATGATTTATACTTATTACAATAAAATTGTTTTAAAGGCAAATTTTAATACATGAAATGTTGAAAATTATAATTTAAAATAAAATAATTACTAATTATTTGTGTTGATTGGGGGATTCTTTGAAATTTACAACTGTTTAGTTTGATAAATAGTATATATTACTGTTATAATAACATCGATGATTAGACATTTAAATTCCTTTGAAAAAGTAACGAATTAATTTTTTGTTTGTATAATTATATGGTTTGTTGTTGTAATAATGACACTGAAAGTGTTTTATGATTGTTAACTAAATGATGTTTAAATTAAGACTAAAAGGCCGAAGCCCAAGCTGTTTAATAAGTGAGAAATTTGAGAAAAATGGAAAATATTAAATGAGATACTATCATTCCCAAATGTCAGACGACAGTTGCATCAAGTGCAGTCAAAATAGTTCGTCCAAGACAGGAAGCTCTGCAGTGTTTGCAGAAGCAGAAGATATTCCCTTACAGCTATGGCTTGTTGCAGAGGGAAAATGAAGACGCCATCAAAGAAAACAGAACCATCAGGTTCAGCAAATGATTTTCAGTTTGTGGCAGCAATATAAGAACAACACCATCAGTGCCAGCTATTTACTAAGGAAATGCGCATCGGTTTACGGACCTCCTGCACATAACGATCATAATGCTGACATTAACTGTAACTTTAATATGATGAATTGAAATGACTTGTAAACCATTTAATATATTACTTTATCATTTTGAACTGTTCTTTGATTTTATTTGTGCTTGATTTTTAATGAAATGAAATAAACATTGTTATCTTTCAGTCGTTTTTGTTTAAAACTGAAAATATTGTAAAAAATTCAGAAAAAAACATAGGTGCCGAATTAACCATACTGAGTGCCTAATTGACTATACTAAGTGCCGATTTAACCAGGTGCTGATTTGACCAAGTGCCGATCTGACTTGTATTCCCAAAACTTATATAGAGCCAGCCTTTGAATAATACATTTTTACTGGCAATAGAATATAGGGTTGTATATGGCACGTGCCAAAATATACTGTGTGAGTGAATAAATTTATTTAATTATTTTATGCATATATCTGAAACAAATTTTAACAAAATTTTAATAAGAACCTTAATGAAAAATAATAACATTTATCAGTGTTGCATACTCTATGCTGCCACCTTTCACATCTGTCGCACTGTAAAGCGTGCTGCCTTGATGAAACTTTATGATGGCAATCCACACATCTGTTTGAAGCATTCATTTTAGAAATGACAAAAACCATAGTGGAAATGTTTTTATATGTCATAACTTCAAAGTCGGCTTTTTGTTGTTCCTACGTTCCAATTGAGAAAATATAGTACCAACCAAGCTTACTTTGAATGCAAAACTAAAGGAGGCCATATCAAGTTTCTGTTTGTACACCTCTTAATTAAGTTTATTATAAACAACATAGTGTTACAATAACCCTTTATATTCTATTTATTTATTAATTATGTGCAATCATAATGGCCAATACAAAATCATAAGCAATTAAAATTTAATTAACCTTTAATTTACATTTCTATAATGAAAAAGCGATGGTCAATTATAGTTTTAATCAATTATTAAAATTATTACATTTATAGGAAACTATAACTAAATATTATCAACTAAATATTATATAATTTTATTTTATAGTCCGAATTTGTCCAACGTAAAATCCCTATTTTTAAACAGTAGGCCGAATTTGTTATAGTCCGAATTTGTTTTGGTCCGAGTTGTCCGGTTACCGACGAAAGTAAGTGGATAAATAAATAGATTGATACAATGAATAGATCGATGCCATGAGGTCCTACTATATGCATATGGCATCAGACATATACATATAAAATAAAATATATGCCTGTGTTAACATATTAGAAACACTTTTTTGATTATTTAAATTACAAGTTCATATGCCATTAAATAAAGGCTGATTTGCAAATGGAAAAAAGGCGCAGGACAATTTAGCTCATAACAGAAAAACACCAAAAAAATCGACCTCTAATACTCTATATTTATATTGATGATTTCAAGATTGAAATAAGCAAACATGTAGTCAAGCCAGACAAATAGCTTAGGGACTATTCTTCCGCCTAGCCAAACAAATAGTCTCATGGCTTTTTTCTGACTAGCCAGACGAAAAGTCTCATAACTATTTTTCTGGCTAACGAATTTAAAATTTTTTTTCCATATGCATTGGTTTTCTAGCTGGTTGCTTCCATTGAAATAACTTTTTTTATTCTAAATTTTACTTGTGTCAAAATATAGAGCGTTCTTGGTCAACCAATAGTTCAATATAAGATACAGTAAGTAGAAAACCCAGAAGAAATACTAGATAGAACCTGTATATATTTTGTAAATGATAATTGACATGAATAATGCAAAATTAATTAAAAAATTGTCGAACAAAACATTTGTTATGGAACAGAAGCTGTTGATCTTTTAAGGGGTTATTATCATTTGGCAAGCCATTTTCGCAACTGCCTAAAAAAACAAGTTAAAAGATTTGAATAAACAATAAAATATTGAACATTAAGGTTGATTTACTTACAGACGGAAAAATATACCATGGGAGACTTAGCACCAACCAAAGAAGAAAGAGCAAAGTGCTGGGCTGCAAAGGATAAATATTGGGATTGTTTAACAAAATATGAAGAGGATCTTGGCACAGAGAAAGCCATGGAAAATTGTGCAGATCTTAGAAAACCTTATGAAGAATTGTGCTCAAAAACATGGGTATATTTGATTTAAAAAGTAATCAGTGACCCCTAACTTTTAGATATCATAAATAGTATTGATTATAGGTAACTGGACCTCAAGGGTCATGTGAGCTACTGTCTTCACTTTGTGACCATCATCCACATCTTTGTTTTCATTAGCAGTCTGTAACTGTGCCAATTGATACAGAACGGTCTCAATTTTCATAAGATGTTTCTAGACAAATCTTCAACTCTGATTTGAATGGCCATTACTAACTACAGAACTTTCATTAACATGGGATCTTAAGTGAAAATGTTTAATGCTTTTTCTCCAAATTCTACAAAAATTATTAAAGCTAGACTGTATGACTTTTTATTGGATATTCCCTACAAAGTTTTGTTTCGTTCCAGCTCACTTGACCCAATGGGTCTCCAAAACCACTTGGCCAATTAGACCTATTTTGTAGAAATTGTTAATTGGGTAGTTCTTGACAAAGTGCAAGTTTTCACTTGTGATAAAAATTCAACATAGCTTCCATGGCCACAAATGCAATCTGACTGGTATTAATTTTTACAATCTGTTTGGCAGATTGATTTGTAATACTGTGGAAATGTACCTCAGATAGTCCTCTGCAAAGTTTTTTGTGCATATTCTATATCAAAGATGGCCACCACTACATGTATATAAAAAAGCTTAACATAGGACCCTATTGAAACAAGGTACAAAGGGCTTCATCCATCCCACACATCAAAACCAAATTATGGGGGACATAAATCTAGGATATTTTTCTTATTTTGAGCTTTTATTGCTGTGTAGAAATTCAACATATACCTGCCAGGGCTTTATACGTGTTTGAAAATTTCAACAATCCTTTTTTCGACAAACTGCTTAGCATATTAAATTTTGATATTGTAGTAAATATAAATAATGTGATCCTCTAATAATTTTGAAGTTTTGGAGCTCATCCTAATTCCAAGATTGCCACTACTTTTTTCTCAGAAACCATCTCACTTAAGAATAGAAAACAGGAATAAGTCAGGTGAGTTTTATAGACTTCTGAGAACCTCTCAGTGGTTTGTATTAGAAATCCATGGCTGCTACCATTATAATATCAGAAAAAAGGTTAAAAAGGCTCCAATTCTTGAACCAGTTGATACCAAATTTCATCATCTACAGTGTGTGTTTGATTTGAATTATAAATTGAAGGATGGCCCTAACAGCAGCTTTAGTTTAACAGAAAAAAGTTTTACAAGGCTTCATCACTGAAAACTTCATCATAATGTATTTTGGTTGGTCCTCTAAACAACATTGTAAATCCAAAATTCAAAACGGCCATCACTGCATGGCCTTGTTAAAAAAATACGATGCTGTTTAAAAATGTTCAAATGCTTCTTTCATTCCAAATATATAGAGCAATATTTGCTTTTTGTCTCGCCTGCGACGAAAGTCGCTGGAGGCGAGACATATGTATGGGAATCCAGCGGCGGCGGCATAAACACTTGACATCTTGCTTCATATCTTTGTAAGCCCAAGCCCTAGGTCCATCAAATTTGGTCCAGAGGTAGCTTATGATGAGTACTTGCCAGTCAGTCACCTGTCACATGACCTTGACCTCAATTTCACGGTCCAGTGACTACGTTAAAGTTTTTGGGTTACAACAGTTTCTCTGTAACTACGCATGGTAGGATGACAATATTTGGTGTATAGGTTGCTGATGACTAGTACATGACTGTCTGGTAGGTGTCACCTGACCTTGACCTCAATTTCACGGTCCAGTGACTACGTTAAAGTTTTTGGGTTACGACAGTTCCTCTGTAACTACGCATGGTAGGATGACAATATTTGGTGTATAGGTTGCTGATGACTAGTACATGACTGTCTGGTAGGTGTCACCTGACCTTGACCTCAATTTCACGGTCCAGCGACTACGTTAAAGTTTTTGGGTTACGACAGTTCCTCTGTAACTACGCATGGTAGGATGACAATATTTGGTGTATAGGTTGCTGATGACTAGTACATGACTGTCTGGTAGGTGTCACCTGACCTTGACCTCAATTTCACGGTCCAGCGACTACGTTAATGTTTTGGGGTTATGACAGTTCCTCTGTAACTATGCATGGTAGGATGACAATATTTGGTGTATAGGTTGCTGATGACTAGTACATGACTGTCTGGTAGGTGTCACCTGACCTTGACCTCAATTTCACAGTCTGTAACTATGCAGGGTATGGTGACAATATTTTGTATACAGGCCGCTGCTGATATTTACTGCTATTTACGTAATGCTTATGACGAAATTTATTTTTGTTACTGATGCGGAATGCAGGCGAGACGTTTTTCTGTGTCCACACTTGTTATGAAAATTTTTGCTGTATGGGCTTCTTGCTTGCCACATCAGCTATAGGAATGCCTGCTAATTTTTAAACGTGACTTTCTACACCTCTTTTTTCTGGCTTGTCAAGTAATAAATATCATGCAAGAATACTTTAAGTACACAACAAAGTCTGATAATAAAAATTTCAATAAGAAAGAGCTTTCATATTTTTTACTTTACATTAGAGTAATAATATCTGTATTTACTTAATATTGTCTAAACTAAGTCAGGGCCTAGGTGGCCGAGTGGTTAAGCTAGTTCGTCTACTATGGATTACAGGTCTGTCAACACTGAGATAGCGGGTTCGATTCTTACTGCTGGCAGTGTACTGGACTCCAATCTTAATTGACAAGGACTGCCAGTTTTCCCACCGCAGGTCGGGGCTTATGTTGAAATACTCTGGCTTCCTCCCCCCAATAAAAACTGGACATGATATAGCTGAAAAATTGCTGAAATTGGCATTAAACACCATCAAACAAACCCCTTAACAATCAACCTAGAATATCCATCACCACCTGTTTGACATACCTCATAACAACCAACCAAGAATATCCATCACCACCTGTGTGACATACCTCATAACAACCAACCAAGAATTTCCATCACCACCTGTTTGACATACCTCATAACAACCAACCAAGAATTTCCATCACCACCTGGGTGACATAATTGCTGAAAGTGGCGTTAAAAAACCATTCAAACAAAACTAAGTCTTGTTGTGGCAAACAACTATCCTGAATTTAAAATAAATCGCAAAGAGGTAATAATCCAAGTTTTAAAAAAGTATATTTTATAACATGATGGATGATTGTAAAAACTGTGACAGTAAAATCTGTTGTTGTCATTTCCAACACATAAATAGCAAAATATATTACTTTCAGGATAATAATCTTTAATTTGTAATTTTAGAACATTACGTAAATTGTAGCATATATTTCAGGTGAAACATTTTGACAGAAGAAGAGAATATTTAAAATTTAAAGCCAAGGTGGATGCAGGCTACAACCCTCTGAAAGATCCTTCCTTTGTAGCATCAGGACATAAACCTTCGTCATGATATTGTTTCATTGTAGATTAGTCTATTGATTTTGTAATGTTTTTTAACATATCTTTATACTTGTAAATATTTTCAAAATGTATTTTATTTTAATCTTCATACTTTAAAAAGAACATGATAAGGATACATAAAAGAACATGTAGTATGTGCTAACTCTGGTTAAAAATTATATGGGAGAACAATACATGTTGAAATGTGCATTGATTTAAGTCTTATTCTTTAAATTTTGATTTTCATTCATATGTGCTGGTTTTATCACAGCTATCTGTTCTAATGAACATGGTAGATATACAGGTAGCTGTGCTGACTTAATAAGTAGAGCTGTTCAATTGGTAGATACTGTTGTATACATGAAGCTGTTTGTTTTTTCACAACTAGCTGTTCTACTGACAGATACTGGTATATACATGAAGCTACTATAAAAAGGCACATATTGTCCACAATCTATAAAACATTTTATTCAGAAAGGAAGGGCGAGTGATATACGTTGATGCAGACTTGGACTAGTTTTTTCGTTGCATTGATTTTTGTCACTGTGGTCACCATTTTATTTTTCTTATTTACATAGTTTTAATTTTATAGGACGAATCAAAATTAAAACAAATACAAAACTAGTTGTAACTGTTTCAGCGCGCTAAAACTGATGTCTCCCCCTCCATAGTATCAACAAGGTGGATGTTTTTATCTGTGGGGGCAAATATAAATACTAGGAATATATTTCTACATGAGAGCAAATAAATATACATATTGGAGCTGAACAATACCAATGTGTAATGTATCAATTCAGTACCATCAGACAGGATAATTTATACTAAAAATCGAAAAGACCTGATCTTGATTAAATGCAGGTGTTATTGCAATAAAATTAGCATTAATTTGACCTTGAGGTCATCGTCTCAGGGTCATACATCTGCAAGCCAAATATCAAAGCTGAATATCAAAGGATAAAAAAGTTATGGTCTGGACACGCTTTGCATGTAAAATTAGCATTAATTTCACCTTGAGGTGAAAGATCAAGGTCACATGAAGGTCATTCTGGTACGCGACACATTGTTTCGTGGTGGTGATACATCTACATGCCAAATATCAAAGATGAATATCAAAGGATAAAAATTTACATGTAAAATTAGCATTAATTTGACCTTGAGGTCAAAGGTCAAGGTCATATGAAGGTCATTCTGGTACGCAACACAGAGTCACAGGGTGATACATCTACATGCCAAATATCAAAGCTGAATATCAAAGGATAAAAAAGATATGATCTGGACACGCTTTGCATGTAAAATTAGCATTAATTTCACCTTGAGGTCAAAGGTCAAGGTCATATGAAGGTCATTCTGGTATGGAACACATTGTCTCATGGTGATACATCTACATGCCAAATTTTAAAGCTGAATATCAAAGGATAAAAAAGTTATGGTCCGGACACGCTTTGTATGAGACACAACAACAACATGTCACCCCCCTTGTGTGAAGGGGAGACATAAATAGCAGATGTTTAACCTGTTTGTGTAAAATGCAAATGACATTGTTACTAACCAGTGCAAGCATCTAAAGTCATCGAAGATTGATGTTTTGATTGCAATTGTTGAGGGATTTAAATTAACATTCATGATTTTTTTTGTGTTTTGTTTTCTTTTGTTGCTTAATAAAAGTTGACAAATTTCTGGTTTTGAAATGCCTGGAGTATTAGTTTTAAACATAATCAAAATAGATGATATGACAATGCACTAGTACTTATTAATTTATTTATTACAATCACAATAAATAAATAAATCTATAAACATTATGGTATTTCAAGAAAAAATAATTATACAAATTGCAGTTACAAATTAAAAAAAAACATGGATAAGTTGGACTCTGACATCTTCATCTCGGGATGTTTTGTGAAAATTCGTTAGGTGATTCCATTAAAATGGTGTGGACACTATGTAAATGGCTGGGCCAAATTTAAATATAATATAATATTACAAGGAACAGAAAATGAGAAAGAGCTGCATTAAGTTTTGTATGGGGAGGGGTGTAACCTGGTGGCTGAGTGGTTAAGGTAGTTGGTCATTTGCCCAACACTGAGGTTTCTTATTCAAGTCTCGCTCCACACCAATCTTCATTGAACTGACTAGTGGAGGTAAGGTTTTTTCCCCAGGTTCTACTGCTTCCTCCTTTAATAAAAGCTGGATGCCATAATATAGATAGAAAATTGCTGTGGTCATCTTTTGATTTTTAGCTCACCTGACCCAAAGGGTCATGTGAGCTACTGTTATCACTTTGCGCCTGTCGGCGTCGTCGTCGTCTGTAAACTTTTTACATTTTAATCTTCTTCTCTGAAACCACTTGGCCAATTGAAACCAAACTTGGCCATAATGTTCATTGGATGGACTTTTACAAAGTTTGTGTTTTTTATTTTGATTGGTAAACCAATATGGCCACCACCTCAAGACTTAGTTTAACATAGGACCCTATGGGGAAAAAGTTAAAAAGGGCTTCTTCTCTGAAACCGTTTAAGCAATCAAAACAAAACTTACTAGCAATATTGTATGGATTGTCCTCTATAAAAGTTTGTGTTTTTGATGGGAATTGGAAATTCAAAATGGCCACCACCGCAGGACTTAGTTTAACATAGAACCCTATGGGAAAAAGTTTTAAAAGGCTTCTTCTCTGAAACCGGTTAATCAATGGAAACAAAAACTTACTAGCAATATTGTTTGGATGGTCCTCTATAAAGTTTGTGTTTTTTATGGCAATTGGAAATTCAAAATGGCTGCCACCGCAGGACTTAATTTAACATTGGACCCTATGGGAAAAAGTTTGAAAGGCTTCTTTTCTGAAACTGGTCAACCAATGGAAACAAAACTTACTAGCAATATTGTTTGGATGGTCCTCTATAAAGTTAATGTTTTTCATCCCAATAGGAAATTCAAAATGGCCACCACCGCAGGACTTGGTTTAACATTCGACCCAATGAGAAAAAAGTTTAAAAGGGCTTCTTCTCTGAAACCGTTTAACCAATCAAAACAAAACTTACTAACAATATTGTTTGGATGGTCCTCTATAAAGTTTATGTTTTTTATGGCAATTGGAAATTCAAAATGGCCGCTACTGCAGGACTTAGTTTAACATAGGACCCTATGGGAAATTTTTTTAAAAGGCTTCTTCTCTGAAACCGGTTAATCAATGGAAACAAAAACTTACCAGCAATATTGTTTGGATGGTCCTCTATAAAGTTAATGTTTTTTATGGCAATTGGAAATTCAAAATGGCCACTACCGCAGGACTTAGTTTAACATAGGACCCTATGGGAAAAAGTTTTCAAAAGCCTTCTTCTCTGAAACCGGTTAATCAATGGAAACAAAAACTTACTAGCAATATTGTTTGTATGGTCCTCTATAAAGTTTATGTTTTTTATGGCAATTGAAAATTCAAAATGGCCGCCACCTCCGCAGGACTTAGTTTATCATAGGACCCTATGGGCAAATAAAAAAAATCTTCTCTATACAACCGGTTGACCAATGAAACAAAGCTTTCTAGTAATATTGTTTGGATGGTCCTATTTAAAGTTTATTGAAAATTACAGGACTTACTTTAACATCAGGGAAATGCCACCTTCATTGCCTTTAAAATCAGGTGAGCGATACAGGCTCTTAAGAGCCTCTGGTTTGATTTAATTTACCCCAATGATTTCTATAGAAAGTTGTTAAAGGATCCTCTGTATAAGTACAGAAATCACCAAGTGCTATGAGAATTTTTACCAATAGACCTCTTAGAAGCCTCGCAAATAAAAACATTTCATCAAAAACCCATAATTTACCTCCATGTTCTCTTCATTGGCCTTCACAAAAGTTAAGTTTGATTTCATTATTAAAACAATTAAGTGAATACAGTTATTTTAAATAGCTTTATTCACTTAATTGTTTTTAAGAATGCAATTAAATTCTTAGCAGCCATGATAAGATGGTGTAGTGGATAGGCCTATTGGATAGCAGCCATAAGTTAGGATAATGGAGGGGCCTATTAGATAACAGCCTTGACAAGTTGGGATAGTGGATGGGCCTACTGGATAGCAGCCATGATAAGTTGGAATGGTGGATGGGCCTAATGGATAACAGCTATGATAAGTTGGGATAGTGGATGGGCCTACTGGATAGCAGCCATGATAAGTTGGAATGGTGGATGGGCCTAATGGATAACAGCTATGATAAGTTGGAATGGTGGATGGGCCTATTGGATAGCAGCCATGATAAATTAGGACAGTGGATGGGCCTATTGGATAGCAACCATGATAAGTTCAGTTGATATAGTGGATGGGCCTATTGGATATCATAGCAGCCATGATAAGTTGGGACAGTGGATGGGCCTATTGGATCCATTAAGGATCATCCATAAATGTGCATGGTAAATACCCACAACATAATTTTTGCAATCTTAAGTGTTTAAGTGGGGACTTTGTGTATGGAACATTTCAGTGCTTATTCCAACATCATGGCAGCTAAAACAGTTATCTGAAACCAGTGTACACAGAATTACTGATTTTTTTTGGTTATATTCTGTGAAAGTGGTAATATGCCCAATTATCCCTATCACAAAATGTAATACATGTAGAAACAACTAGATTTTGCACTTTCAAATAATTTTTGCATCTAAATTTTACATAAAACATTTATTTGACAGCACTAAACATGAATATTGCAATAAACTTTACACTGTACATTACGGGTACATATGTCTCATTTAAGATGTACACACTGAAATCAACTCGTATAGCACTTGTACAATGAGTCGTTTAAGGTAAATCAACCCCTTATCAACAATCTTTTAAACTTAATAGTCAACAGTAACAGCATGTATATATATCATATATATCATTAAAGCATTTGAATATACTGCATTAGCATGGGTGAAATTGAAATATGGTGAAAATCCTGAAAATTTTTGGCTGGCTGTTATGGGTCCAGGGCAAAGTCCTGATGGGGGTACAGGGGGCGAAACCCCCGGGAAAATATGGTATTTGAGGATTTTGGAGTACTTCAGAACACGACTCTGCGGCCTCAGCTCCAGAACCATCGTTTTCATTACAAAACAAATTTATAACTACGACCAACGATCATCACGTCTTTTGAGAAAAAAATAATAATCCACGACTAAATCAGTCATTGAAATCGATATTTCCAATAGATTTATAAATTTTTCTATTCGCAAGACCAATTTTTAGACCTCACCCCCCCCCCCCCCCCCATAAAAATTTCTGTGTATAATAAAATTTCATTTTGGGTTGAAGTAATTTGCACAGAGATTCATAAGCATATAACAAAATGTTTTGTTTATGAGTAACATGGTTCAAAGACCTTTAAACCTTTATTAATTTTTTTTACAACAGTTTGTTGCCAAAGATCTGTTAACAGCATATGGGGTTTAAAACAAGTGTCCTTTTCAATACTATTAGATACCAGGAGTTATTTTTTCTTTCAAATAAACAACAATAATCAATGTAAATAGAGAGATTGTTTGGCCAGTTAGACAGATGTGTGAAAAATTGAAGAAAAAATGGACGAGGTATCGAACAAAACAAAAGGGGTTGACTGCAGTTAAAGTTTCATCAGTAACTGAACAAAATTGGCACAATGGTTGCCAGAGAATATTTTTTAATACAATGACATATGGTCATTTCTAAAAAAAAAAACATACTAGATATCTGATGGAGGTTATGTAAGCCAATTTTTTCGCACCCCTCCAGTCTCTTGATTTATTAGTTTAATTTATTAGTTTCTTTTTATCAACTTTTTAATAATTTTTTTCCCAGAGTCCTGTCTTAAACAGTTATATTTATGTAATATTGTTTGGGAAATTTATTTGTGATCAGAATGAGTCTTGTTTTCTGAAGTTTAAACTAAGCTGTGTTTATTCAAAAATGAAATCGACATTTAATTCATCAGTCATGTAAAACATTCACTAAAATCAACAAAAATGTTTTAAAACATTCAAGAGCTGCAACTCTTGGTCTCTGTAGCTGGGGTACACACTGCAGCAGGTTTTTATTCTCAATAACAATTTAAATTAAGAACGTGCATAGCCCACAATATTTTCCAGTATTTAATTGCTTTTGACAAAGTATTAAAATTCAAAAATTTCTACACATACTGTTATTGATTTATATAACTTGCCTTGATTGAATAAAAGCACTTAAATTATGTCATATCAGATTTTATAAAGAGTGAGAGGGGGCCATGTTTTGTCTGCCGCAGTGATTTCTAATTAAATTCATTGAGATTTCAAATAAAATATAATATAAATTTAAAAATAGGGTTTCATTTTAGTGTGATATTAATAATATCTACAGAACGGAGATTCCTTTGGTACTATGTTTTGCATATTCCTACGCTTTCTGGCCTTGTTACAGTTTGAGTTCTAGATGGGTTTTGGAAACTGTTTATGCATTAAAATTTGCAACTATTATTTCAAAGAATTATAAGGATTAAACCCAAATGAAACTATCAATGTGTAAACCCTGCGTGACTCCCTCACAAACTTGACATGAAGTCCTTAGCACATAATTTAGTTTGTTAGTGAATCGCCTGAGTTTACATATTGATAATTGCCCAACACCCAGTGTTTAAGCCTATAGTAGGTCTTAAAAAATTTATTTTAGTGTTTTCAAGTTATCATATCTGGAAACCACCTGACAGACAAACACTCATATCCTAAAATGGGGTATCACATAATATCCCACACTTTGTGTGGCAGGGTATAAAAAAACAATATCAATTACAAAGCATCCATTCAACCACATTATCACATGCATACATTTTAAAGAAAAATGATCAGTCTAAGATTGCTTACATGATTTCAGTTGAACAGGCTTATAACAACTTTTATACATGATATCTAAACAAATACATGTGTCTTGTACTGATAAATGTAATGAGAGAAAAACAAGCATGGCTATAAAACCAATAAAAATGGTAATGGATTATCTGGTCATTGTTAATGTACAATTTAATTAAACTAGCTCAAAAATGTACACAATCTTTTCATAGAATTTTGTTATAAGCTATGTTGGAAAGTTAAAACATATTTCTTCATGAAAGTAAAATAAACTTGAAAAACCCAAACCTATATTTCTTGCTTTGTTCAATCAGTTTGCTGTTTACTTCATGAGAATTTACAAAACTTGCACATTTCATATTATTTAATGCTCTCAATTTTTTTTTTAAAGGGTCAAGTATATTTGAATACTGCAGGTATGTCTTGCGGGTGTTTTATTTTGGCAGATTTTTTCATACAAAAAAGAACATCTTAGATGGAGGATGTGTAATGTGAACACAAGTTTGGCAATGACCACTAATAAACAACTGATACAATTTGGTTCCGTTTGGCATTATTAGTTGATTCAAAGAATTAATAGTTGTTTTAAAATATAAGTCCTTAAATTCATTTTGGTTAAGGGCTACACTTTAATTTTGCACTGTGATTTAGCAGTCTACCAGACATAATTTTATGGACCATCCATATCAAGTGTAGTTCTGACAAGCCCAATGAGGGCCTTGTCTACCAGACATAATTTTATTATAGACTATCTACATCAGTGTAGTTCTGACAAGCCCAATGAGGGCCTTGTCTACTAGACATAACTTTATGTATCGTCCATATTAAGTGTAGTTCTAACTATCCCAATGAGGGCCTTTTCTACCAGACATAACTTTATGGAACATCCAGATCTAGTGCAGTTCCAACTATCCCAATGAGTTTAGATATGCATAGTTTATACATGTAGACTGGTGAACGGAAAGTGATTACAAAGCTTAATTCTGAGTTTCTGTCAGATTTTGGTGTTAACAACCTTCAACAACTTGGTTGATATACTCAGTAACAGGCATTCTTTTGTCCTTAACGGAACTTCTATCAGTCAGATCTATGTTGTTCCTGGGGCACTGTGCAGTCTTGGTATCAACAGTGTAATAACACCTAATATAAGTCTAACAGTTCTTGGGAGAACTTTATATCACAGTCAGATTGACAAATCCTCATCTAAAATGAAAAAATATTTAATTAAACACTTATAGCACATCATAAGATAATTTAGTAGACTTATTCTTAAATCTAAACAAATCAGAATGCATTTTGTACTTAAGTAAAACCAAACAATATAAAAAGAAGTATTTAGTATATGTGCTCATTGATGAATCTAAAAAAGTATTTTCTGTATTCTGCATTTTGCATATGCTTTATTGAAGAAATAATTTATGGCCTCCCAAATTTTATTGATATTTAAATATGGGTAGGCATTATTTAAATACCAAAATTTGGGCAGCTCGAAGTAAATAAACAGAAGTAAAATACAAGTCGGTACCTAATGATAAATTATCCAGAAAATGCATGGATTATTAATATGAATGTAGGCGCAGCCCAAATGTGAGCATCACACATTGTTCATGTCGTTACTTCAGAGCCCCCTAACAGTGACTCTAAATTCCATTGATGACATGACGTCTTATCTAATGTGTTGGTGATGTCACAAAACTAAATTTCAAATACAGCGTTTCAGATTGAAAAAAATTTGTCTGGCATTTTTGTAGTAATTTAAAAAATAAACACTTTAATTTTATCGATGTCAAAATTATTTTTGTCTACTTTTATATTATATTTTTTTTCGTTCATTTACAATATTTTTTTCGGACAGCTCAGCTACCATCTTAAATGTATTTGTTCATATGGATCACGTGACTTTTTTTACACACACGAATGTAACTGTATATTTCGCATCTGCGATGCTTGCTATTATTTCATTGGGGTTGTTTTCCTTTAACAAACACGTGTTAGAAATGTAAACAATTATTCCAAATGAATAAAAACTAGACAAAGTCATCTAGCCATCACTGATACCCCACATAAATTTTGCAGAACTTTTTAGAAAAACGATTTTTGTCAACTGGTGACCTTGACCATTGATGGATTTCCTCCAGCATCAATAGGCTTCACACCCACCAGATATGTATTATATATCCTAAAGTTCCATTGAAATCAAATGCACACTTTTTGAGTTATTGTCTGGAAACGTTTTTTTAATTTCTAACATTTTTTGGCAAATGTGACCTTGAAATTTGATGGATTTCCCCAAATTTTTATAGGGTTCCGAAAAACCTAATATGAATCTATATCCCAAAGTTTCGTTAAAATTAAATACCAATTTTTTTAGTTACTGTCCAGATATTTTTTTTGTACAAATTTAAACATTTTTAGGCAATTGTGACCTTGAAATTTGACAGATTTTCCCCCAAAATTGATAGGCTTCTGATACACCTAAGATGAAACCAAATCCCCAAGTTTCATTAAAATCAAATGCAAAATTTTGAAGTTATTGTCCAGAAACATTTTTTTTAAACAATTTAACCCTTTTTGGCAAATGTGACCTTGAAATTTGATGGAATTCCCCTAATGAGAAACCATATTCCGTTTCATTAAAATCAAATCCAAACTTTTTGAGTTATTGTCTGAAAACATCTTGTTTTGTAAAAATTTCTAATGTTTTTTGGGAACTGCGACCTTGAAATTTGACTGATTTTCCCTAAAATCTATAGGCTTATTACAAACCTGATTTATTACAATATCCCAAAGTTCCATTCAAATCAGATACAAACATTTGGAATAATATCCGGAAACCAAATCTGGACAGACGAACGGAGTGACAGACGGGCATGAGGACTACTTTATACCCATCTATGTCGAGCATGGGGTATAAAAACTGTATTAATAAGTATATATGAAATTTTATTTTATTTAAATAGAAAGTAATGTTATATATTTTATTGTTTAAAACTTTAGGAAAAACAAAATTTCCTGATAATTTTTTGTTAGGTACTGATTTTGTGTTTTACTTTTGTTTACTTACTACGGGATAGCTGCAGTGGCAGAAGAAATAGTGTTGTAGTCAGAGGAAAAGGTTCATGGTAGAAAATTATGATATTTCACCCCAAATGATATGTAGTCAAATTCCTTTTGGTAGCCACAAGTGTATCTGATGAGCAGAAAGTTGGGGACGAGGTATAATAAGTGCATTTTGCCTATCACTGTATTGTGCTTATTTTGTTACTGTATAACATTTCTTACAAACAATTATAACTTTAGGAAGCCTTGTTTTTCTAAAACATACCATTCAATATTCTTAGGCATTTTCCTCATTAAATCCTTCTATATTTAAGCACCATACTTAAAACTTTATTTTGTCCAAAAAGAAAATGGTAAAAATCTAACACATTTTTTTATGTCTATTAATTCAACAGTTACTCACTGAAATCAAAATTCACATTCCGACTTTCTTTTCTGAGTTTGTTTCAATGCCTGTAATAATATTTTATCAAGTTTACCATAAGAACAATTATAGTCCAACACATTTTGAATGATTTTCCTGGCATATATGATCCTAAATGTTTACTCAGGCACACCAACTCAATGTCTGTGACAATTTTGTTTGTTTGTTTCAGCAATTTTCCAGCTATATCATGACATGATAATGGTGTCAAGTTTTTATTGGGGTATTAAGTGTACGTTAGGAACATTCCATTGTTGTCTATTCCAAATCTTTTGGGTAATGTCGTCTGCAGTTGATTGTTTGTTTGAATGTTGTTTAGCGCCACTTTCAGCAATTTTTCCGGTATATCAAGGCGTCCAGGTTTTATTGGAAGAGGAAGGTGGAGTACCCAGAGAAAACCCATGACCTGCTGTAGGAAAACTGGCAATCCTTGTCAATTAAGATTGGAGTCGAACGCAGTCAGTGTTGACAGACCATGTGATCAATAGTAGAGGAACTACCTTAGCCACTCGGCTCCTGTCTGCAGTTGTTGCGGGAATGGTCTTTCTGTTTGTCCTAATACCCTTGTATGTCACAAATGAGATGAATGTTTGTAAACAACATTAGATCACTTGAGAAACAAAAGTGCCGGACGTACTTTGCCTGTCAAAATGAAAATTCTGCCGCATTTCAAATTTCTGACTTAATGTTGAAAATAACTGTTGATTTCAACATGATACTTGGAATCTACAAAAGGAACATAACTCAACCAAATGCAGTCAGCAGTTTTCATTGTCAGGCAAATTAAACCACAGCACAGACAAGGTAACTTTTAGTATAAATCTAATTTAATGCCAACCGTCTACACAGAGATCATAGAAATTTATGCACCAATGCCTATAATACATGCAAATCTACAATGGCTGCTATTAAACAATTATAAATTTTGTTCAAAATCAAAATTTACAAAGATTTGGTTTTATCTTAAAACTAAGCTGATATAATAACTCCAACAGAATCTTGAGGCTGTGCAGTTGTATGTTAAAAAAACAGTCCATCAGGACTCTTCACAGTAATTAGCTTAAATTAGCAAAACAATAAAAATGAAAGTCTGAGAAAATATTCCTACAACATAAACCAAACAATATGGCAGTCTTACCAAAACAAAACATTTACTGTCATACATATTTTGCTAATAAAATATTAATTTATCAATATACCTTTTTTATCTCTGTCCAATCTTCAATTATTTCAACATCACGCAAAAGATAAACTATATATGGACCTGAAAAAAATGTAGGTTTATCATCAGTAAGCATGAAGAAGAAAAAACGAGAATATATAAGATCACAAACGGATTCAATGAAACAAGTGTGGACTGTGAGCACGCTCACAAAGGGATACCCCCACTTCGCTTCAAGTCCAATTATCTCCCCTGAATAATATCAGACAGCGACCCAAAATTCTTCATGCACATATAAATATGATGTACTTCCTTCATGTAAAGTTTCAACAAAATCTGTCAAGCGGTTTAGGAGAAGAAGTGCTTACAAGGGATGTGGACAGACAGACAGACAGGGTGATTCCTATATACCCCCAAACAAGTTTGCGGGGATATAAAGAAATAAAAATGTCATTAGTTAAACATGTCCAGCTGCAATATTAAAAATTTAGACCAAAATATTTATAATTAAAGAACCTTAGTGAGCTAGCTCACAATACTCATGTGTTCCCATTACATCATGGAGGTAGTTGGTATTTAAATTGGTATATTGAAGTTTCATGAAAATCCATGAAGAAATGAAAGCACTGTCCAGGCGACAACATTGAATATGTACATGTACATAAAAGTTTACTAAGTCCCCCCACCAAAAAAATATGGCCCCCTTGACAAATTTTCCTAAAAATCAATCCCATCCAAGCACCTTCTATAAATGTCTAAGACCCCCCCCCCCGATGAAATTCCCTGAAAAAGTAACAATTCCTCAAAGTTTCATGAAAATCCATTAAGAAATAAAGTGCTATCCAGACAACAACATTGAATTTACATGTACATGAAAGTTGATTAAGTCTCCTTCCCAAAAATATGGTCCCCTTTGACGAATTTCCCTGAAAATCAATTCCATCCAAGCACCTACTATAAGCAACAATTTTGAAAAGTTTCATTAAAATCATTTACGAAATGAAAGTGCTATCCAGGCCACAAAAGCATGACAGATGGATGGACTGACGGATGGGTCTAAAACATTATACCCCGGCAACTTCCTTGTGTGGGGTATAATGAAAAAATTGCCAATGTAATACTCTCTATTCCTAATGTGGGATACACTTCCAATATGTCATGGGTCCAGAACAAGGCAAACACAGGACAAGAAAGTGCTGTGCTAATGTTATTATTAATGATGTGAAAAACATCTTGCACCAACATTTACGAAAAACTTTTACTACCTGTAATAGCTACTGGTTTCTTCCGTCTGTCTGAGGAGAAGGAATCATTCTTTTTCTTGTTTTTCTTTGATATATGAGATTCATGCCATAAATCTAGAAAAATAAATCAATATTTAAGACACAAAACCAAAACAATACAATATCTGTCAGGTAACACTATCTTTCTGGCTAGTGTTAGTCATCCCTTCTGATTTCAACTTTCAATTTCTCTGTTTAATATTAAATTCTTTAAAAATTGTCTTCCTTACAGATTTAATTATTAGGAATCTGGTGGATGACTTGTGCCACATAATTTACTAAGTATGTTAGTCAGGGGTCTGGAAGTTTTCCCTGCCCATTTCGGTCATTTTTCCCCCTAAGAAATTACCAAATTTGTCTCGGGTCGTTTCCTACCGAAACTTGTTTGCACGAGGGGTCGATTCGTCATGATATTGTGAAAATGCGGGTTGTACCATGGAATTTGGGATGGCTCCTACGATGTATGCATCATGTGAAAAAGAAAATATATGTAGCGATACATTCTCCTAGATAAAAAGTATTTATTGTAAAATGACGTTATCTATGCAACGAAATAATGGGAAACGGCGTTATTTTGATGAATATCCCGGCGAGTTTTTCATTAACCGGAAATAGGAAGTTGTCACCTAATTACCACAAGTTCGGACCCGAATTGAATTTATGCATTATTCTTGGATCGGTGCTCTTTACAAGTTTTTATTATTAAATATCATTATTTTCAATGATTTTTTATTCAAATTGGTTTTCTCTTGATTTATGTAACGTATAGTCACATTGGCACTTGCGTAGTGTACAAATTTTAACCGCTCGTGTTTTTCATTTAAGTTGCATGTGTACTGTAAAGTTGTCTTATTTTCTTAGCAATTTTATATAGAAACAGTCTATTATATTAAATATTCATTTATATTCAATCTCCGTTGCTTCAAAATGTTGTTGCAATAGTATGTTTACGATATGGATGAAACAGATCTGTCACCTGTTGTCAAGTGAGTGAGTGAGTGTTGACCTTATTACATAATCACCGGTCGGTGGTCAATAAACACATGTCAGCAACAGGAAATAGCCTTAGGGTTGATTTATAATACAAATTGAAGGAAATGATTATTGCATGTATTACATGTATATTACTTTTTAGATGTCTGATTTGAGCAAATCTTAGTCGGTCATTTTAGTGTAAATTTCGGTTATGTCCGGCAAATATGACCGTTTCCAGACCCATGATGTTAGTAATGCAGAACAGACTGACAAAAAGACAAACAATGCAACAACAATCCCAGAATATCACTTTGACTGACAATATTATTTATAAGGTACCAATGGACCAAATGTGACAAGTGTTAAGGCTGCTGCCTTCAGAATGTGACAAGTGATAAGGCTGCTGCCTTCAGAATGTGACAAGTGTTAAGGCTGCTGCCTTCAGAATGTGACAAGTGTTAAGGCTGCTGCCTTCAGAATGTGACAAGTGTTAAGGCTGCTGCCTTCAGAATGGGACAAGTGTTAAGGCTGCTGCCTTCAGAATGTGACAAGTGTTAAGGCTGCTGCCTTCAGAATGTGACAAGTGTTAAGGCTGCTGCCTTCAGAATGGGAAAAGTGTTAAGGCTGCTGCCTTCAGAATGGGACAAAAATCTTGCATGTGATTTGCCTACTTCAAAATCTTATTTAAAAAAAAACACACATATTTTAGGCTTCAATTTCACCTCACTTAAAATTCTATATGAAGCATTCAATGCCTATATTTTAACAATTGTCTATCAAATTTTTAAACAAAAGAATACCCCAAAATAAATTGTATATGCTTCATATGATTGAATAATTATTAAACAATATATACAGTCATTTGTTGTAATAGTTTTAAACTAACCTGATGATATGTCTATGTTGTGTCTATCTTCTTCCAATCTTCTGATTTTATCTTCTAAATCACTTTTCACAGAATCATATAATAATGCCTTTTCACTCTACAAAACAAATAAGGTAAAATTAAATAAAACTTTTTTTTGTACAAAGCAATAAGTACAAAGTTTATGTAACAACATAAGCACTACTGACATGTAGTGTTTACTGGCTGTATTTTTAAACAAACAGTGGTATGCTACTCTAAATTTATACCAATTCAGCACCCTTGAATTTTTTACTTTTAAACTGATGTGTAAGTGCCAAATAACTTTTAAATTTTGATTTGCATCATATAAAAGACAAAAGTATAATAACCTACACCATATAAATATCTAGATAATTTTTACTTTTAAATGATCATAAAGGGAAATAACTTAAGTTTTTTCACTCAAATGACACATTCAGCAAATGCAGCTTGTATGAAAATTTGGTTTTTATCCATTAAAAAAAACTACTCAACTAGTCCAGCATGCCCACTAATTTTTTCTTTAGGGGGTCATTTACCATCTTAATGCAATCAAGGGGCATTAATTCTTCTAAAGACTGGAAAAGTTCAACACCCACAGTCCTAACAAGAGCAAACCTGCATATCAACTTTGTTAAAATAAGTTTACTGCAGGGAAAAGGAAATATATTCAGTCCTTTTATGTTATTTTTCACCCTATGCAGAATTGACCAAATTCTGTGGAATATTAGTATATATCTGATGAGGGATTATAACAAGATTTGCATCTTCCAAAAATATATATAACTAGATATCAGTGAGATGGTACCCATTTCTGTGGGCCCCGCCGACCTTGAGGTCAAGGTAAAAAAACATGGTATGCGACACATTGCCTTGATATTATCTACATACATTCCAAATATCAAAAGCCTACCTCAAAAGATAAAAAAGTTCCAACTGGGACATGAATTTGTTATTCAGAAAGCAATAATAATGTGATCTTAAGGTCAAAGCTCAAGGTCAAAGGTCAACAACCACGGTATGCAACACATCGCCTTGATATTATCTACCCACATTCTAAATATCAAAAGCCTATCTCAAAAGACAAAAAAGTTACAGCCCGGACATGAATTTGTAATACAGAAAGCAATGTGACCTTATGGTCAAAGTTCAAGGCCAAAGGTTATCAACCTAGGTATGCGACACATCGCATTCATATTATCTACCTACATTTCAAATATCAAAAGCCTATCTGAAAAGATAAAAAAAGTTACAGCCTGGACATGAATTTTTCATAAAGAAAGCAATAATGTGACCGTAAGGTCAAAGGTTATCAACCATGGTATGCGACACATTATCTACCTACATTCGAAATATCAAAAGCATACCTCAAAAGATAAAAAAGTTACAGCCCGGGCATGAATTTGTCATACAGAAAGCAATAATGTGACCTTAAGGTCAAAGTTCAAGGTCAAAGGTTATCAACCACGGTATGCGACACATCGCCTTGATATTATCTACCTACAATCCAAATATCAAAGACTACCTCAAAAGATAAAAAAGTTACAGCCCGGACAGGATTAGTTCAGAAGGACAGACTGATCTATAGGGCATTCGCCACAAAGTGGCGGGGCCCTAATTTCCGAGAACAGACTTCAAGTTGATTTTATAACAGATATTTTTACCTATAGAAAATAGAGAGAAAAACATTGATCTCGCTATCACTGATATCCCCGCTTAAATTTTAATTTTTTTCTTTAATAATTTTTTGTAAACTGGTGAACTTCAAAATCAATAAACTTCTTAGCTACCTGATTTGTAAATTATATTCTGAAGCTTCATTAAAATCAAACGCAAACTGTTTGTTATTGTATGGAAACGTCTTTTTTTGGTAAATTTTTAAACATTTTTGGAAACTGTGACCTTGAAATTTGATGGATTCTTCAATAAATCCATAGACTTCTTACCCACCTAATATACAACTGTATCCAAAATTTGAATTGACATCCAATGGAAACTTTTTGAGTTGATGCAAGAAAACATCTTTTTTGTAAAAATTATCAATGATTCTAATATGGCGTCCTTCATACGCTTTGAGGACACATTAGGGCATTGTCCGTCCGTCAATCCAAATTTGGTTTCTGGATGATATTTAAAAAAACTTGCATCTGATTAGAGCATAGAGCATGGTGTAACATCACAATTAGAATTCCGACGTCATATACGCTCAAACTGAAAAAATTTCAAACTGGAACAATGCAATTTTGTTAAGATTTCTCAATATTTTTTGTTTAAAAGGTACGTATATTCAATAAATATGTGTTTATGTTAATATTTGCTTTAACATACTGTTTGAAGTATATCTCATTAGTTAAAAAAATATATCTCACCATTGAAAGCGTCCTCTTAGAGCCGCTTCAAAATTTCTTAATTTTTTGTCGACTGTGACTTTAACTTTTGACAGAATTCCTCCAGAATCAATAGGTTTCTTACACACTTGATATGTAACACATATAATTGAAATCAGATGCAAGTTTTTTTAAATATCATCCAGAAACCAAATTTGGATTGACGGACGGACAAATTAGGCCAGAGTTTTTTTATTATTTGGTTTACGGGACAGATTTTGAAAAAATGGAGTAGGAAGGAATAAATAAAAATAAAAATAAAACAACTGAAATTGAGGAGTCGATGAAAAAAATAATAATAAAAGGTCTAGATAGTTGAATTTTTTTTATTTTAGCATAGTTCATTTTCTGGTCTTTTTTGTCTTGACAGCATTCCTCGTTACAATGGGTTTGTCAGATTGAAGACTGTGTTGCATAATGGGCGAACTATCCCAGAGTTCTCTCTTTAAGTTATTAATATAGTCATTAGTGGATACATCTAAGTCCCCACAATGGATACAGATGGGATCAAACGTCATGGTTACACCTGGAACATAACAAGAGTCAATTTGTTATCAAATAAAATTCTTCTTTAGTAAAACAGAGGATAAAACAGCATTATCAAACTTGCAAAAAGTGGAGAGAAAAAAAATCAGGTTTATAATACAGACTTGCACTAGAAATGATCCCAACTTGGTACAAAATATAAATTCTTTGGTATCAGTGTCTAAAATATATATAGTGTAAACAGATTGATGTATTGATCTATCAAACAAGACAAAGGAAAAAATATGTCCCCACTAACCAGCAACCTAGGTTTTAATAATATAAAAAAAGGTAATATTAATCAAACTACTGAACTGGGATGATTTATCTCATCAGTCCATGAAGAAAAAACACATCAATCAAAGACTTTCTGGAAATACTGAAGATCACAATGGTCCTGACTTGGTACATGCATTTCAACAGAATTTTCAATTGTTTTACAAACAAGAATATGTCCAAAAGACATAATGCCCCATCTTGCAACATTTGGGACGGACGGACGAACAGACCCAAACACTATATGCCCCTACTTTCTTAGATGGGTCATAAAAAATATACCTGACTAACTTCAATTTGGCTGTTGCAATTTATTCCTTCTCTGGTAATAATTATTTATGCCCAGAAAACAGGATTGCGCCGCACACATAGACCAGTGTTCCTATAAAAATAGAAAACTACATTGTATGCATGGTAAATAAAAGGGCATGTACAGATCTTAATGAGCTGATCAATTTGCTATTAACTTTTTTCTAGCCCTTAAGATATTAAGGAAAGACAGAAAAAAATCATGAAATTTACAAGACAATTTAAAAGACATACATGTATACGGGCATAGCAATAAAGCAGTGTACGTGTGCATGTATTCAATTTCAAGACATTTTTATTATGATTTTATAAATATAAATATTTATAGAATTTTACAGTGTGAAGCGATTCCAGTCCTGTTGCCAATTATTAAGTCCGGATTTATGAATTAAATCTGACATATAAAAATGGTTCGCTTCAAATATTTAATTATTTGTCACAATCAAATGTTTTAGTAATAAATTACGCTTTATGGATTGGAAGTTTCCATTTTATTTCAAGATTTTTCGGTAGAATATCAACAATTCCAGTGGCAGGAACAATTACTTATTTAACTATTTACCGTTTATTTTCCAGTCCATTGAACACCAATACTTTAAAATAGCACGATTCATGTTGCCATCGTTCATGGGAGACAAATGTAATACTTCCGGTTTTTCGGCCGTTTCTGATACTCTCCATACTATTCACCCGAGGAGTTCCGACGGAGTTTGGAACAATGTAAATATATCAAGTTGTACGATGGATCTTTGCATTGCACTTATAATAACAATTGAAATGAAATGCAGTTTCAAAATTTTATTTTCGTTGGAAATTTTTGTTACAACCGGGTGGGAAATATAAAATAAAAAACATTTGATACAATTTTATTTTTATTTTGAAATCATCAGAATTAGGACCGGCGGTCCCGTAAACCAAGTAATAAAAAAACTCTGGCCTTAATGTGGTTCTGTTGATATTTTTGGCTAGCATTCTTTAAATTTTGGATTGACTTTGTGATCATGTTTTATTGATAATGATGGACTTTTCTGTTGACTTTAAAACTAATATGAATGTCTACAATCACACATAGTCCAGTGGACTACATTACCTCCATATTTTGTTTTGCAGCAATTTCTTCACTTTCAAATTTTCTTTGTATATTCTGCATCATGTATTCTCTCAAGATTCCTGCAAAAAAATACAAACATATTTGTGATTTTGTCCAGAGATCTAGACCACTTGGCCAAATAGTGGACTTTGCAAAGTGCACTGAACACAATTCCCGAGAATCTAATTCTAACAGTGTTGGGCTTAATATGTAGACATATATAAATATTTGGTATGAACCCTGTATTTCTGATGCTTCAGGAATATGATGGATAGATATATGCAGGGATCACCACACTGGGCCAAGTGGGCGACTAAGTCGCCCTACTAGGACCTGAAGTCGCCCGGTCATTTCCCTTAAGTTGCCAGATGGTTCACATATACTTGTAAATCTGGTCCAAATACGTCCCCCAGACTACCAATTTATCAGTAAATGTGAAATTCCAATAAAAAACGGCAAACAATATGCGTATTTAACATATTTTCAAACAATTTACGTCTTTTAAACGTATTACACGCCATTTGTTTATTTACCGGTGTTACTAATTACCGGATGTGAACAACGAAGAAAAGTAATGTACAACAGCCCATAATGAAAAATCATAACTGTTTTGGTAAACAAACACTTTTAATTGGTTTCAAACTTCAGTTCTTTCAAACTGTAACAATTTTTTTTGGGATAAATATATGAGCTGCATTTGAAAGAATAAAGATGTATAGTAATTATTGACATTATGATAAGTTCTGTAGATAGGTGTCCCATGAAGCAATTTGGATCAGCACAACTTTGTCCAAGTGAATGTGTGCTGAACAGAAAAATTATTTCTGGGTTTAATGGAATGTTATTCTATCTATCTTCTTTGGAAATTTTGCTCAGATAAACATGGCATGTTTAAACAGTTAGGAATATTATGATATACAAGAACTCATAAATGAAGTTTATCTCTACACATATACAAATATTTTTGTTGATCTATTTTTATTTGTGAATACCTTGTATGGCTACAAGTACTGAAGTAGATAGAAAAATAGTCCCTATATCTGGTGCTTTTTTTCGTTGATTAATGATAAAGGTTATGTTCTGTTTGAAATTGCATATCATGAATAATAATGAAAAAGAAAGAAAAAAAACTGAATCTAAGTCAGGGCTCACCACACTGGGCAAAGTGGGCGACAGTCGCCCTACTGGGACCTGAAGTGGCCAGATGGTTCACAGTAGATACCTGCATATGAGCTGGTCCAAATAATTCACCCAAACTACCAATTTATCAATAAATGTGTAATTTCAATAAAAACGGCAAACAATATGCATATTTAACATTTTTCAAAGGATTTACCTCTTTCAACTGGATTACGTGCCATTTGTTTATTTACCTGATGTGACTAATTACCAGAAGTGAACAACGAAGAAAAGTAAAGTACAACGGCCCATACTGAAAAATCGTAGTTTGTTTGATTAACAAACACTTTCAATTGGTTTCAAACTTCAGTTCTTTCAATTTTTACAATTTTCTTTGATAAACATATGAGCTGCACTTGAAAGAATAAAAGATGTATAGTACAATAGTACATTACGCATCTAGACGTGTTGCGGAGATCCCTGGTTTAAAACATATTTTATTTTAATCATTGGCTTTGATAATATATAAAATATTTTCAGTAAGCTGAAATTGAAGGAATAAAGAAAACTAGTTATCAATGACCACATGATAATTTCTGTAGATGGATGTCCGATGGAGCAGTTGCTTTCAGCTTTGTGAATTATTTCTGTGTATAATAAATGTTATTTTATTTATATTCTTTATACACTTTTGTCCAGATATACACAGCTTGTTTATAACAGTTATGAATAGTATGATGTTTACAATAACTTTTATGTATGGTATCTACATGCATATAAGGTAGCTAGTTAAATGTAAACAATGGCAACATCACACAAATTTGGTCCGGCAAAAGCTGATTCGGTCCAGCATTTCTGGAGAAGTCTGTGGACCGAATGTCCACCATTCTTTGGAAAGATTTCGTGAAGACTGTATTTAGATATCAATGTTCACTACAATTCGTATTACCTGCAACCTCTGTACTAATTCTCATATTTTCTTGTAATTCTGCCAAAGGATTCAAATATTCTGGAGCTCTTCCTGCTTTAAGTTCAATCAATTTCTGTTCAATCTGGCTGATTCTTTCCTTATACAATCTATAAAGCAGGTTACAATATGTAAGAAAATACTGTGGAATTTTACAGAAAAAAAATTCTGATAATCAATAGTTACGTGTTCCTATGCTACCTCATGCAAACAGATGACAATTTTCACTTGTGAGTCTTCATCATACAATATTCTAGATAGAACTCAAAATTGTATTCTACAGGATAAAAACAAATGGTATCAAATGCTGAATGCATTAAAAACTAACTGTTCTTTGATGTCAGTAAATTGTTTCTCCAAATCTGCCATTTCATCCAGACAGTGGTTTCTTCTCTGATCACATTCTTCTTCATCCAATTCTGAAAAATCAAATAAGAAACATACATAAAGATCCTACTATACTGTATGAAGCTCTTTATTGGACCATGCAACTCAACAACTGAAATGATAAAGCACAGCAACTCAAGTAAACTAGAGGCTCCCAGGAGCATGTATTGCTCACCTGAACTTGACTATACTTCCTTGTTACCTAGCTTTTCTTTCCTATCAGGAATTGTAAAACACTTCTGCAAAAATCATTAATTTTGACGTTTTAAAGGGAATAACTCCTTTAAAGAGTTGTCCAACATATATGTACTAGTAATCATGATTTTTGCAGATCTTGAAGAGCTGATAAATTTTTATTTGCCTATTGAAGTTTTATTGTATTCCTTACCGTTACGCTTCTATTGTGGATTAAATATGGTAAAATGTTGAATATAGGGGCCACCATATTGACAGTATTTACCATGAGATTGCAGATATGGATTATAATTTTTGAAATCATTGAAATTTGAAATTCTTTTCCACAGTTAAACGGTGTTTTGAAATGTGGATAAAATTTAATTTTGATAAAGCGATTTTTCATACTTAATTTTGACCTTGTTTTGAAATGAAAGTATATGTTAGGAAAATTCCATTGTTGTCTATTCAAAATCTTTCGAGTAATGTTGTCTGCAGTTGAGACAGGAAAAGTCTAGCAGTTTTTCCGAAGACCATTGTACATTACAAAAGCAGACGAATGTTTGTCAAGGACATTAGACCCCTTTAAAAACAAAAATGGCTGAATTCCTATGCAAGTTTGATCTGTCAAATTGAAAATTCAGTTGCATTTCAAAACGCTGTTTAACTGTAGAAAATAAGGACCAAAAACTCAACCAAACACTGTAAGCAGTTTCCATTTTGTCAGGCAAAAACCCTTTGGACTAAAACTGCAAGGTTTACTATAGGAATGCTAGACGACTCATCGTCTTTACCAACTCATCGCCATACAAGGTTGTTCGATTCATTGCCTATTTTTTCATAAATCACCGCAAACCAGTTTTATTATTACCTTTTGATAATTATATGTAAGTGAATGTATTGTTTTCATTGTAATCAATATAATTAGTTCATTCAAAGTTGATTACAATCGGATCAAAGCAACTACCGCCCTGACACTTGCTCAAAGTCTTAGGTGTGAAAATACATCACGACTAATTAAATGTAAAGCTGATCCTGTGGTTTGGGAATTGACCCATTTCCAGTTTTACATGATTTATCTCCCCTTATACTTCCTGTTAAAAAAACTATGGCTGTCATTACTTAAAGACTATGATATTGAATTAAAGATTTTGGATTGTTTTTATATAGTTTGTCTATGTCAATTAAATTTTACATCTAATTAATCTTATTAGTATATGTTACTATAGCCATAGGCAACAGGTGAGTTTGAATACAACACAGATGTCAGTGGTAAGCTTGTTTATTTAAGCTATAAAACAGCTGGGGTTCTACCTCCAATTAGCATCAGGTAAAAAGGGTAATGAACATTGATTAATTGACCCATTTCCAGTTTAACATGATTTATCTCCATTTTAACTACCAGTTAAAACAAGTGTGGACACAGAAAAACGTCTCGCCTGAATTCCGCATCAGTAACGAAAATAAATTTCGTCATAAGCATTACGTTAATAGCATTAATTATGAGCAGCAGCCTGTATACCAAATATTGTCACCATACTATGCATAGTTACAGAGGAACTGTCCTAATACAAAAACTTTAACGTAGTCGCTGGATCGTGAAATTGAGGTCAAGGTCAGGTGGAACCTACCAGACAGTCATGTACTATTAATCAGCAACCTATATACCAAATATTGTCATCCTACCATGCGTAGTTACAGAGGAACTATCGTAACCCAAAAACTTTAACGCAGTCGCTGGACAGTGAAATTGAGGTCAAGATCAGGTGACAACTACCAGACAGTCATGTACTAGTCATCAGCAACCTATACACCAAATATTGTCATCCTACCATGCGTAGTTACAGAGGGACTGTCGTAACCCCAAAACTTTAACGTAGTCGCTGGACCGTGAAATTGAGGTCAAGGTCAGGTGACACCTACCAGACAGTCATGTACTAGTCATCAGCAACCTATACACCAAATATTGTCATCCTACCATGCGTAGTTACAGAGGAACTGTCGTAACCCAAAAACTTTAACGTAGTCGCTGGACCGTGAAATTGAGGTCAAGGTCAGGTGACACCTACCAGACAGTCATGTACTATTAATCAGCAACCTATATACCAAATATTGTCATCCTACCATGCGTAGTTACAGAGGAACTATCGTAACCCAAAAACTTTAACGCAGTCGCTGGACCATGAAATTGAGGTCAAGATCAGGTGACACCTACCAGACAGTCATGAACTAGTCATCAGCAACCTATACACCAAATATTGTCATCCTACCATGCGTAGTTACAGAGGGACTGTCGTAACCCAAAAACTTTAACGTAGTCGCTGGACCGTGAAATTGAGGTCAAGGTCAGGTGACACCTACCAGACAGTCGTGTACTAGTCATCAGCAACCTATACACCTAATATTGTCATCCTACCATGCATAGTTACAGAGGAACTGTCGTTACCCCAAAAACTTTAACGTAGTCGCTGGACCGTGAAATTGAGGTCAAGGTCAGGTGACACCTACCAGACAGTCATGTACTAGTCATCAGCAACCTATACACCAAATATTGTCATCCTACCATGGGTAGTTACAGAGGAACTGTCGTAACCCAAAAACTTTAACGTAGTCGCTGGACCGTGAAATTGAGGTCAAGGTCAGGTGACACCCACCAGACAGTCATGTACTAGTCATCAGCAACCTATACACCAAATATTGTCATCCTACCATGCGTAGTTACAGAGGAACTGTCGTAACCCAAAAACTTTAACGTAGTCGCTGGACCGTGAAATTGAGGTCAAGGTCAGGTGACACCTACCAGACAGTCATGTACTAGTCATCAGCAACCTATACACCAAATATTGTCATCCTACCATGCATAGTTACAGAGGAACTGTCGTAACCCAAAAACTTTAACGTAGTCACTGGACCGTGAAATTGAGGTCAAGGTCAGGTGACTGACTGGCAAGTACTCATCATAAGCTACCTCTGGACCAAATTTGATGGACCTAGGGCTTGGGCTTACAAAGATATGAAGCAAGATGTCAAGTGTTTACGCCGCCGCCGCCGGATTCCCATACATATGTCTCGCCTCCAGCGACTTTCGTCGCAGGCGAGACAAAAACTACGGCTATCATCACTTAAAGAGTATGTTATTGAAATACAGATTTTGCATTGTTTTGTATTGTTTGTCTATGCCAATTACATTATTATCTAATTAACCTCATTAGTAGATGTTACTATAGCCATAGGCAACAGGTGAGTTTGAATATTGGAACACGGATGACACTGGTAAGCTTGTTTAATCAAGCTATAAAACAGCTGGAGTTCTACCTTAAATAAGAATCAAGTAAATGGGGTAATAAACGGTAATAAACATTGGTTACTTAATTAACAATCATGTTTACACAGCAGGGAGTTTTAATAACATCCTCACTCAGATGCTGACACCTGTCATCAACATGAAGCGTTAAAATTTTTTCAAAGACAAGTGTCCATTTCAAAAAGTTTTCAACAGGATAAACTGCGGCTACAGCCGCAGTTTTTAGTACCGGAAGTGGACACTTGGTGGCGTTTTTTAAATTGGAAAGTCGTCAATTAATTACGATCATGTTTACACAGCAGGTGGTTTTAATAACCTTCCTCACTCAGATATTGACACCTGACATTCAACTGAAGCGTAAAAATTTATCAAAGACAATTGTCCATTTCAAAAGGTTTCAACAGGACAAACTGTCCAGAAGTGGACACTAGGTGGCGTTTTTTTAAATTGGAAAGTCGTCAATAGGACAGAAAAGAAAACAGACTAACAAACAAAGACTGCATTTTCTAATTTATAAATTTTGTGATGCTATATGTTTTTTTGTGATACTGCACACATGTATATGTGTAAACTTTTGTGGACTTAAATTAATTTGTTGTTTCATGAATTTGATTGCAACTCGACTAGATGCAGTATTTTTCCCACTTTGAGTTTTAAATCTGAAAAAAAATTTAAATGATTAAAATCTACAGACAGTTCTAAACTTTCAATTCATCACAGTAAAATTATACAGGCGATGAGTCGATCAGCGGATTTTAAAATCGGCGATGAGTCGATCAACCTCGATTGGCGATGAGTCGTAGACCTTCTAAGATGAAGCCAGGGATTAGAGACTAACCAACTGAATCATCTGATTTCATTAATGATTATCTTATCAAAATAATTTGCACTTATTTCACATGATAGCACTATGTTTTCTGAACTACCAAGCTTTAATAGCCCATCATTTCATTTTTGGCAGAAAAGAACTGGTAGCCTTTTATACCCGATTCGTCATCATCAACAGAACCCGATTCAGATTCTTCGTCAAAACTTTTATCACTGTCCGGTGGATCTTGGTCCATTTCCTCCTCTTCTGTTTCATTCTTTTCATTCTCTATCATGGGCATACTGTAAATTTAAGAAAAGGCTTCACTAAGTTCAAAAATGCGCTAAGCGGAAGTGGTGTTCGTACAAAACATAAGAAGTGCGCATGTGTATAGGAAAATACCATCACTCGGATCTCTCGGGTTATTTTAATATTGAAAATAGATTTTGTAGGGGTGCTTTTACGGTATTTTTGGGTCCCTTTTGATCGGACTATATAATTAGGTGTACAATTGATTGATTGTTATTTACGTCCGCAAGCAATTATTCAGCTTTCATGACGTGAATATACTGATATTACAATTGAAAATGAATAAGTAAGTCAGTCTATTTATTCAAAAGCACAGTACTTAATTAAATTGCAAAAGTTTCATGGTGAACTGAAGGCAGAGAGATTACATTTCTCAAATAATAAGATTTATTGTATTTTTTTAATGTGTTTTCTTTTCAAATCCATTATATTTTACATTCCAATATAAAATGATATTCATCTTCGCTTATATTTATATTGCACCTGTGACTAATATAATGATCTATGATGTTCCTGGATTACACATCGCACAAAAACGCTAATTTCTATAGGTATATCATTATGATCCATTATATCAAGTTTCTATATTCAGATTATGCGCACATATTCTAAATTTACATATAAAAGGTTTGTAAATATAATTAATAGGTCATTCAAGGTAAAACTGCAAGCTATGCGTACACACGTGTCTATACATCAGTTTGTACATTCGACATTTAGGTGAAGAATCAATGAATGTTTTAACTTCACTTAAAAAACTATATGGATCATTCGTTGTTTCAGATCAAACATTAATATACTGATTATACCATACATAGTTAAAACCATGTTTAAACAATATATTTCGTTTATTATTACACCAATTTGACATGTCATTGGATTTTACACAACTTTTAAAATAAAAATCTTCATAACAATTTTTCAACACACAGTTTTCAGAACTCAGTAACTTCAACAAATATTTAATAATTGTGCAAAATAGGTCAATATACAGTAGCATCCTTATCCTGAGTAAATGCATAAATTGCATAAATATAAATTAAATGCATATGCATCTGTGACTCAGGCGAGGAGGAGATGTACCTGTGTTCAGGAACCTATAAATCAAGTTATAAATTAGTTATACTAGTCCCAGATGTGTTCTAGTGTAAAGAAAAGCTGTCACCTAGTACTGACCTTTCAAATCACATAGCCATTTAAAAGGGGGGGGGGGGGGGGTGTATTTAAATTTATACCAAAATCATAAATACATTTGCTCGACTGATTTTGTCGGTCTTTTATTAGTCTTTCGTTTTTACCTTTCGTCAAAGTGCAAAATCAGGCAATAAATAAGCAATTAAATAAACGAGGCCTATCTAATTCACAATTAAATCACAGATATACCTATTAACCCCAACCCCACCCCACTCTTCGTTCTCAGCGTATCTCGTTCAAAAGCTTGGGATTTTGGAATTGTTATAATATGATGAGTATGAAGTACAATGTAGAAACTATAAAATAAAGAAAAGTATATTACAATGGTTTTATACAGACCAGAACAAAGACAGTTTCTTAAAAGTCAAGAAAAATTGTTCATTTCGGCTTCTAGAATTACTACTATCCCATACCACTCATCACCACTCTCAAATTATTAACGAATTAAATATTACATCTCAAAATACAAAACAATGTGACATTGACACCATTAACAGACGTCTCCAAGAAATAGAGGCTATAGAGGAAAATAAACAGAAACAAATTCAGTAAAAAAAATTCAAAAGAGACGGCGTACCAGAAGCAATTTGGAGAGTAAATTACCAAACACTGATAATAACAAAACAATCAAATAAAAAAATAAGACGTAGAAAAGCGAAACGAAAAAGACAACATTGTCGTCAATTTATCATCTTATCCTCTTACTACACATGAGGAACAAGTTCTCAGCAAGGGTCTCGACTTCTGTCCTGTCCCTTCAAACATCAACCAGCTTCAACTTGAGACAGACCTAAACAATTTTGCCCGGAGACTACGAATAAAAGATTTTTTTCATCATCGAGAAAAGAAACACCCTCAGGGAACCGAAATTACCAATTACGAAGATGACTACAACGCTGACACTCCCATACAAAAATTTAAGAAAAAAAGCAACTGGAATCCACCTAAAAGCAAAAATGACAATCTGGAGGCTTTTATTAACATAGTTAAAGCAGATGTGAAATCGTGCGTAACTAACAAACGAAAACGAAACATCTCTAAAAATGAAAGTGTGGCTATGAAGAATATAAAGTATAGACCAGAAATAACCATAAAACCAGCCGACAAGGGGAGTGCTGTGGTTGTTATGAACACCGAGGATTACATTAAAGAGGGTGTCAAACAACTGTCAAATATCTCATTTTACAAAAAACTTGCATCTGACCATATACCTGCTATAACAAAGGAAATACAGTCCACCTTATCTAAAATGAATAAAGAAGGTCACATCGATAATGACACATTTGAATATTTAATGCCTGAAAACTGCTCTGCGGGTAGATTCTATCTTCTACCCAAACTACACAAAGAAGGCATTAATGGAAGTCCCATTGTATCTGCTAATGGACACCCCACGGAAAAGATTTCGGAATTGAAGACCATTTGTAAAAGGCCTTCCGTCCCATATCCAAGATACAACAGATTATCTGAAAAAAATGCAGTCCCTAAATCCTCTACCTCAAAACACATTGCTTGCTACTATGTCATCTTTGTATACAAACATACCACAAAATGAAGGAATTGCTTGCTGTTGAGCTGTATGGAACACCAGACAAGAAAAAAATCAGAATGTCTTGTTAAATTGCTCACTCTCGTCCTTGAGAACACCAATTTTGTTTTTAATGACGAACACTACATCCAAGTGAGTGGTACTAGCATGGGAACTCTTATGCCAATATATTTATTGGAAACCTTGAAAAACAGCTTCTGTCTGGTGCACCATATAAACCATTGTCATGGTTCCGTTTCATTGATGACATTGACAGTAAATGGAATGAAAGTGAAGAACATTTAATAGATTTTTTTTAACTATTGCAACAATTTTCATCCCACCATCAAATTTACTTTCGAATTCTCTGGTCACAAAATATCCTTTCTCGACACTACTACCTCCATCCAAAACGGAATGATGACAACAGATCTTCCCACGAAAGCAACAGACAAACATCAATTTTTATACCCTAAAATTTGCCACCCAAGGCATTGTTCGCGCAGTATTACTTACAGTCAAGCCATACGTTTCAAAAGAATTTGCTCAACAGAAAACTTCCACAAGTGTGGACAGAAAAACGTCTCGCCTGCATTTCGCATCAGTAACGACAATAAATTTCGTCATAAGCATGATGTAAATAGCATTAAATATCAGCAGCGGCCTGTATACCAAATATTGTCATCATACCATGCATAGTTACAGAGGAACTGTCCTAATACAAAAACTTTAACGTAGTCACTGGACCGTGAAAATGAGTTCCAGGTCAGGTGACAACTACCAGACAGGCATGTACTAGTCATCAGCAACCTATATATATACCAAATATTGTCCTCCTACCATGCGTGGTTACAGAGGAACTGTCGTAACCCAAAAACTTTAACGTAGTCGCTGGACCGTGAAATTGAGGTCAAGGTCAGGTGACAGGAGACTGACTGGCAAGTACTCATCATAAGCTACCTCTGGACCAAATTTGATGGACCTAGGCTTTGGGCTTACAAATATAAGAAGCAAGATGTCAAGTGTTTACGCCGCCGCCGCCGGATTCCCATACATATGTCTCGCCTCCAGCGACTTTCGTCGCAGGCGAGACAAAAACCATCGTTTAAATGAGCTCCGTAAACATTTGCTCAAAAGAGGTTATAAAAACAAAAACATCGCCGAGGCATTTGGAAAAGCTCACAATGTTTCCAGAGATTCGTTGCTGAATAACAAAGATAAAAATATAACAAACAGCAGAATACCATTATTCGTCACATACCACCATGACTTAAAAAAACATTTCAAATGTTCTAAGGAAACATTGGAACCTTATCGAAAATGATCCAAATTAAAAAAGCTTTTCCCTGAGCCACCTATAATGGCATACCGTCGACCAAACAGTCTAAAAGATATTATTGTAACTGCTAGAGTCAAAATGAACCCCCTTCAAAACCTGGTGGATACAATCCATGCAATCGCAGGAATTGCAAATGCTGTAAAGCAGCAAAAGTCGCTAGCACCTTTCGAAGCACAACAATCATCGAAAGCTTTACAATATACTTCAATTGTTCACGTAAATCCAGCAATTGTATTTACATACTGAACTGTGGAATTTGTAACATCCAGTATGTTGGAGAAACAGAGACAGCTTTCAATATGCGACTTAACAACAATCGCTCCTTTTTCACGAAAGACAGAAATTGTCCACTAACTCGCCACCTTAAAACTACAGGCCACTCTTTTGATACTGTAAAATTCCAAATTATTGATCAAAACCCAAAGTGGAATACATCAACCAGAAGACTTCGATAAACATTTTGGATACATCATTTAAAAACGCTAGAACCTGATGGATTGAACGAACATGATCCACAGGTAGAATACTACAATTTTTATGACCCAACAGTAATATGAACAACAAAAATATTTTGGATCCCTCAGCATCAGTATACATTTTTTGTATAAAGTGAACAACAAAAATATTTTCCATTATTTGAATTTTTGATTCAGTCAACGCCTGATGAAGCTCTTTGGTAGAGCGAAATATTGCGTTCTTTATATATTATTGGTACATAGTATATAAAGTGTTATTATATTTTTATTCTGAAGGGTTCAGAAAACAGCCATTCGCCAGTCTCATGTACTACATATTTGTAAAGTACAATAGTGTCCGTTTCCACAACATACCCGATTCCACAACCAAGTCCGTTGATTGTGATGTACGTCAATTTTCAAAACCGGTCAAGAAAATACCAGGTAATTTTCCACAAACAAACCCAGTTAGGTCGTTTGCTTAGTTTAAAATACTTATCCTGAAGTTAATTAAAATTTCAATACATATACAACCTAATATACAGCTGCGGTGCTATATAGTACGTATGATACAGAACGTTTGACACAGCCTATGGCGCTAGATAGGACGTAGATGCAGCCTACGGTGATAGACAGACAGGACGTATGACAGAAACAAGACACGTATAAGAAGAACAATTAACAACTCATTCAGGTGTGACGTGACATTATATATACATAGTATAGTTAAGCGGAATCCAAAATCGGACACGTTTGTAGGGGAAAAATCTGCCAAGTTTGTGATTTTTCTCCACGAACAACTCCTAATGCATTGAATATTGTGCAATAATACAGACAACTATTCTTAGAGTTAACACTATCGTTCTGTTGTGTGTGGTGTCCAACTTAATGTTAAAGCCTTGTGTTATATTCTTAGTTTAAATTATTCAATAAACACATATTCAAAATACATTTATGATCATTTATGGAACAGTTAACACTGTACTGGGGTACTCAAATTTTAACTATATCCAATTACGTGTGTAAATAATTGTATGCTAATTTGTACTTAACGATGGGTAAATTTCAATCAACATGATAAGAGTCACAGGTTAAGAAGCCGAGACATTATTGATAAAATCTGATCAATTCCTTCCTCCTTTCATATATTTATCAAAAGGACTTTGCCAGCTGTTACATATTATATTGATTGATTGGAATTTAAGAAAGAGCCATTATTACACGAGTAAATAAATGATATGACGATTTAAACGTATACAAACACTAAAGCCACGTTGCAATTTGTTTTCCTTTTAAATTTCGTAGTTATTCTAAAACATTTTTATAATCCAGAAGGATGGATATAAACTTCCAGATTTATACTATTTTTCTTTGTTATATGGTAAAAAGGTAAGATAAAATTTATTTGTTCTTTTAAATATCTATGTTGTATTCGATAATCGTTCGAGTAATTAAGTGTTAGAACTACCGTGTTTATATTTGCAATCGAGACAGAGCCGTCTAACTAATTAGATAACCATGAATCCACCCTTTCACTTTTAAACAAAGTGCAATATAATTTGCTTTCATATTTGTTTACTAGTATACAATTCTGAACATTTGAATTAATACTTATAATAAAAGATTATATATACCCTACTTGAGAAGAAGCTGTTGTTTACGTTGTAATACATTCCATGTTACGTTCTCTGGCTTAGTATAAAAAATCTTATTTTAAGATTCTTGTAGTATACACGGTACTGGGTACGCCCTTTGACCCAGGAAACTCAATCATAAATTATACTAATATTGCACACAAATATACTCGGTATTAATTAAAATTTATTATTTGTGTATTTTCCATATTCAATTTTCCGTGATTTTTATATAGAACGAATAATCGTACCATCGCTTTTTTGGCGTTAATCCGACAAATCACAAAACTAACATCGGATTATAACAACAGTAAAATTTGGCTTAATTTTTATACACTTCTTAGTACAATATCATAACATTCAAAGAGCAAATAAAAGTAAATAAAAGTATCGAGGCATAGCCGGTAATTAAAAGTACAACAATAGTAAGAAGCTACAAAGCTATGGCAATAGCTGACAATAAGCAACGAACACTAACAATCAGCAATACTGACGTGAGGAGACCAGTAAGCTACACAAGAACATTAACTTATTGTATAACCTAAACGAGAGAAATAAGCTAATTCCACTTCATTAATTGATAGGATTATTAATTTGTTTCAGTCGCCATGTTCGACAATTTTGTTACATGACGATAATTGTTATGCGCCTGAATTCTCTTTCAGCACCTGTTCAAATTTGCCACTGTGCGACGTTCGACAGTGGTATTTAAAAACTCTTGGAGAAGGATATTTCGATGGAAAATTAACAAATGAACAAGAGGCTGTCCAAAATGAAATTGAGTATATATTATTACAAAGTAAAAAGGATCCAAATAAAAAGAAAGTTGAGTGCATCTTATTAGAACAATTCGACGACATTTTAAAACAGAGGAAAATCGATTTAAACCACAACAAAGAAGAAACATATCGAAACGACGTCGATGAAAGCGAGATTGATGAAACAGATATAGAAGAAGATACACATAAAGTGTTTGCGAATGAGACAGAAAAAACGAGTAACGAGCAAAATGCTAATATAATTGAAACACACCAAGCTAACAACAAAAACATCGATCCAAAACACACGGATTCGACAGATGATACAACAAGTACAGATAACACACACGTCGATGAATTCTATAAAAATAATGAAAATAATGGTGCTGTCAGACCGGATATTTTAATAGAAAATGCCCACAATACACCTAAACAACATACAAACTCTGAAACGGGCCAGAACTATATGGAAAGACAAAAAATCCAAGTGGCAGAAGATAAAGATGAAAGACAACATGATTATGATAAAAAAGCGGATGTTGATAATTCACTAGTCGATAGAATCACAAATGACGCTGATAAGGTAGATATTGTTAAAGAACTACCCACCCGACACAAAACAATGACAATAACAGACATTAACGGACATAAAAGCGATAGTCAAAGCTCGTTAGACATCGAAGCAAACCCGAAAAAACTTCCGAATGATGCACATCATCATGTGGATAACGCAACAGGACAGAAGAAAATTGATAATATTCCGGCGAACAATAAAGACGAACAAGTCACGCATAAGCAAATAAAAGCAGAAGAAAAACACTCTTCTGTAAATGAAAATGGTCACAGACGGAATTACAGTAATACAATGGATGCTCAGGCAATATTGGACAAACCTTCAGAAAATGGACACACCCCGAACCAAGATATGAATACAAAAGTAGTACACCAGGACGAGGCTAAATCAGAGACTTCACCTGATAAAACACAAACAACTCAACCAAATAAGCAATCTGATGGTTTGGTCATGGAGGCTCTTACAGAATTGAGCCAATCTTCTAATTCAAAAAACGACCACATTCCAACTGTGGATGACAATGAGAGAGCAATACACGACTGGCATCAACAGAACACAAAACAAACAGAAACTACAACGGATAATAAATACACGATAAAATTACACGAACCATCTGATGGTTTAGATGGAACTCATTCTCACAATTTACACTTAGCAAATCGCAAGAACCACGAAAGAGAAGAATTTCAGAAGGATGGCGTGAGGACAGATAGTTATGTCGATAATCCTATCAGTCAATACGAGTCAGTAACACAAGATGTGTCGAGTAAATCACAAGTTTCTGAAGCAAATGTAAAGCAATTTGAATATAACAAATATTTTCACAATTTTGGTGTCTGTGAAATAAATAAATCTAATGTTCTTGATATATTTCTTTTGCATTCCTTCGAACACATGACAAACGACCATTGGGTAGAATGTAGAACGTCATCTCTTAGTAACAGCCAATCACATAAAGCCGAAGACTCCATGGGTATTGAAAAGAATATAGTATCAGACGGAGATAATAAACGCAAGGAGGCTAACCACCAAATACAAACCGGAACTGCTAAGGATGGTCCAGAAGTACCAACTGATGAATCTTTTATTTATGGTAGTAGCCACATTGATAATTCTGAGAGGGGAGCAGAAAACTACAAAAAAGTTAATGTCGAAGAGGAGAAATCGACTCTAAAAGACAAGTTACGGGAATATGTTAATATACAAGAAAAAATAACCGAACAACCAGACATTGTGAACAAAGAGGAAGAATCGCCTATAAAGGAAATCTTCAAGGAATATGTTGATACCCCAACAGAATTCCCTGACCAGCCTGGCGTTGCAAACGAAGCAAATGATGACATTTATAACAAACTTCATCCATCTAATCCAGTCGATTACGAAGACGGGAAAGAATTATCAACAAACGAAGACACCAGCAAACAAGATATATCAGATGGTCGAGGAACACTGCCAAAACACGCTGAAACACATGAAGACGAGAAAATGCCAAATAGTAATAATAACAACCAGGATAATGCTGCAACCGAAGAATATTTGAAACCAACAAGAGAAGACAAAACAGTAAACCATATCCAAGAAGCGGAAAAATTCAAACCATCAATTCCAAACGAACGACAAAATAGGGAAATACAAACGCCAGACGAAAGAAGAGATGATCAAGAGCCACATTTATCATCTAAGAAAGATAATACCAGAGACAACATGGGAAATAATTTACGACAACCGTATTTAAACAATATTGAAGATCTTTTTAAAACAAAAACACTCGAATATGCATCTAAAATCCAAAATCTTGAGATTTTAATAATGAAATTAGAAAACCAGCTTTTAATGGAAAAATTAGATAAGCAAAATCATTCAAGTACCATTACAAGACTAGAAAACAGCATTCTGAAATTAGAAAATGAATTACTAAAATTAAATCAAAGTCATCACCATTTAAAAATGGAAAGTGACGAAATGCACAAAAGAAAGAACGCTTATTTAGAACTAGATCATGTACCAAACAAAACATCTAAACAAGTAAAGGAACTAAGGGACCAAAGTTCAAAAAGTTATGAGATCATTACGGAACAAGAAAACAAAATCTTTCAACTTGCTGAACTATTAAAGAATCAGTCAAAAGCGATACATCTTATAAAGACAAAATATGAATATTTAGAAGATCAGAACCGCATGTTGTTCCAGATGGTAATGAACCAGACGACATTGATGACTCAGCTTATGTCCCGCGTGCAAGAGTTATCTGATCAGAACATTCAGCATAGAGTTGAAGCGCAAATGCTCAAGGAAAAATTAGCATTGTCTAAAATGTCTGAACAAGTGAATGATCCGACTTTAACGGCTATGTCTAGTAAGTTGGTGGAAAAACTTAATGCATTAGTTTCTGACAAGAAATTAGACATGACTGATGACGACAGTCGGAAGGCTTCTATTAAAATAGATAAAATTGAAAACAATGATAAGGAAGACGAATCTGACAAAACGCTAAAGGACTACATGAACAAAACAAGACTGCTGGCTAATATTACACAAAAATGGTGCGGCGAAAATAACACTATTTGTTTATTTAAATCGATAAGACTATCAAGGTGTGTGCCGTTCGTACCTTTGTTTTGGTCTGTCTGTGAAGCACCTAAAAGAACAATGACTACCCTACCAAATATGATATTTGTTAATGATAAACCCAGAAATATTCATGAAGACAGAAATACGGACCAAAAGACACAAAACTCACTTAATATTAACAGTGTTGTACAAACAAATAAACCAAATGAAGAAAGAGAACACGAGATAAATACATCTGAACAGGACGCCTTTGTTCAAGAAAGTGAAAACAAAATATATCAGGTTACATCGAACAAAGAGTCAGCGGCTGATGGTGAAATCTTAAATATAAAAAACCAAATTGACACAGACATGCAAGTTGAGCATGAGGCAAGCGTAGTTGCTCCTGTTGCCGAGACACACCAAGAAAACATTAATACTACTCAACAAGACAATAAAATAAATGAGGAGAAAACCGATTTAGCAATACCTAAAAACAACCAAAATGTAGAAAAGGTAGAATATAATGAGATGGATGATACGAATAGAAGATCAACAAACGATCACACACAAGATGAATTACATAAAGAAAAACCAACTGATCAAATAAAACTCGAAACACCCAAGAATGAAGCTGTTCACCAAACAACACGTGTCGAATCGAGCGAACACGTAGAAAATGAACTAAACTCAGTGAGTGAAAACAAACAGCAACAGGAAACGCATGGTGTTGAAGGCAGTGCAGCTCTTAACATGAAACAGACAGTGCCAGCAGATGACCAAGAACACATGGTCAAAACAGTGAATATGCACCAACAGGCAGAAAACAAAAACGACGTACAACACAAAGCTAACATTAAGTCAGAAGTAGAACAAAGACCCGAACATAAAATACACTTGGAAGAAAATATTGTTATTGAAAAGATACACAAATCTGATAAAATCGCAGGACCGGAAGAGGCTCAAAAAGAAAAACTCACCAAAACGCAAAAAGAAAGTGCTGGAGTAAGAAAAATTAAATATGAGAAAGGCGGACAAACTGAACCGAAAGGTTTGTATACTATTATAAGACAAAAGATGATGAAGTTATTTAAGACAAAAATAATCAATATGAAAAGATGAACTAAAGTGAATAAAAAATTGACAAATAAAATAGAATTAAGGAAAAAAAGATAAGCGATCCCAATTAAAAACTGTAGGAGGGTGAATCGGGTACTCCGGAAAGGTAGCCGTTTTTGTCCCCTTATGTTAAGACATTATATTCGGTACCAACATGTAATTAACACAAATTTCAACGGGGAAATAAATAAAACGTCAATATGATGTCTTATGTGGGTTTGCGATATATAACATATATTATCAACGAACAATATACAAGATGCCAGTTTGACAATTATTGGGGATATTTTTTACTGTAAATCAAAACTGATGTTAATTTGAAGTATACTATGTTTATTGATAACTGAGTTTAGGCAGTTTATAGTCTTTGCTAACAGGCAGATTTGAATGGGGGTATTCATATTGTCTAGTACATTTCACAGACCCACATAAATATATTTTTAAGGTATTTATTATTTATTCATAGACTGTTATGACTATTTCTTGCTGGGACACTCAAGGAATTCTCTGTACAAAATAAAACCATATGGACTTCAGAAGCATATTGAAGTGTATTGTGATATGAGCAGTGGAGGTTGGACACTCATACAAAAAAGGTCTGATGGGACTACAAAATTCTTCAGAGATTGGGCCGAATATAAAACAGGGTTTGGAGGTATGCACTCCAGATTAACATATAGAATCTGTATACAAAAACTGGTGGTTTTGCAAGACAAACTTTTTAGAACATTTAAATGAAGCAATAAGTGGCATATTACAGTGAAATGAAAACCAAAGCTATCAGATTTAAACATTGATTTTAGTCTTCTCTGTTTAATTTTTAATGCAGTTGTCAAAATAATCACAAATACCAAGATACTTATAACTTTTGACAGAAGCAGAGGAATAAGATTACACCCATATGGAACTATTCATGGTTATTGAAGATTTTTAGATTATTTTTACAAAAGACAGATGATCATGTAACAAAAAAAAAAAACAAAAACAAAAAACAAACAAACAAAAACAAAGGGAAATAAAGGCATTATATTCATTTTTTTCATATATGGATATGGCAGCTAAATATTGAGTATCTGATGTTATTTACGTCAATCCATCAGTGGTATTAGGCACAACAAATACCTCAACCACATTGACTACCATTATGGGTGCTAAAACAAGACAATAACTAGTGGTTATTCTTTAAAGAACAGCTGTACATACAATAATTTTATGCTAGCAAAAAAGAATTAGTGCAAGAGAAAATTTTACCTTAAGTTTCACATAGATAATATGCCAACATGTGAACAAAACAATTTATCAGATAAAACTGAGAGGCCTAATGACCAAATTGTTAAGATGGTTATCATAGAGGTTACGAGTTAGAGCCTAATTTTGATAGGGTGCACTTGAATGTAATTTGAAAGAATAGCCAGTTTTCCTGTGAAAGGTTAGGGATTATTAGAGTACTCGAGCTTCCTCTACCAATAAAACTTATATGTCTTGCTGTAGCTGAAAAATAGCGAACAGACTTTAACAAGTGCAAAATGGAAATACTCTCTGTATTACCTGTAATTTAAACTTCATTATTTTCTCTTGATGTATTTTTCTAGGGTTATATGGAGAGCATTGGATTGGAAATGATAACATTCATTTTCTTACAAACCAGGACAATTACAAGTTAAGGATTGTTCTAACTGACTGGAATAAAACTGAAAAGTATGCAGAATATAAACACTTCAGTATAGAAGATGAACAGGAAGGATACAAACTAGATATAAGTGGATACAGTGGAGATGCTGGAGATGGTATGGAGAAACATAATGGACATAAATTCTCAACAAAAGATGTTGATAATGACATGGTCGTCAAAGAATTTGGTGGAAGCTGTGCCAACAGGTTTAATGGAGCTTGGTGGTATTACAAATGTTACATGTCAAACCTGAATGGAATATATTATAGAAATGGAGAAATTCCTGCCAAGATGTTTGATGGTATAACTTGGAAACCTTGGACTGGTTCCAATTACTCCTTAAGATCAGTTGAAATGAAAATACGGCCAGCATCAGCAGATGATAAATGAATAATTCTATTGGATGTCTAAACAAAAATCAAATGTACTTAATATGATTGTGTCTTTCAGACAGTTTAGGCAAAGGTGCTAGTTTATGGTACTTGCCATGTACATTTTACGAACTGAACACCACAAATGTAGTACTTAATAATTAAGTAATGTAACTATTGCTTTCATAACAATTTGCACAAAAAAGTACCAGCTTAAACTTGAGTTATTGCGAGCATTATATGGAGCACTAGTTACCTTCATAATGTTAAAAAATGTTATTCTGAAACAAAAGGTACCAACTAACACTGCAGGAAGACCTTGTTAAATATATATTTTATATAATGCTATATAAAAGCCTCAAACTTTTATTCATCGCCAGCTTAAAAAAATTCATTATTGGGCAGTTTTAATTTACATTTTAATTTAATAGATCAAAGGTGTTGTTATTTTACATAACATAAAGTGTTGATGAACATCAACCAATAATTATAGTTTAGACCTTATTCAGTAATCCGCAAAGCAATACGGATCAATTGATATTTACAACAGATATTGAAATGGTTTTTTTTTAAAGAATGTCTGTTTATTATTTTATTTGAAATAACTTCTAGACGGGTATTATAAAGAGTAAATTTAAGACTCAATATTGACTACTTAACTATGTCATCAAAACAACGCTATATAAGCTCAAATAAAAGAAGAGAAATACAATTTGGTATTTCTCTAAATATTAAGAATATCTATTAGGTTCTTGTCCTGAGAATTTAATAGCCAAATAAGTGCCCAATCGATTGTCCTCTAATTATGCTTTTTTTTTGCTATTTGACATGATTGCTTAAAGCTTTCTTAGTGGTAAGAAACTCATTGAAATTAATTTTATCACCAATATTTCTATAAATATATTTTCAAGGAACTAGTCATTAATGAAATGGATTTTTACAATAGATTATTTAGGCAGCATCATTAAGCTCATTTAATATTTCTTGCTTATGTGAACATTACTTTCAGTCATTCAAATATGTCTAGATTATTTATATTAGAAAACTGTGTTTCAACAGTTATTTTTCATGATCCATGGCCTGTTTTTTTATGTCTTTGCCTTTTTCTAACATTATATCACAACATATGTACCTCAGTTTCATAAACATTCTAATTATAATAATAAATTATCATTTTTTGTATTTTTGTGCATTTATACAATTTAAACTTGTATAAATATAAGCCCTCGTATAAACAACCTACAGATTTTGATGACAGCATAAAAATTCCAAAAGCCTTAGTAAATATTGTCCATATGATAACAGGTTTGAAACAAGGACAGACAACTGTAATTCTATGAGTACCTATCAACAATGAACTAATGCCCTCTTGAGTAAAGTTTTCAGCTACATCATGGTAACAAGTTTATTCTTTGAGAATGTCCAGTTAGCAATATACATCTGCAATATTCAGGATGAGAAAAATCACAAATCTTCATAAAATTTTCTGAAAAGTCATTAAACTTCCATGACTGGAAAATTTGTGAAATAATTTTTTGAACAATTCTGTAATATTGGGTGCACAACTTGAAGATTGTTGTCTGGTTTCCAATCTTTCAATGAAGTTTCAGGGATCAGAATTAATAAATGTAGGATGAGATTATTATTTAATAAGAAAATTATAGTTCCCAAGTCTGGAACTTCAATTTGCATCTAACCTTTCGTAAAATTGCAAGGATCTGGGTTGAAACTGTAGGAAGATTTGATTACAAAATAGGTACCATATTCTTAAAGTTAGCACACAACTGACTTTTCCCCCAAGTCTGAAAATATTGGGAAACATTCCACAAATAATTTCATAACAGCAGGTGCACAACTTTATCTGTGTGCAATCTCTCTATGAAGTTTCAGGGAACTGGATTGAAAACAAAAGGAGTTGATTACAGAAAATAGGTATCCTCTTCCGTAATGTTTGCTAAAAAATGACCTAAGTTTCCAAATTGAGAAAAAAGGGAAAAGATCACTCAAACAATTCAATTATATCAGGTGCACAATTTAAATATAAGTACTACAATAATCTGGGTTAACAATTGCAGGATTTGATGATTACAAAAAATAGGTCCCAATTTCATGTGTATTATGAGGGGTCTGATCAACCAAACAGACAATTCAATGAAGTGCTACATGATTAGAGACTGCATCACATGGTTCCTCAGAGACCAATGACCTAAACAGTACATTTAATAAGTTTTTACCTGGTGAAGGAATCTGTTTAACCACTTTCAATATCAGCCATGTTATTTAAGGGGATGCAGGCCACCATCTGCCATTTTTTGTGAAAATTTCAAAATAGAACATTCTTGGTAAATTTAATAATAATTTCTTTCATTATTAACTCTTAATTTCCATAAAATTTAAAATAATAATGAAAGCCTTATAGCTAAATTATTACTTCAATTTATTAATTGTTGAAATAAATTTTTATTGATAAATGAGTAAAAAAAATTGAAAATGAAATTTTAAACAAGGGAGATAATTTTGACAAAGCCATATTTAGCACTTTTTGACCAGTTTTTCTCAATGAACAAAAACTTAACACAGAGACCCTTAATTTTCTTTCCAGCATTAAAATTTATACCATTTGCTTGACATTATATCAAAAATTCAGAAAATTCCATTCGACAGAATTGTTGTAGTCTTTTATTTTAGTGCTTTTTTTATTCTCTGCTCTGTATAATCTATTAGAAAATTTAAAATTTCAGTGCTCAACCCCTCGAAAATAAGCTCTGATTTGTAAAAAATACTAACAATATAACGAATTTAAAGAAAATTCATTGACAATTATTTTGAGTAAAAGTGTCCTGCATCCCTTAAAAAAATAAATAATGAACATCTGTTACCTTTTACCAAATATAAGTTTATTTTTGACAGTTTTAGGTACATGTCTAATTGTAAGAGATATCCTGGTTGTCCTTGTCAATGTTTGACCTTTATTTACTCCATCACATTTGTCTAAGTTAGCTACTTTATCAGTGACTAAGTCAGTAGTCCTTTCTGCTATACCATGTAGATATTTTGTATACATGTCATCACATATTAGTACAAGACTTCTAGGTTGTAGCAGGATGGATGTAAAATATCTGTCTTCTAATGATGTGGATTCCTAGGGACAACAATAAATGAGTACTAGTTTTTACTTGTTTTACTTCAATGTACTGGTAATTAACAGATATATTGATTTACCGTTGTCAGTCATGCTTGGTAGATTCCTTTATGTTCCTCACTGCATCACTAGTGGTTGGTTAATAATGTTTTTATACTTTACTCAATAGTAGATACACAAACCTGACATATTTTAAACCAGAGTGATGTTTATGTCAGTTGTTTGCCAACTCAGTCTTTTTTAAATCGTGTAAAATAAAGAATTCTTTGTTCATCAACCTGAATGGTCAGATGTGAAATATTCAGAAAGATTTCACTATGAACGAACCCTTGGGTGATGGAAAAAAAGCTTAATGGAAACAACTAAGGGTTACCTAAGATGTGGACAGATATCAATACAATTAGTATTTAACTTATTAGAATAAAGATCATTTACAGAAAACCATAATCAATTTTAGATGTACCTTATAAACAAGGGGTACATTATTATGATTTATTGATATTTAGACTATAGTACAGTACAGATATAAGCAACATAATGAACAGAATGATACTAGTCAAGATTATTACCTGGGAATGGTCATAGTGTTCTTGGAGTTTTAATCTATGAAGACAACTTTTGTTACAAGTGTTAGTTTACACTCACAAATAAAAAATTCTAATTATGATCCGATTAGAAATATATTTAATAACAAGTGTGGACACAGAAAAACGTCTCGCCTGCATTCCGCATCAGTAACCAAAATAAATTTTGTCATAAGCATTACATAAATAGCATTAAATATCAGCAGCGGCCTGTATACAAAATATTGTCACCATACCCTGCATAGTTACAGGGAACAGCCGTAACCCAAAAACTTTAACGTAGTCACTGGACCGTGAAATTGAGGTCAAGGTCAGGTGGAACCTACCAGACAGTCATGTACTATTAATCAGCAACCTATATACTAAATATTGTCATCCTACCATGCATAGTTACAGGGGAACAGCCGTAACCCAAAAACTTTAACGTAGTCACTGGACCGTGAAATTGAGGTCAAGGTCAGGTGGAACCTACCAGACAGTCATGTACTATTAATCAGCAACCTATATACCAAATATTGTCATCCTACCATGCATAGTTACAGAGGAACTATCGTAACCCAAAAACTTTAACGCAGTCACTGGACCGTGAAATTGAGGTCAAGGTCAGGTGACACCTACCAGACAGTCATGTACTAGTCATTAGCAACCTATACACCAAATATTGTCATCCTACCATGCGTAGTTACAGAGGAACTGTCGTAACCCCAAAACTTTAACGTAGTCCCTGGACCGTGAAATTGAGGTCAAGGTCAGGTGACACCTACCAGACAGTCATGTACTAGTCATCAGCAACCTATACACCTAATATTGTCATCCTACCATGCATAGTTACAGAGGAACTGTTGTAACCCCAAAACTTTAACGTAGTCGCTGGACCGTGAAATTGAGGTCAAGGTCAGGTGACACCTACCAGACAGTCATGTACTAGTCATCAGCAACCTATACACCAAATATTGTCATCCTACCATGCGTAGTTACAGAGGAACTGTCGTAACCCCAAAACTTTAACGTAGTCGCTGGACCGTGAAATTGAGGTCAAGGTCAGGTGACACCTACCAGACAGTCATGTACTAGTCATCAGCAACCTATACACCAAATATTGTCATCCTACCATGCGTAGTTACAGAGGAACTGTCGTAACCCAAAAACTTTAACGTAGTCGCTGGACCGTGAAATTGAGGTCAAGGTCAGGTGACACCTACCAGACAGTCATGTACTAGTCATCAGCAACCTATACACCAAATATTGTCATCCTACCATGCGTAGTTACAGAGGAACTGTCGTAACCCAAAAACTTTAACGTAGTCGCTGGACCGTGAAATTGAGGTCAAGGTCAGGTGACACCTACCAGACAGTCATGTACTAGTCATCAGCAACCTATACACCAAATATTGTCATCCTACCATGCATAGTTACAGAGGAACTGTCGTAACCCAAAAACTTTAACGTAGTCACTGGACCGTGAAATTGAGGTCAAGGTCAGGTGACAGGTGACTGACTGGCAAGGACTCATCATAAGCTACCTCTGGACCAAATTTGATGGACCTAGGGCTTGGGCTTACACAGATATGAAGCAAGATGTCAAGTGTTTACGCCGCCGCCGCCGGATTCCCATACATATGTCTCGCCTCCAGCGACTTTCGTCGCAGGCGAGACAAAAAACCAGCAATATGAAGCTATTGTTTGTATTGTTAGTATGGTATTATATAAGTCTGTCTTCCTCTGCCAAAAAACCTAGACCCATAATCCAGCTGAAAAGTTGCTAAAAGTGGCTCATGATTTACATTCAAACAGAACAATTATAAAGTGCTGTTGCTGTGAAAGTATCTAGGTGTGTAGTGTCATACTTCTGAAGGTAAGGGGTTCTCATTGAGTATTCAGGCTTCCTACAACAACAAAAACTTGAGACACCATTACATTTCGATAGCTGGAAAATGTGCTGAAAATGCACAAAACCCCATTCAAACAAAGAAATACTTATATATTAGTTATACTGTATAACTCATGCCTATTTGCAGTTAAATAAACTATGAGTGTACAGTTCACATGTAATAAAATGATAATATGTACCTGTGCTTCTGTGATTGGTCTGTAGAAGTCCAAAAATGTGTGGGAACCTAAACTGATTGTTGACACTGTGGGAAAAAACAATGATCCGTCTTCATGTGGCTGAAAAAGTAACAGGCTGAGGTATTATCTTAGAGAAAGTCTTGACACTGCTGGAAAAAACAATGTTCTGTCTACAAGTGGCTAAAATAGTAACAGGGTAAGGTATTATCTTAGAGAAAGTCTTGACACTGTGGGAAAAAAACAATGATCCATCTTCATGTGGCAGAAATAGTAACAAGGAAAGGTATTATCTTAGAGAAAGTCTTGACACTGGGAAAAACAATGTTCAGTCTTCATGTGGCAGAAATAGTAACAAGGAAAGGTATTATCTTAGAGAAAGTCTTGACACTGGGAAAAGCAATGTTCAGTCTTCCTGGGCAGAAATAGTAACAAGGAAAGGTATTATCTTAGAGAAAGTCTAGACAATGTGGAAATAACAATTGTACACCTTCATGTGGAGGAAACAGTAACAGACAAGGGTATTATTTTAGAGTCTTAGGGGTCATCCATAATTGTCAACCATTTTAATAAGTGTGCAAACCGTACACTTGAGGGAGGGAGTTAAAAATTTCGACATTTTTGCGTACACTTTTTTTTATCCTCAGACATTTTTGGTTTCCATGGAGTTTGGTTTTTATATTAGTTTAATAGTTGATATACACTTTTTGATGGTGGGTGGGGGGTCTTAAAAAGTGTGCTTTTTGCACACTTGTGAAAATGGTTCACAATTATGGACGACCCCATAGTTTGACAACAACTTTGTGTAACTAAACTGTAGATGTTATTTACTGTTTTGAAATAGTGTATATTGTGTATGGGTTATGTACTTTGTATGGTTTAAGCAAAGATGCTTTTTATTTTCTGTATGCAATATTTTTGGTCAAAATTTCTTCTAAAAAGTTACTAATATCTTACCATGATACCTTGTTCTGATTAATATTCATAATCATTAAATAACCCATGGTTAGGTAACTTGTCACCAAATTTTCCAAGTCTCCAATCTTGTCAACATAAATCTTACCATGATACCTTGTCCTGGTTCATACTCATTAACTAACACATGGTTAGGTAACTTGTCACCAAATATTCCCAACTCTCCAATCTTGTCAACATAAATCTTTAACCACTGTAACCAATAAACATTGATATTTTAATAATTAAAATTGTTTTTTGCTAAACAAATGACCATAAAACCATTTTTATTCACACTAAACTTCAAATAGTTTAACAATTGTCAGCTTTCTCTGTCATAGTTAAGTAAAGGAGTCAATGTGAATTACAGTTGTAAATAATAACGTGTCACCATTTTTGTTATAATATTCTGAGCTAAAAATGCTTCTAACACAAGATTTAATAACTACGTAATTAGCCCTTTTTGGGGGTACTTTGTTGAAGTATGTTTTCTCAACTGTTTTTAAATTACTTATTATTTATGTTATACATTTTGCAGAAAATTCTTCCATGAGTAACATGGTTGGTGTCACTCACTAGTGAAGCAGGAAATGCTCGCCCCTCCAGAACACCTGATATCACCCCTTTGTTTATAGGGGTTTACGCTACCTATTACTATGTTGCTTGCTGTGATTGCTATTTTTCTGTAAGTTAAGGTTTGCAATTTTATTTTGGGATTGTGTACCGTTATAACAACATCTGATTAATTTCCTTATACCTTAGGTATTTCTTCTGCCACCATGCCTTTAGGGTGAGGTAAACCACCTAAAAATAGTACATCATTTATTAATGTTTGTGTCAGGAAGTCACCAAGTGCATACACAAATTTAAAAAAAAAAATTATATCATCTAAGGTCTTAAAGTGACCACTGGAACCATAAAACTTGATGCATTTTTTTTTTAATGAACTCTGATCAATTCAAATTATCATAGTACATTTAAGGTAGATTCTTAATTCCTTTTAAATGTTAACCTTAATCATAGGAGATACTAGTAATTACCCCAGTTTTGAAGTCTTCTGTTGGATAATTGCGTCCATTTTGGTTTTGGAGCAGCAAACACACTACTTATTAACTTAGATTCCTCATCAGCAGTAATAAATTCAGGTATGTAATATATAGTTGGTGGTGCCTATAATATTACAAATATATATATAGCACACCATTACAACTAAACTGCTAGCAATGAGTGTTAACTATGTAAAGAAATTTAGTTTGTTTCAATGTACCAGCATCAAAATTTTTTTGTGAATGAATAGTTGCTTAAGGCCTGAAGGAGGTTACTGAAAATGAGAAAATATGTCAAGCCCCTGTCATGATGGAGCAGGTAAAGTATTTTCAGCAACAAGCCTGGCTACTGTTATATTACTATTAGAGCATAGGGGTAATTTTTTTCTGAAACAAGTGCCTGTGATTACAGAACATTAATTTCCATAAACCAAACGACTCGGATGCGAACGGGTTTGGAAGAAGCATGCAGTCCGCAACCCCCAAACAACTTTTGGCTGTGGCCAGGGTGGGCATTACATCTTTAACGCAACAACTTTCATCCATTCCGTCAGTTGGTTTGGACATTATCAATAGTTTTAAATCGCAAAAGACTATTGGCTAAATGATTTTTATTCGACAAATTGAAATTGCTCTTTCAAATATTAGCAACTTCCGGCAAATTATTTTCCAAAATGAAAAGAAACAGAAAATGATTCTGAAGAATATTCTGATTCATTGAAACTTAAGGCCGATGACCTTTTTTTGACATCAGTGTAATAGAAATGCACTAACACGAAAATAATTACAATCTGAGCACATGTTAAAACGGCTTAAAATACTTTGCGTATTCTAGTTTGATCTCAGTACTGTACCGTATCATCAGTGCACGTGGGCTCAGGAATTTGACCCCATATCATTTGGGTCGAAATATGGCCAGACAACGAAAAAAAAAGTATTGTCGCGAACGAAGTGAGCGAAGGAGCTAACGCAAAAGGAAACAATTACTACCCCCCTACCTTTGTTGTTGAGTTTGCTTTGAGAATTTGCACTGACAACATGATTGTAGGTGTTCTACTTACTCACGGACATTTATTCTTTAAGATTATGACATCGATTCATTTAATATATCCATATTTTTGCAACCGCGAAACTTTTTCTTGGACTGAAACACTTTCTTTACTTCAGGGAATCCTTCATGGATGATTGTTCCGTAGTAAATGACAAAAATTAAATGGGATAAAACGGTAAAAAAAAACTTTGCTTTGTATGTAAATGAAATAATATTTAAATCCTAATTTTAATTATTTTTTTGTAAAATTGAGTTTTAATCGAATTGTTTACATTTCTAGCACATCTGTTGATAAAGGGATGTAACCCAATGACATCAGCCATGTGCTCTTCGGTTTGCAATTTCCGGATAATTTTTCTCTGGTTCCGACTTCGCCTTTAACTTTTTGTCATTTACTGCGGAACAATCATCCATGAAGGATTTCCTGAAGTAAAGAAAGTGTTTCAGTCCAAGAAAAAGTTTCGCGGTTGCAAAAATATGGATATATTAAATGAATCGATGTCATAATCTTAAAGAATAAATGTTTGTGAGTAAGTAGAACACCTACAATCATGTTGTCAGTGCAAATTCTCAAAGCAAACTCAACAACACAGGTAGGGGGGTAGGAATTGTTTACTTTTGCGTTAGACTCCTTAGCTCACTTCGTTCGCGACAATACTTTTTTTTCGTTGTCTGACCATATTTCGACCCAAATGATATGGGTCAAATTCCTGTGATCAGTGTATGGGTATCGAGTCAGTTCGCCCCGAATTTCGTTAGCTCTATTTGCACTGTGTCGTTTCGCGATTTAAAATATATGTTATGTGTAATCGCGTGCTAATACACGTTAAACTATACTAAATGTTAACGTATTTTGGTTATTGTTTTAGCGTGACACAAATGAAAACTACTTACCGTGTATGGTCCAGCTTATGCTCATTTTGTAAATCACAAAATGTGTAAATTGAATTAATCACTTTATTTTCCACAGTTATTGAGCATTTTGAAATGCTGCGTATTTTTCAGTGTGATAGAGCAATTTTCTATAGTAAAGTTTGACCTAAATTACAATGGAAGTGTATGTTTGGAAGAGTCCATATACGTCTGTTTGAAATCCTTTGGGTAATATCGTCTGCAGTTAAGGCGGGAAAAAGCCTCGCGGTTTGTCCGAATACCACTGAATGTTACGAAAGCAGACGATCTTTTTGAAAATAAAGCGAGGTCCCTGTAGAAACTCAAATGGCTGACTTCCTATGTAAAATTCCCGTAGCAAATGCCAAGGACGATTTGGAACTTGTGTACAACAAAGGCATAATATAAAATATGGACGTATTATCGTGTAGAAATGTTTTAAAATTGGATTTTAACACTACAAACTTACAATTAAGGATTAACTACAAAAAATATTTATTCCATCGAGAGGTAACAAAATTTCTGTAGCGGATTAAATTAATGTGCACAATGGAAATTTTGTTATCCCTCGATGGAGAAAATATTTTTTGTAGTTAATATAAATAAATTCAAACAATACAATAAACTCAACAATTTCATTTTTGTAACAGGAAATTTTTTTTAAAAGGGACAAAACACAAAAACTGTTAGTTTCCAATGGAGTAATATATGACGTCAAATGGAGCGTGTCTCCATGATGATCAAATTTGTTTTCCATCTCTGATAGAAAATATTTTCCAGCCAATCACAAGTCAGTATTCTAGAAAAATTTATTTATTATGGAATAATAAAAAAATGCAAGCAAAACACCTAGCGCAGCGGGGTGTAACATTTAGTATAAAAACAAAAATCGTAGATTGATCTTTTAAAACATGATCAAGTTTTGTCTCTAAATAATATTCCTGCTAGTATGTTTAAACATAATTCATGTTTAATTTTTAATTGTTGTATATAATTATCCAGATACTCTACATTATTTTGTTTGTTTATGGTGCAAGTGTTTGATGTGTGGTTATCTGATTGGTAGGTAACCACAATAAGCTATAATTAATTATTTGCTTGTTATTTTAAGACAATGACACTAAGAAGACATTTAATTGCTGCAATTACCACCTAATAGTAAATGGATAATGCGCCATTTGTTTATTTATCAGATATGTCTAATTACTGGAAGTGAACAACATATTTTTTGTTTTATAACAAACACTTTTAATTAAACAAACTTAAGTTCTTTCAAAGTAAAATGCATTTGCAGGGGTCTCCACACTCTAAAAAAGTAGGGAGAAGTGACTTCTCCCTGGCAGCCAAACAGGGAGAAGTCAGGCCCTGATAGGGAGACTTCAGGAGACACTAGGGAGAAGTCAGGGGGACCGTACAAATAATAAATTTCGCAATAGTTAAAATATAGTTTTCATTATTTACAGCAATTTCCAGGGTTATTTCTCTTGTGTTTTAAAACCATAACACACTTAAATTCAGTTTTTTTAGCCTTGGTGTCCGTCGTTGTTGTCGTCGTCGTCATTAACTTTTCTTTAAAAATCTTCTCCTCCAAAACCACTGAAGGGATTGCTTTGAAACTTGCACACATCATCAGTAAAATGTCATCTGCCAAGTTTGCACAAATCATGGCCTCAGACCAACCAACATGGCCGTCATGGCTAAAAATAGAACAGGGGGTCCAAATACAGTTTTTAGCTTATAGTTCAAAAAGTATAACAGATACAGGAAAACGAAAGAGACCCTCCTTCTTCAGCATCAAAAGCTCTACAAAACACTCCATTGGGTCAAAGTTGTATGACGACTCCTTGTAGGAGTTATTGCCCTTTAATTGTCGAAATTGATGATTTTTGCCATTTTTGCCTCAAAATCTTGAACATTATTAGAACTAGAGAAGAAGTAAGCGTTGCTTAATTGTTCTGCTCTATGAGGGCTACAAAATTGTCTTTAGAGTCAAGATTGTCTGATGAACCGTTTAAGAGTTATCCCCCTTGAACTGTTTATTTTAATCGGTTTTAATTGATTTTTTAAAATCTCCTCTGAAACCACTGAAAGTACTGCTTTCAAACTTTGTACACATCATCTGTCAAATGTCGTCAACCAAGTTTGCACCAACCATGGCCGCAGATTAACCAATGTGGGCGCCATGGCTAAAAAAAGAATGGGGGGGGGGGGGTCAACATACAATTTTTAAGCTTTTAGTTCAAAAAGTATAACTGATACAGGAAAACCGAAGCGACGTGCCTTCATCGGCATCAAAAGCTCTACGAAACACTTGATTGGGTCAAAGTTGTATTATGACCCCTTGTAGGAGTTATTGCCCTTTAATTGTCGAAATTGATTATTTTTGACATTTTTGCCTCAAAATCTTGAAAATTATTAGAACTAGAGAAAAAGTTAGCATTGCTTAATTGTTCTGCTCTATGAGGGCTACAAAAATGATGTTAGGGTTAAGATTGTCTGATGAACCGTTTAAGAGTTATCCCCCTTGAACTGTTTATTTAGATCGGTTTTAATTGATTTTTTAAAATCTTCTCCTCTGAAACCACTGAAAGTACTGCTTTCAAACTTTGTACACATCATCTGTCAAATGTCCTCAACCAAGTTTGCACCAACCATAGCCGCAGATTAACCAATGCAGGGGCTGCTCTGGCTTCTAAAAAGCTGGCGCCAAAAAAATCGCCAACTGCAATTTTCTGTCGCCAGTTTTGTAAAAGTGTCGCCATATTAGAAATCGCTAGTTCACTATATCATATATGACATGGCGAAATTGTTTAACATTATGGGTAACGTCGGACGAAATCCAATTTTGCCGGACTCTTAATTCAATTTTTCAAAAGTTTGGTCTCGAGCAGCCCGTACACTAAATGTATTTTAATCATGAAAAGATGTGTGAGTGATTTCTTGTTGGCAGAAAACCAAAATTTTACAGTAATATATTTATTAGAAACATCTATTCCCGTGAATGAACATAAAACCGGAAATACTGAAAATGGAACTACGCACGTGTAACAGTTTTCTAATTACGAAATTAAGACGGACATCCGGTCCGGAAATCACTCAACAACGACGTTAGTTTTCATACCTGTATTTAATTAATTACATTATAAAAAAACTATTACTACAAAAATATGTTTGTTCTGTTATTTTTATAAATTGTATTAACAGCATCAATTGTTTTATTACACTTCTACTCCAAATGTAATGCAGGTAAAGCTACTTTTCATCAGACAACTTTGTTGATTCATTTATTGCCGATTTCCGTTTAATAACTCCAAATAACACACATGTCACTGGATACTACACAATACACGTGTATTTACGACCATAGAAGCCGACAAAGGATGATGCAATCGCCGATTACCGATAAATTTAAAACGTGCATGCATCGTTTAACACTATAAAACCTTGGCGCCAAAAAAATCGCCAGACGCAGTATTTTGTCGCCAAATGAAAAAAAAAATCAAAAGCTCTACGAAACACTCCATTGGGTCAAAGTTGTATGATGACCCCTTGTAGGAGTTATTGCCCTTTAATTGTCGAAATTGATTATCTTTGACATTTTTGCCTCAAAATCTTGAAAATTATTAGAACTAGGGAAAAAGTTAGCATTGCTTAATTGTTCTGCTCTATGAGGGCTACAAAAATGATGTTAGGGTTAAGATTGTCTGATGAACCGTTTAAGAGTTATTCCTCTTGAATTTTTTTTTATCGGTTTTAATTGATTTTTTAAAAATCTTCTCCTCTGAAACCACTGAAAGTACTGCTTTGAAACTTTGTACACATTATCCGTCAAATGTCCGCAACCAAGTTTGCACCAACCATGGCTGCAGATTAACCACCATGGCCGCCATGGTTAAAAAATAGAATGGAGGGGGTGGGGGTACAATACAGTTTTTGGCTTATATTTAAAAAAGTGTAACAGATACAGGAAAACCAAAAAGACATGCCTTCATCTGCATCAAAAGCTCTACGAAACACTCCATTGGGTTGAAGTTGTATGAGGACTACTTATAGGAGTTATTGCCCTTTAATTGTCAAAATTGATTATTTTTGCCTCAAAATCTTGAAAATTATTAGAACTAGAGAAAAAGTTAGCATTGCTTAATTGTTCTGCTCTGTGAGGGCTACAAAAATGACTTAGGGTCAAGATTGTCTGATGAACCGTTTAGGAATTATTCTCCTTGAACATTTTTTTAATCAATTTTACTTGATTTTAAAAAATCTTCTCCTCATTAACCCATTAAAGGACTGCTTTGAAACATTGCACACATCATCTTTACCAAAATTGTGCAAATCATGACACCTGACTACCTACATAGCTACGTTGGCTTAAAATAGAAAAAGGGGGGGGGGGAGTCCAGAGAGTTTTCGATGTTAAAAAAGTATAACAGGTACAGCAAATTTGAAGTGAACCTCCCTTCTCCATCTAAGCATCAAAAGCTCCTACTAATAGGAATTATTTCCCATGAAATGTCAAAATTAATGACTTTTGCAGAAGTGTTGGGTAATTCCTTATATCAAAGAAAAGCTGGATAAAAAAGGGTTGTTTGGTTTCATGTTCAGGTGAGCGATACAGGCTCCTGGGAGCCTCTAGTTTTCTTTCTTTTTCATTATTATTCCTGGTATGCAATATCAAAGAGTACATAACCTTTATCATTAATCAATAAAAAAACACCAGATATCGGGACTATTTTTCTATCTACTTCAGTACTTGTAGCCATACAAGGTATTCACAAATAAAAATAGATCAACAAAAATATTTGTTTATTTGTAGACATAAACTGCATTCATGAGTTCTTGTATCATAATATTCCTAACAGTTTGCCATGTTTATCTTATCAAATTTCCAAAGAAGATAGATAGAATAACATAACATTAAACCCAGAAATTATTCTTCTGTTCAGCACACTTCCACTTGGATAAAGTTGTGCTGATCCAAATTGCTTCATGGGACACCCATCTACAGAACTTATTATGATGTCAATAATTACTATACATCATTCTTTCATGTGGAGCTCATATACTTATCAAAGAAAATTGTTTAAGTGCAATACTCTTTGAAAGAACTGAAGTTTGACACCGATTAAAAGTGTTGGTTCATCAAAAAATTACGATTTCTCATTATGGGCCGTTGTACATCACTTTTCTTCGTTATTCACTTCTGATAATTAGTCACATCCGATAAATAAAAAAATGGCGCGTAATACATTTGAAAGACGTAAATCGTTTGAAAATATGTTAAATATGCACATTGTTAGCCGTTTTTTATTGAAATTACACATTAACTGATAAATTGGCAGTCTGGGTGAAGTATTTGGACCAGATTTACATGTATCTTTTGTGAACCATCGGGCGACTTAAGGGAAATGACAGGGCGACTTCGACTTCGCTTTTGAGGCTCCTCAGGGCGACTTCAGGTACTAGTAGGGCGACTTTGTCGCCCACTTCGCCCAGTGTGGTGAGCCCTGCATTTGAACAATTTTCTCTTAAAAAATATATGAGCTGCACTTGAAAGAATAAAGATATATAGTAATTATTGACATCATGATAATTTCTGTAGATGGGTGTCCCATGAAGCAATTTGGATCAGCACAACTTTGTTCAGGGGGAAGTGTGCTGAACAGAAATATTATGATGTATACAAGAACTAAAAGTATATACTAATATAGACTGTCCCTATATCTGGTGTTTTTTTCATTAAATAATAATGAGAAAGAAAGAACAAAAAACTGAATCCAAGTGTGTTATGGTTTAAAAACAGAGGGTAATTCCAAACACAGGAGAAATAATCCTGGAAATTCTCAATTATAAAAAAATTGATATAAATAAAAGAAAAATGTATGTAACCACTGCAAAAATAAATTAATTTTTACCGTTGCCCTGACTACTCCCTAGTGTCACCCTGAAGTCGCCCAATCAGGCCCCAACTTCTCCCTGTTTGGCATCTTTTTTTTGAGAGTATGGTGACCCCTGCATTTAATTGCAACTCTATTAACAAGCATTGAAGGAATTGAAACAATTTTCTTGACATTAATTAATTAACTTCCAGAATTGTAATCGTATCAACTTTTGTAATTAAAGCCATTTAATTTGCAATTGCATGTTAATTAATAGTTTAAAATAATTTGGAAAAAAGTTGTTCTTCTATATCAGGACAAGAAGACCCAGCGAGAACACATGATCAGGGCGAAACGACCTGGAACCGTAGATATGCCATGATAATATGTGCACAGATGTGTCAGAACATTCAAAACATTGATTTAATTTATATAGCTTTTATTTGGGGTTTTTTGTTCATCTTGTTAGATTTTTTTTAACATGATCACCTAAAATGAACAAAAATTAAAAGACAGGAACATTATTTACTAGAATGACTTGGGGTAGTCAGAGAATCCGTCCAAGGTTTTGTTTTTGCTGATTTTGTGACACGGGTCTGATTTCATTATTTCCAATTGTTATGAAACATTTTTATCCATTTAAACTATATAAAATTAGCTTCTTTAGATATTTTTCCCTATGAATATAATCTTCATACCTTTAATCAAGCTGTTTTAAGTCATTTCTTCCTACTTTTTTAGAGTGTGGTGACCATGATTTGGTTGAAAGTTTTGCTTAATATACATTATTAACTCACAGTACGTTGAGATTTTTTGAAATTGTACTGTGTCATCATTACTTACCAATATGTCATCCCCCTTCAATAATGTTTTTTTTTAACTTGTGTTGACTCCTACAGGATCCTATAAATAATTTTGAACATTACCTTTAAAGTTCTATGTACAAGATCTACAGCAGGCTTATTCTATAACTTTGGTCAATGCCTTTTTGTCAACTCTTCAAAACTAGTTTTAGTTATAATTTAATAGTTTATATGTGGTATTCCTGTAGGATGCATTCTTGTGTCTTGTGTAGCAACTAAGCAACTACACTTTTTTGCATCAAAATAGAATTAAAATTGCATGTGACAACAAGTATTCTTAGTTCTATCGGTACAGCAACACTGCATTCTGAAGATAATATATCTACTAGAATATAGTCTCAACTTAATTGTCAAAATGACTTTATTTTAGGTCATTGGTTACAGTACCTACAATCTTTGGAATTTGTTTGTTATACAGTGCATTAATTTAACAAAATTTATGTTATTTTTATGAATTTACAGATGGTAAGAATTGGACCAGATACAACCAAACGGCTGCCTAGACATCTTAGGAATGAAGACATACCAACACACACCTTTACGCCTCCCACCTATCAGGTAAACTAATTTTAGGATTATGCATTATTTTATTATTACATGTACCTTTATTTACTGGTATTGTTTGTTTTTTATTTTTATTAAAAAAGAATCCACAAAATTGGATTTGATTAAACCAAAGTCTAGGCAATAAAATTATTTGTTTATCCTTATGCAGTAAGCATAAAATATATGAAGAGCAAGTTTTGTCAGCATTGAATTGGAGTATTATGTCACAGTGGTGATTTCCTTGTTATCTGGTACTTCATGAGTGTGGAAATCCATTCATAGCAGCTAGCAGAATAAAAAGCAAATATTACTATATTCAATTTTTACCTTTGTTAGAGTGCAACCATATGGTTCATCTCATTTAGAAAAGAAAGTTCCCCCTAGGTTTTGCTAGAAAGTACCCTCAGTGGTATACAAAACACAGGGTCACACTCCAACAAGGGCACTAATACATGAAGTTATATTGCATTGAATATTGAGCCTTGTGACAGAGAATGTAAACAGCATTTCTATACTTTCCAAACAGACACCATTTGATGACATTAAGCTGAATTAATTTGTTCTTTTAGGACTTAAAGAATTAAAGCATATCTATTGAACATTTAATTAATAAATTAAAATAAATAGATAACAGAAATAAATGAGAGTATTCTTAATCTGAAATAATGGCAACTGGTTGTTTGTTCTTTGTGGTTCACAGAAAAATTTACTATTTTTAGAAACAAATGAGTCACAAGAGAATGTTGGTGGGATATTCTCACAAGTGATGGACCTAATGCATCAAATGGGCAAATATCACTTGTTGTTTAATCTTATCGAAATTGTTCATATTTTTAAATGAATAGGTGGAGCTCCTTGATGCAGCCTTACACAGAAATACTATTGTGTGCCTGGGAGCAAGTTCTGGTAAAATGTTTCTGGCAGTTATGGTACTACGAGAACTATCATACCAGCTGAGAAAACCATTAAAAGAGGGTGGAAAGAGGAGTGTATATCTAACAGATAATGGTAAGAACAATCTATAATAAAATATTTCACATGTTCCCCTCTTCTGTTCTGTTGGCGACTGGAAGATTAAATACATGTATATCCAAATTCTGGTAATATTCTGGTAGCCTTTAAATCATGTGACTTTAAGGACAACCAAATGGTGAAATTCTGAACTGAAGTTATTTACAAATGTTATTTTGCATCTCAGTTTGTGAATTCAATAAGTCCAAACTACCTACAGAAAATTTGGAGTTCCTGCTCTATGTAACTTAAAAACATTAATAGACCAGAAACTAAGGTTTTTCCCATAATTTGGTTTAATTTTTAGAATGTTGTGTATTCAAGTTTATGGTTCAATATTATACAATTAAAGTGAGTATAAGTTTTAATAGACTCAAATATTGATATTGGCGTCAATCAATATTAATATTTGAGTCTATTAAAACTTATATCGACTGATACAAAAGAAATTTGTTTTATTACATAATAATCAGTCAAAGGGATTATTTGTTGTCTCATTGACATTTGCAATAAAATTATTTTTGGTATGAAATTTATTTAATTGCATTAATATTATGTTGTCTCATTAACACATTTACTGTAATATGATCTACTTTTTAATGTTCAAAGTTAAAAAACAGTATTTTTTTAAATAGTTTATCATAATTATAACCAAAAAACAACAGAACTCAAAAATAAAACCACCTGACAACAGCGTGATACATGTAGAAAAAGGTAGTCAATATTGATTTAAATCAATCAATATCAATCAATATTGATTTTAATCAATCAATATCTGAATAAATCCACCGGACAACAACATGATCGAAAAAATGTAGTCAACATTGGTTTTAATCGAACAATATCAGAATATACTGTCTGGAGTTTTTGGCTTGTCTTAACCAATAGAAATCATTTTAAAAATTCATTATGTAATAAAAGCATAAATTTTGGTTGTAAAAAGTTATGGCTAATTATCTGCAGGATATTCTATTATATATAGGAAGGCACATGTCTGATTATACCTATATATATTTGTGTATAACTTATATTAAAGAAAAGTATATGTTCTCTGTGGTTTTACCATCATCCAGAGCAAATTTTAACAAAAACAAAACTTATTCTACAACTTGTTTCAAACACAATGACAATAAGAGCAGTAATTTAATTGGTTTGTTCAAAGTATTCAACATTCATTTGCATAACATTATTTGTTGAAACATAGATCAGCAGAATATGACCCCAAAAGGGTTACGTTAGATCTTCTATGTAGCAGCAATGGACAAATTTTTGAGCAAGTGAAAGATTTAATTTTAATTAAATTTAAATATTTAATGAAATTCTGTAAAAAAGTGTCATATAGCCATTGCTCCTATAGAGAAGGCATACAGCTAATGTTTTTATGCTATAAATATACTTGGGTCTAAATAATTACCTTTTCAAATGAGAATCTGTCTAAGACTTTTCATGGCTAGCCTTACATTTTCTTTATTTAGTTTAAATGCAAAAGTTTATAAATACTTTAACATTATTTTTCATGTAGAACATGTTTATAAGTGATACAAAATCAATAGAATAAATGGTAAATGAAATATTGAAGGGAGATAATTCAATAACTAGTAACACTGTAAGATAAATGTTTATTTGCTTTCATGAGCAAGAGGTATGACAAGAAAACAGACTATATGTCCATTTATTTTATTATATTTTCATCATAAAAAAAAGTACAAAATTAAAAAATAGATCTTGTTACAGATTGAATTGCATGGTTCTAAAATGAACTATTATGTAGTATGTAATTGTACAAAGGGAACATTAAATTATACCCTCACTTCCCATAGGTATAGGTATACTATTTGTTTCTTTCCGTTACAATATTTTTCCAAATTTTTTCAGCATTGATAAATGAACAAGATTGAAGTTTTGTAATTGCTTTGTAGGATCATGCCATATTGTGGGATTTATTGTCAGACATCCCTGACTCCAGATTTAAATTATGGATCAGTGGACATGGTGGAAGTATCATCTTGTAATACTTGTTATCATTGTATGTTGCTATTATAACACCTGGTTACTAAGTATGTGTTGTTCTTAATTATGCCAGAGAAAATTGATTTTTTTGTATTAACATTCTATTGTTTAGAAACATTTGTTGATCAGCAAGTCCAGATTATACAACATCATACTGATCTAACCGTCAGCCAACATCTTAATAAAGAAAATACAGCAGATTGGACAGAAGACACCTGGGATAACATGATCTTATCCAATCACATTCTATTTATGTCCTCACGGGTTCTTAATCATGTGATGGAAATGAATATATTGTTACCAGCAGACATTAATGTATTAATATTTGAAGATTGCCATGTTGTCAACAAAGACCCAATGTGTTCCCAAATATTACAGAAAATAAAAGATACAAGTAAAGAATGGAAGCCCAGGATATTGGGTTTGACCTCATCAATAACAGCTACAAGATGCCAAAATCCAACAGAATTGGAATCAACTATAACAACATTGGAGACAAAACTTGATGCAGTTGCTGAAACCTCAACACTTATCATGTCACAGAGATATGGGATGTGGCCAAAAGAACAAGTGTTTACTTGTGATAAGTATGAGGACACTACAGGATTAGTAGAACTGTTAGAAAATATACTTCTTGATGCTTTAGAGTTTTTGGAAGATTTCAGAATGAAAGAAGAAGAAAATGAAAATAAGAATAGTAATGATCCATCACAGATATCCAAGACAGTTGTTTGTGAATGTCTTAATATATTGTATAAATTGGGTCCTTGGTGTGCAGCTAGTATAGCTCAAATGTTTCTCACACAGCTGGAGAAAATGGAAAAACAAGAAACTGATCCTTTATCAAAAAGATTTTTGAAATTTAGTTCTACACAGTTAAGAATGGTTAACTCTGTATTTGAAAACAATTTTACACCTGATTATGATGTCAACGAGTTATTGTTGTATGCTTCTCCAAAAGTAAGAAAACTTGTCAATCATTTGAGGAACTATCAACCCGATTATGATTTTATGATAATAAGTAGTGATGACATGGATGGCATGATGGGAGATAACGAATCTGATATGTCGGATGATTCTGAATTTGATGATGTTACTGATGATGAGACAGAAGATGATGGTAAAAGATCTAACGTCATTCATGTGGCTATAAAGAAGGAAGGATCAGATGACAAGAAGTCAGATCCATTTTCCTCAGATAGTGAGAAATATTTATGTGGTATTGTTTTTGTTGACCATAGATTTGTTGCAATTGCTTTAAATAAATTGATAGAAGAAGTTTGTTCATGGGACGAAAGTCTGTGTTTTATCAAATGTCATCAAATTACTGGTCAGAAGAAAAAAAATCTTAGAAAAGATGTAAATAAGAAACAAGAAGATATTCTGAGAAAGTTTCGTCTTCAAGAATTGAATTTATTAATATCAACAAGTCTGTTAGAAGATGGAATCGATGTTCCAAGATGTAATATGGTTATGAAGTTTGATCCTCCAAAAGATTATAGATCATACAGCAGGTCCAAGGTATGTTTGTTAGAAACCAGAATTTGACAAAACAGAAAATAAAATTTACAATATAAATGGGCAATGTGTCTCATTCATATGTTTTAACTCTTGCCAACAGCAAAGACTGTCTTATTGTCCAAAAGTTACTCAACAGAAGAACATGCTTATTCATGGTGGAACTAAAATTGTGTTCTCCATTATAAATAAACAGTAATTGTCGTGCAGATTTATCCCTTAATCAGTAGTATTTACAAATAATCACACAGATAATTAAAAGAGCCAGTCAAATGTATATTTGTAATTCATACCTCAAGCATAAAGTATAATGAAAAGATGAAAATGTATTTGTCTTTTACAGATACAGATCTATATATTTTGTTTTTCTTGTATATTCAGGGTTTAGCTAGAGCTAAGGATGCAGAGTACATAGTTCTCATTGATGACTACAAGTCGGAGGCATTTAAAGAAGATTTACAAATGTTTAAAGGTGTTGAAAAGGTATGGTTGACAATCTGTGTTTTAGACATTAACTAGAGAACTTATGTGATACAGTTGCATTTTTTTGACTGTGATATTAGATTTCAATTTTATTTACTGTATTATTTTTTTAGACACAGGTGATATTTACTTATGCTCTTTAGAATTCATAGCTTTAATAGCTTTCATCAAGTCATTTTTAGTTGAAGCAATTATGACAGAAAATTAGGTTACTGCTTCACTTTTTTTAACCATTCACTCTTGTTACTTGAGAAATGTTATAAATTTTCCTACCAACTGTTTCATATCCATCTATTGTTTAACCTTGTAAGCTTTATCTAATTAATCTTGATATATTGATGGTGATATTACAGTTATTAATATGTACATGAATGTAAACGGATGTCATGAAATCTTTGACATGAAGTGTTATAAACGCTGAAAATCTTACTCATGTTGTGAAACTAATATTCAGTAAAATACTTAAACTTGTTTTCCTTATATACAGGTGCTAATAGGATGGAGGAACAATAAGGGAAATGAATGTGACCTGGAATCAGTCGATGATGACCTGGACTGTATAGAGTTAATTCCCCCTTATTATCCTAATCCTGATATTCCATCTGTCCAAGTCAATCTTTGCAATGCAATAGCTCTAATCAACAGGTAAACATTTGTGCTGATCATTTAGAATTTTTGTACCTATATAAAAATTGTACAAAGCTATCAGAATGCAATCTACCATAATGTTGTCAAAACTTATGTTTGATTTACTTTGCATTTAAGGAGTTTAGAAAGAAGAGATAAATAAGTACTTGTCAGTTCACATCCCAAACCAAGACAACTACACATACTGGAAATTTGTCTGTGTTTGTCTTATTAAACACCATCCTTGAGTGGGTATAGGAATGACCGATTCCAAACAATGCAGACATTACACTTTTTCCATATTATGCAGCCATCAATATTATTAAATAAAGTCCCCTGCTTTGGCTATTTGTAATCTATAGCTTAGAACTGCATAGTACTTTACTTAAAAATGCTATGTTTTGACTTTTGTTTTATTATTAAAATTGCTGAATGTTTTACCATATAAATGGAAACTAATTTTTCCAATACCTGTTCATATGTATTTTATGTTTTTTTTTTGATCTTACAGATACTGTGCCAAACTACCTAGTGATGCCTTTACACATCTGACACCAAAGTGTACATTAATTCATACACAACAGAATGGGTCTACTATGTATCAGGCCAAACTCAGACTGCCAATCAATTCTCCTATAAAGCTGCAAGTTACAGTGAGTCATCAAAGATTATTATCAAACTGTAATAATGATATATTATTATTTAAAAATAAAAATTCTTTTATTTGATGGGATTAAAATGTCTTCAAAAGTGATAATTTAGCTATGTTCAAGTTTTTGGATTAGGACAGTTCCTCTATAACTATGTAACTATGTATGGTAGGATGACAATATTTGGTATATAGGTTGCTTATGAATAGTACATGTCTTGTAGTTGTTACCTGACCTTAACCTTAATTTCATGGTCTAGTGACTATGTTCACGTTTTTTTTATTAGGTCAGTTTCTCTGTAACCATGCATTTTACTTTTTAAATTATAACAATTTCATGCTCTATATGTGATGCTCGTGACATAATTTTTTCATTACTGGTGTGGAATGCAGGCGAGACATTTGTCTGTGTCCACACTTTTACAGTCATAGTATAATTCCTGGTATGTAATATTCTCCAAGTTTAGCTTCAATGTTTGTAGTTTACTGCCATTTTAAAAATTTTTTCAAAATTTATATGCAAAATAAGAATTAAAGACAAACTCAAACTACTTATAGATAACCATTGACTCTAATCTGACCAATCCTTGTTAGTTAGAAGAATCCCACATAAATCTAAAGCTAAAAAACACATATTCACATATATGAATACTGATTGCAGACTATGTTATCTGTAGTTAGTAAGTAGATCTGCTTTTTCACAAAAAATATGTTGTTTTTTTTCAGAAATAAAACCATTTCATGCAAGTCTTGTAGAACTTAATTCAATAGTTGCAGAACTTAATTAAACCCATAGGTTTTCTTTCTCTGAATTATTATATTCATAGTATTTACGTCATTTCATAAAACAATTACTATAAATGATTGACAAATAACTTGATCCAGGCAGACCTCATTAAATGTAAAAAAAGAATTTTATTATAATAAAATGAATTTTCTTGACTTTCAGAGTGATCCAATGCCAACACAAAGCTTGGCAAAGAGGGCTGTAGCATTGAAAATGTGTGAAATACTTCATAAACAAAGTATGTTGTGTTATTATAGTGCTTATTGAATTACAAGGCTTTTCCTTATATTACCTCCAGCTTTTTCATAATTTTTAAGTACCAGTAAACCACATGCAAGATCAGTAGCAATCTCTGCTGTTGCAAGTTGAAGACTAGTGACTTGACTGTATAAACTATTGACTGAAAATAAACCTCATTAAAGTAATCCTACAGAGTCTGTTCTCTCACCAATTAATCACATACAAAATAAGTTGTTGTGAGCTTTGAGTCTGACTTTATGTGAGATGTGCTTGATGTCAATCCTAATTGACAAAGATTGACAGGTTTTCTGCTACAGATCATGTTGTTTTCAATGGGTATTCAAGCTGTCATGCAGTAAAAACTGAATATTATGGTATACATGAAATTTTGCTAAAACTGGCATGAAATCTCAAACAAGAACACATTTAGAGAAGTAAATTTGTAATTTGTATAAAGAATAAATAGCACTCTGTTTACTTATTTGAAATTTGTATCGAATTAAGTATAGAATATTTTGGTCCATATCAGGTGAATTGGATGATCAACTTGCCCCAGTTGGCAAAGAACTATTTTCTTTAGAGGAGGATGACAGCAGTGAATGGGAAGATGAAGACTTGATGGGTGAAGAAAGACCAGGAACAACAAAACGAAAGCAATATTATTTGAAGAAGGTTAGATCAGTTACATGAACCTGCTGTTTTGTATTTAATTTGAAAGCAACTTAAAAAACAGACATTTGGTGATGTAATTTTTGCCATATATATAGTCAAATGATGCACAGTCATTACAATGACTTTGGAAGTGTTAATAGAAGTGTTTATTTGCTTTGTTTGTATGTGTAAGGTTTTGCATCAACTGCAATTTTTCAGCTATATCAGGCATCCTGTTTTTATTGGGAGAGGAAACTGGAGTTGGAATTGAGTACACCTTGCATGAAGTCGGGGTCGCACTCACAACCTCATTGTTGACAATCCAGTGATCAATACGACTGCCTAAATGTCTCAACTAACAAGGTCTGCAACTTAAACTGGTGCATGGAGTGTCTTTCAACAAGTTCATTTTTTAACTTTGCATAAATGATCACCACAATTACTACACAATGATTTTTTTGGTGACAATATTTAACTGTAATAAATACAATAAGGTAGAACTTTGAACCTGCTGGGTTCGCCAAAAATAGTTCCTGCTATTGGTTGTTCAAGCCACCAAAGTTTGGCAACCTCCGGAAATTGCCGACACATTTTTCTTAAAATATCTTAGCTTTAACATTTTTTGTTTTAATATCAATTAAACCACAATCGTCAATAAAGGTTGCAAATGATTTTTAATTGGAATGTTTTCGTTTTGATTTGATAATCCCCTTGCTACAATTCATATTTTTAATTAAACAAACAATTAATGTCTATTTACCTGTTAAAACTAATCACCAGTCATGACAATTATTATCTATTATTTTTTTAATTGACATACCTTTATTAATTGTTATGGCTTCTGTTATCCACATCCTTTATACCTGAAGTTAATTGCTTCGCACCGATGCTTATAATTTAAGTCATTGATGGTGACTTACATGAGGTTACTATCAAAGGGACCTATAAATGAGTTAGAGTTTTAGAGAAATCGTAGTTCGAAAAACCGGGGTATTTTTTAGAAATATATAGAAATGTCTCGACTTTAAAATAAGTTTGAGAAATTGATAGTGTTCGAGCCATCTGAGTTCGAGCTACCGAAGTTTTACTGTAGTTGTTTTGAAAAAAAATATTTATTTGAGTCTTTATTTCAACAGACTGCCAGTATAATGCTAAATGGATATCCTGATAAAAATAGAAACAATTTATACTTGTTACGAATGAAACTTACCAAACCAATCTCAGATGATCAGAATACTAGAGGGAGAAAGCTGAATGACCCTGAGGAGACATCAAGGTCATTTGGTCTTCTGACATCAGTTGAAATTCCTCAGGTATGTATTTTCTACCAGTTTTTGTTTTTGTTTATCAGTGATAGTAAGTAAAGTGTCATTAAAGATACCAGGCATGAATTTCTATACAAATCTGGCTGTGAAGCTATTGGACAGCTAAATATTTAAGATGTTGTAGTAATACCAAACTATGGTTAGGACCATCTACGACCTATGTTAATAAATCTATAATATTCATGTCAGCATGACTTTGGTAGCATACAGGTCCTACATAAATTTTAATACAATCTTAATGCTTTAAGTATTTTGTAGACATCTAAACATTTTACACATCTTGAAACATATTTTTTCACCTATATTAATGTATGTGTGTTTGATTGTTTGAATTGAATTTAATGCCACTTTCAGCAATTTTTCATTTATATCATTGTGTCCAGTTATATTGGGGGATAACTGAAGCTAGAATACTCAATAAAAACCCTCGACTTTCAGTCATACATTGTAAATGACTATATGTTACAAACATTTATTTAGTTTTCAGTTCTGCTTTTAACACAGAATTCGGTTCCCAGTGAATTTTTTAGTCCTTGCCACTTTTGTCATTGATGAAAGCATATGAAAAATTATAACTGATTGATAAACAAAAGCTTTTTAAATAAGTTTTCAAATTAAAGTTCTTTCAAATTTTATAAACATATTTTATTTTAATAAATTTAAAAAAAATATATTTATAAGCTGCAATTGAAAGAATATACTTGTTTATACTGTACAATTATTTGCAACAGTACAATGCATGCTTCTGAACAGATGCTTATTTCCTGCATCCACTAAAGTAACTAAAGCCATCAAAATCCTAAAATTCTCTGGCTCCACAACTTACCAAGTGAGGAGGGAAAAAAGGGCTTGTGAATAAATATTCTGCTTGTATTAAATTCATACAGTTTGTCATCAGTTTTCAAAAAATTTATACCAAAAAATTTCTAATAATTTCAATAAGGAATCTTTGTCCTATAGATCCATTTTAAACACTGTTACACAAAGTGGTGGGGTATTATGTGGTACCCTCCGTATAGATATGAGTATCTATCTGTCCGTGCCCCTGTGGTTTCCAGATGATAACTTCAAAATGTGTCAATGTATTTTGTTTACATTTTGCACATCTGTTAAGTAGGAATAAAATTAAAAGCTCAAGTTGTTTTTTCAGCACAATCCCATTTGTAGTTTTTGAGGTAGGCCAAGGTCAAGGTAAAAATTGTCTTCCGAGATATACTGTTATCATGCTCAGCTGTTTCTATAGGTTGATTTGTAATTCAGTAAAGAGTGATCATGAAAACAATGCAGTGTGGAAGGATATCATTTAATGAAGTATTTTTAATGCTTTTTTTCTCCATAGATGTTTTTATAAATGTGCACATGATATATTTTCTGTAATTATAGGTTCCAGAATTTCCAGTCTACACTAGATCAGGGGAAGTAACTGTAACATTTGAACTTCTCAGATCTGATGTACAGTACAATGATGAAGAACAGAATCGTTTGTCAGAATTCCATCGTTTTGTATTCAGCAATGTATTGCGACTAGAAAAAGATCCAATGATATTTTCTCCAAAACAAGCTGAACTTGGCTGCTTGATCATTCCATTAACAAAAGGTTGGACCTTAACTTGACTTCTATACATTTAGTGTTTTCAGCACAGCATTTGACTGTATTAAGATAGGTCAAGTACAGAGAGGTGAATTTAAAAATATGTACTGTCATTTTATTTATTTTTATGGGTATCAATTTTCATTGTTGAAAGAAAAAAAAACATTTTGTGGTTCTTATATTCATGGTTTAAAAACATTTTGTGATTCTTAAATTCGTGGTTCGCAGAATAAGAAAAAATAAAAGATAAAACACGAGGGAATTGCTTACTGTTATCACATACAGTGTTAGTCTGTACATTTCCATTACGTCATTTTCAAGATATAATCGCTCTCGTTAAAGGAGGTGAAAATTGAATTGCTGATAATGTGATTTCATAAAAATGTAGTGAAAAGCAGCAACTGAATGGGTCAGTTTCAGAAAGACGATCCAAACCGAAACCTGTGCTTTGTTATGCAAGGGTGCAAAGCCCAAACTTAACATAAATTTATGAAATGATGTTGAGTTTAATGCCGCTTAAATTATTTTAAAAGGTGATGTGTTGAGGAAAGTGCCCTAAATAAAATCATTTGATACCATATATCAAGTATATATACATGTACATCTAACTACCTATCTTTAAAAAACGGTGTATTGACTGGTTAATTTTTTAAAAGAAAATTAAGTAAACAAGATTTAAATGATTTTTTTGTAACCATAAACATAATTTACATAACTAATAAACATGTCATTTTACTGGACCAATCTAAATAAACACTTCATTGTTATTGCGTCGTATTAATTCCCCGAGGCAAAGATTAAGTTTGTTTTTTGACAATAAACATAATGATGGCATCTGTCTTCTGTCGTAAACTTTTTCAAAAATATTCTCCTCTGGAACTGCTGGGCCACAATTATACTTAGGGTTCCAAGTTTCAAATTTAAACCCAGGGTGTTGATCAATGGACAAAGATGGCCGCTGTTACTAACAATAGAACATTGGTGTCAACACACATTTTTTATCATTATCTCAAAAATTATAATAGCTATAGAGAAAACCATTAATTCATATTGATCAGCACATTAGGGTATACAATAGTTGCTATTAGTGGGAAGTTGTGTATTGGCTTCCTGTAGGAGTGATTGCCCTTCAATAGCGATTAAAAAAAAACTTTTGGTATTTACAATATAACTTGAAAACTAGAAGAGCTAGGTAGAAACTGTAAATGGCAAAAATGGTCAGCAATTTAAGTCTTACAATTCACTTTATTGGTCTGAAATTGTCAGATGACTCCTTATATGAGTTATTGCCCTTAAATGACAATTTTTTATGAAATTTTTCATTTTTGTCCTGTTACTTAAAAACTGTAACAGCTAAAGTGGAACTTAGTAGCTAAATAGATCACAATACAAGCCCTACAATTCACTGAATTGGTCTGAAATTCTCAGATGTCTTCTTATAGGAGTTATTGCCCTTAAATGGCAATTTTTAATGAAATTTTCTGTTTTTGCCCTGTAACTCAAAAACCATAACAGCAAGAGTGAAACTATAATAGTAAAAATGATCAGCAATAAAAGTCCTACAATTCACTTAATTGGTCTGAAATTGTCAGATTACTCCTTATAGGAGTCATTACCCTTAAATTTTTTTTGAAATTTTTGTTTTGTCTTGTAACTTGAAAACTATAACAGCTAAAATAAAAATGTAAATGGCACAAAATGATCAGCAAAGCAAGGCCTACAAATCATTGCTTAGTCCAAAATTGCAATATGAATCTTTATAGGTGTTTTTGCCCTTTTTAATTACCAATTAGCAGGGTCACCACACTCTAAAAAAGTAGGGAGAAGTGACTTCTCCCTGGCAGCCAAACAGGGAGAAGTCAGGCCCTGATATTGAGATTTCAGGTGACACTAGGGGGAAGTCAGGGGGACCGTACAAATAATTAATTTCGCAGTAGTTACATTCATTTTTCATTATTTACATCAATTTCCAGGATTATTTCTCTTGTGTTTTAAAACCATAACACACTTAGATTCATTTTTTTTCTTGCTTTTTCATTATTATTCAATGTATGCAATATCAAACAGCACATAACCTTTATCATTAATCAATAAAAAAAACACCAGATATAGGGACTATTTTTCTATCTAACTCAGTACTTGTAGCTGTACAAGGTATTCACAAATAAAAATAGATCAACAAAAATATTTGTATATGTGCATACTTCATTCATGAGTTCTTGTATCATAATATTCCTAACAGTTTGTTATGAGCATGCCATGTTTATCTGAGCAAATTTCCAAAGAAGATAGATAGAATAACATTTCATTAAACCCAGAAATAATTCTTCTGTTTAGCACACTTCCACTTGGATAAAGTTGTGCTGATCCAAATTGCTTCATGGGACACCCATCTACAGAACTTATCATGATGTCAATAATTACTATACATCTTTATTCTTTCAATTGGAGCTTATATACTTATCAAAGATAATTGTTAAAGTACAATACTCTTTGAAAGAACTGAAGTTTGAAACCATTTAAAAGTGTTTGTTTATCAAATAAATTAAAATTTTTCATTATGGGTCGTTGTACATTACTTTTCTTCGTTGTTCACTTCCAGTAATTAGTCACATCCAGTAAATAAACAAATGGCGCGTAATACATTTGAAAGACGTAAATTGTTTGAAGATATGTTAAATACGCATATTGTTTTGCCATTTCTTATTGGAATCACACATTTACTGATAAATTGGTAGTCTGGTATCCAGGTGAGCAATTACAGGCTCCTGGGAGCCTCTAGTTTAAGATGGAAATCAGTTTAAAAGGTGTCAATGATTGTTTTATTGATCGTTATTTCAATTAAGAAAATGAGTTTAATATTATCAACACTTTAAAACAAAAAGGCACAACAGGAAGTATCTTCATTACAGAGGATATTACACAATTAAAATGAACAACAATGTTTTTTCATCAATTTCATTTCTATTAAGGAATTGACAACAACACTTCGTAGGAAGCAAAGTCGATGTTTATTTTGTTCGACTAGTTTCGGCAGTTTCTACGAAGTGTTGTTGTCAATTCCTTAATAGTTTTACTTGTACTACGACGACCCTGCATACCTACAGGTATCCACTTCCTAGGAGCATCAACTAAAGATCAACCTACACAGTGTTGGTTCACCTCTTCCTCTTCAAATTCATTTCTGTTTAGTGTCATAAACACAATAAAGTTGTTCAAAATGCAAAGTTGTCATCTCTATCCAAACATCAATTTAAAAATGTCCCTTGAACATAAGTCATCATTTTCCATGTAATCAACCATCCCATAGCAGTTTCTCATGTCAGTTTATCGTCATTTTAGCTTTCTAGCGGTCATTATTCGTTGAATTCTTAATTTTGTGTTCTGTTTATACAGACGAAATCAACGAAAATTGGTATCCCACGAATAAAAAAAGGAAACCACATTAATTGAATACCTTAACCCTTCTGCATGCAACTTCAAAGCATTACAAAACAGTAAAAATCATACAACAAATTGTTGTTGGGTTTTTTTGCCCATTTTTTTTTAATTTGTTGGGGCTGAATTTAAAAAAGTAAACAAACTGTTTACAGTAAAATTTGCTTATAACAAACACCAATGTAGGTAAAATAAGTTTGATATAAAAGAAATTTGTTGTATTGTTGTAGCAAATAATTTTTTTATAATGTAACAGATTTGGAATCTGATAAAATGATAATAATATCAACAATATATTAAATATTTCAATTCAATACTATTCACAACACATTCAAGCAGAAAGTTTTCTTAGACATTATTAAAGTAAATATTTGGGTAATATTTTTTGCCATATAATATTGGATTAATCGTTGTCGTTTACCAGCAAAAGAAATGGTTCACTTTTCATACATTTCCACAATTTTTTCCTTGTTTTTCTAGATAGTACTTAAAGTGTTCAGAAGAATGTCAAATTTTGCAGCAACCCTGTACAGAATTAATCAATAAACTGTTATTTGGTCCTAATATAAATTCCGTTCAGACAAATATAGGCCATAGATACTGTTACTTGCTGCTTCTCTACTTAATAGTGATCAAAGGACTGGTTAGCTCAAGATCAAGACAATGGGTCAAGATTGAGGTGGAATGTGTGAAATACTTTTGTGTGCTAGCATTATAAAAATTCATCTCAGCATCTACTTGTAGAAAGTAGACATTACACAATTCATTACACACAATACCTTGACTTGCTCTAGCCGTAATAAAGTTAAAAGTTGGTCACATGTAGTAATATATAAAACACTTGTTATTTGTTGACAAGATTGTGAACTGTTTTGAATTCATATGCACTTTAGTATAGCATTGAAAGAATATATGCCTTTTAGTTAATCAGAAAGTTTGTCTAGCTTCTAAGTGTTGTGTTATGCAAAAAAAAAATTATTACATTATAAATTTAGCTTGCATGATTTTTAAGGAGTCATAAGTCAAATGAACAGTTATTAAATGACATTCATTTATGGTATTATATTAAGAGGAGATAATTCAAACACAAATCATACAATTCAATTAATCACTAACAGACACAAAAATCTCCAAAAATTAACAAAACATAACCAGTTAAAATGATTCCAACCCTTTGAGTCTATTAAGTTTAATCTGTTATTTAAAGACTGTTAATTAAATTTTCTGTTGTACAGATTCTGAAGAAACTGTGATAGATTGGAATTTCATTGAGAAAGTAGAAAAGTACAAACTTCATCAAAGAAGAAATATATATGACACAGAAAGAGAAATGTTTGTTTTTACTAAGGATGAGTATGAAGATGCTGTTGTAATGCCAGGATACAGGAATATTGATCAACCACAACACTTTTATGTCGCTGAAATTAGAATGGATCTTAATCCGGCATCACCTTTTCCTTCCCCAGAGTTATATAAAACATTTGCAGAATATTATACCACTAAATATGGTCTATCTATAACAAATTATGAGCAGCCATTGTTAGATGTGGATCACACGTCTGCCCGGTTGAACTTACTTACTCCACGATACCTAAATCAAAAGGGTGTGGCTTTACCTACAAGCAGCGCTGAAACAAAGAAAGCCAGACGTGAAAACTTACAACAGAAACAAATTCTTATTCCAGAATTATGTGAGATTCATGTCTTCCCAGCCTCTTTCTGGAGAAAAGCTGTGTGTTTACCTACAATTCTTCATAGAATGAATTGCTTATTAGTTTCAGAGGAGTTAAGAATTCTGATTGCAAAAGGTGCTAATATTGGACAAGTCAGTTTACCTGAAAATTATGTATTTGAACCTTTGTGTTTTACTTTTTTGAAGGATTGTCAAAATTCAGAGTTTGTTGTTGATAATAATGAGGTAGTGACCGATGTTAACCAAGATCAAAACGGATTTGAGGAAATCTTTGATGAAATTGCTGTGAAACCTAATGCCCAGTCTGACAACAGTATAAGGAATGGTTGTAGTCATGGTGATAATACGTGTAGATCTAATTCAACATTCCAAGATGTAGAAAAATCCTTTGAAATTAAGGATACAAACATTCCAAGTAATGAACAAGCCTCACACAATATACCTCAGCAGTCCTCAAATGTAAATACAGATTCAGATAGTGTTTCAGCTGTCACAAGTGAATTTGAAAAATTTGTTCTTTCTAAATCTGAAAATGAAAATAATATGAACAAAGAAATTGAGCAGCAAATGAACAGGTCTGTTGACAGAAATAGGATGGTAAGTGCTAGCTTTAACTTGGATGTGAATGGTGAAAATGGTTTGAACACACCATCTGATATTTTTGCTGAGGTAGGTCATTTTGGGGAAGATCAAAACACCACAAAGAAAAAAGAAGAGGAGGTAGAAGTGACAGAGGAAGAACTTAATAAATTGATGTCATTCGACAATGATGTTGACACTGGATCCTTTATAGGCCCTTCACCATGTATGATACTACAGGCCCTGACCATGTCTAATGCAAATGACTTTTTCAGTCTGGAAAGACTAGAGACAATTGGTGATTCATTTCTCAAGTATGCCATTACTGTTTACCTTTATTGTACATATCCAGGAGTCCATGAAGGCAAATTGAGTTACTTAAGGAGCAAACAAGTGAGTAACTGTAATTTATACCGACTGGGGAAAAAGAAAGGACTAGCAGAATGTATGATCTCAACAAAGTTTGAACCTTATGAAAACTGGTTACCTCCAGGATACTATATTAATGAAGAAAAAAGAAAGGGACCTGTTCCGAAAGTTTTGCTTGCTACAAAAGTTGATAAAATTCAAGGTAGTAGTTCCAGTATTAATTTTTATGATATAAAAATAGATAATTCTCACCATTTAACAAATGGCTGGACAAAACATATCACATATTCTAAAGAAGAAAGTGAATTCAACAAAGAGTTGAAGGAAATCCAGGAAAATGTTGAAGAGGAAGATGGATCTGATTCAACTGAATGCTTGATTCCTTACTGTTTACAAACACTTCATAGCTTGCCAGACAAGAGTATTGCTGATTGTGTAGAATCACTTATTGGTTGTTACCTTACAAGTTGTGGAAAGAAGGTTGCATTGAGATTTATGTCTTGGTTAGGACTTAGAGTATTACCACAGACAAAATCAAACAATCAGGTATTCAATTGTATTGATTATATGTTTTCAGAGGCAAATGCAATAAACTGTAGTACAGTCATATTCCTACGTTGTTATGATAATTGATCATCTTTTTACTTTGAATTTTTATTTATCGTAATAGAAAAATAAAAATAAATTAAATCTTGATGTGAAAAGATCTTCATAAAACTGCAGTGAGAAACAGTGTGCTTTTTAAACAGTTATGTTTATGTTGTAGTTAATGCTAATCCTTAAAATAAAAAAGTGGCTAAAATTCAGTAATGTGACAAAAATGTTGGAGGTAGTCACAGGATCAATGCAGTGATAGGAGGTTGTTACATGAGTCTACAATAGAATAAACCTTTCTTTACCTGCTGTTTTATTTTTCCAGACTATTTCCTCATCAGCCGAGTCCTTTCCTTTATCTTGTCCAAGTTCTCCTCTGTTAGAAGGTGAACCAGACTCTACAGCTCATCTAGAACATCTGTTGATTGGATTTGAAAAACTAGAAGATAAAATCCATTACCACTTCAAAGACAGATCGTATCTACTTCAGGCTTTTACTCATGCCTCATATCATTACAACATGGTCACAGACTGTTATCAGAGGTATATTATTGACTATTACTACTTACCAATGTTGAGCAAAAGGTGAAAGGTTTAAACTGAATTCCTTTATAATTGTACGTGAAGAATTAAACATAAAGAAAGGCCATCGCTGATGTTAATCTATGTGTTAGATAATTATTTCAGTGCACTAGATTGTGAACATCTGTAATTTAAAGTTATGAAAGTCAATGTTTGACAAATTTTACTAAAAATTATACCTTCGTTTTCACTCTACCACCAAGAAAACCCGGAAAAACACCTGACCTTAGGTAGCCAAGAAAATAGAAACTTGAATCCTAAATTATAAATTTTGACAATAACATAATTATTACTGTCTTTCTGGGTTAAATAGGTTTAAATATTATTATATCCATCAAACTAGCATTAAATATGATTTGTATGGTTTGCCATTTATGAACATTTGGATGACCATAAACATTGGATAATTATTCTTATACACAGTTTATCACAGCCCAGCACAATATTAACTATGTTTTTTTTACAGGTTGGAATTTCTTGGTGATGCAATATTAGATTATGTGATAACACGCCATCTGTATGAAGATTCCTGTAAATATTCCCCTGGTGTTCTGACAGACCTACGGTCAGCTCTAGTCAACAATAATATATTTGCTGCTTTGGCTGTCAAGTGGGACTTCCACAAGTTCTTCAAGGCTATATCCCCACCACTGTTTAATGTTGTAGAGAAGTTTGTTACCAGACAGAAGGAGAGAGAGGATGAGATTGATTTGGAGGATGATGAGGTAAGTTACAGTACATTTAAGGTAGTTTGTAACCAGACAGAAGGTAGAGAGAGAGGATGAGATTAATTTGGGGGATGACGAGGTTAATTACACAACAGTTTAGGTAGTGTTTTATTCTGGCTCATTATTGTTGAGAACACGTCATCTGCCATGATTCTTTCCCATCTCTTCATCAGTAATCATCTTACAGTGGAATCTAGATCCCTAATGAGTTTGGAATTAAAAATCTATTGACTCCATACTAATACAGCTTTCCTTTGTGAATGTTTGAAAGAAGTAAAGGTTCATGTATATTGTCTTGGTATTGGATGTAAACATAAAAATTGCATTTTTATATTGTTAATAACCAAAAAAGATCTATATAGAAATTTCCAAGAGTTGTCTAATGTTATTTGTCAAATTGAATCAGTTTATGCATTGCTTTTAACAGGATGATGGAGATGAAGAAGTGAAGGTAGAACTGGAAGTACCAAAGGCTTTAGGTGATATATTTGAATCGTTAGCGGGTGCTATATATCTGGACAGTGGCATGTCTCTGGATACTGTATGGAGGGTGTATTACAGGATCATGAAACCACAGATAGGTATAGACTAGCATTGGAGATGCACAAAAAAAACCTTAGTATTAAATGAATAACTCAAAGACAGGAAGTCAATAAAATTCTTGGAAAACTCTTCTAATAGGACTTTTCTCAAATGCTTTGTTTACAAACTCATATTTAAACAACATAATTGTGTGTTGATTTATTGGTTGTTCTGAACACTTTTTGACCTTTCATGTAAACACAAATTATGCTGACAACACAATAAATACAAATTTGAAAATAACTGGCATAAAAGTATATCAAGCATATTGTTTTATTACTTTGAAATAAGAGAGAGGGCATAAAACTAGGACATAAAGTACATTATATACATTCTATTGTTTAACCATTTTAATGGATTCTATCACCAACCCCAAACCCAAATTAAATATTTCCAGCTATAAAACATGTACCTGCACCAGTACATAAATAAAATTGTTTTTCAGAACATATTTATTACTCATTGCTACTTATGGCAGCCTTGCTGCAACTTTACAATTTGAACACATTTTTGATCTACACTATTGCAATTGTATTGAGAATTTTAACATTTTTGTGCCAGAAATTTAGTCTGATGTTTTAAAAACTGCTTGACTGAAAATATATCTTGTTTCCTTTAGATAAATATTTGAAGAGTATCCCTAAATCACCAGTAAGAGAACTTTTAGAGATGGAACCAGAAACCGCAAAATTTGAGTAAGTTTATTATATAAATATGGTGAGAGATACATGTATGCAAAAAAAAAGAAACTTTTTAGGGCCCCACATAGAAAGTGGTGGTCGCCCTATAGTGATCAGTTCATTCGTCTGTAACAAATCATGTCTGGATTATAACTGTTTTCTCTTTTGAGGTAGGCTTTTGCATGGGGGTAGATCATTTTAAGGTGATATGTCGCCTATCATGGTTGGTGACTTTTAACCTTCCATTTTACAGATATCTAGTTATGCCCCCGCGACGACATGTCGGGGGGCATTAAGTTTTACTCATGTCCGTCCGTCCGTCGCGCCGTACGTACGTCCGAACAAATTTCCGTCAAGCTTTTCTCAGAAACCGTACATGAGAACAATTTTAAATTTGGCAGAGTGGTTCAGTATCACAAGTTGTACGTCCTAAGCAAATTTCAGACCTGTTGGACAACTACTTCCTGTTTGGGACTTCATTTGTACGTAAATACGTCCGTCTGTATGTACAAATTTCCGTCAAGCTTTTCTCAGAAACCGTACATGAGAACAATTTGAAATTTGGCAGGGTTGTTCAGTATCACAAGTTGTATGTCCTAAGCGACTTTCAGACCTGTCGGACAACTACTTCCTGTTTGGGACTGGGCCGATATGAAAATGTGTTAACACAAGTATGAAAATTTCCGTCAAGCTTTTCTCAGTAACCGTACATGAGAACAATTTGAAATTTGGCAGGGTGGTTCAGTATCACAAGTTGTATGTCCTAAGCGACTTTCAGACCTGTCGGACAACTACTTCCTGTTTGCGACTGGGCCGATATGAAAATGTTCTAACATGAGTATGAAAATTTCCGTCAAGCTTTTCTCAGAAACCATACATCAGAACAATTTGAAATTTGGCAGGGTGGTTCAGTATCACAAGTTGTACGTCCTTAGCGACTTTCAGACCTGTCGGACAACTACTTCCTGTTTGCAACTGGGCCAATATGAAAATGTGTTAACATGAGTATGAAAATTTCCGTCAAGCTTTTCTCAGAAACTGTACATTAGAACAATTTGAAATTTGGCAGGGTGGTTCAGTATCACAAGTTGTACGTCCTTAGCGACTTTCAGACCTGTCGGAAAACTACTTCCTGTTTGCGATTGGGCCGATATGAAAATGTGTTAACATGAGTATGAAAATTTCCGTCAAGCTTTTCTCAGAAACCGTACACAAGAACAATTTGAAATTTGGCAGGGTGGTTCAGTATCACAAGTTGTACGTACTAAGCAACTTTCAGACCTGTCGGACATCTAGTTCCTGTTTTCAACTGGGCCGATATGAAAATGTGTTAACACCAGTATGAAAATTTCCGTCAAGCTTTTCTCAGAAACCGTACATTAGAACAATTTGAAATTTGGCAGGTTGGTTCAGTATCACAAGTTGTAAGTCCTAAGCGACTTTCAGACCTGTTGGACTACTACTTCCTGTTTGGGACTTACTTTAGCGGGGGCATCCGTGTCCCATGGACACATTCTTCAATTTTTTTCATTATAATATTTTGTCCATTTAAGTTTTTGTGGGGATTAGGTTTAAAAAAATATTGTCTTTTTGTTAAATTCCACAATATAGAGCTGGATGTATGCAGACTTCTGTATTTTATAAGGTAATGTACATGTAGCATGATATTAATGTATTTTAAAGAACTTTTATAGAAGCTGCCTGTAACATGTCATACTCAACTGTGGATATTATTTTTAAAACTGTACCAAAAAGTGTAAAATATATAGAGGAACTATATTATTCTAATTTCCTGGTCTAGAGAATTTTAATAAAATAAATATTGAATCAAAGTTGACAGTGAGTTCTTCTCAAGATGAATGCTTTATTTATATCCCCGCTTCAAAAAAGAGTGAGGCATACTGGTTTACCTCTGTTGCGTCGTCCTCCGTCTGTAACATAACTTACGTAACAGTTTTCTCAGCAACTAATTATCACACACATTTGAAATTTTATATGTGACCTTAAGATGTGGTCCTATATTGCGAGTACTGATTTCAGCTCTACTTCCTGTTTACCGACTTTTAATTCAATGACGTGAATAGCGTGTGTATACAGAGTGAGCAGTAGCTCACAGGTTCCTTGTTTTTCCTGGTTTTTTTGCATTTGCAACTTATGATTGCAAAAATTTCCTTTTAAGCACTCCACTTGTTGACATTTCTTCATATTGCAATATGTAAAAAATTAATTTAAAAAAAAATCAAGACATTTTTAGTATGGAACCTTCAAACTTGGACAAGTTTTTATTTGTGATGACATAGGAGATCATCAGAATTTATATGCGACTGTAATATCTTCAGGTTTGCTCTTTTTAAAAAAAAAAAAGATTCAGAATTTGAAGTCTTTTTTTTCCAGTAACAGAAAACAGAGACGGGATATCAATTTTGATTTTATCATTGCAGGAAACCAGAGAGAACTTTAGATGGGAAGATAAGAGTTTCCGTAAATGTTGTCAGTAAAGGTGTATTTACCGGAGTAGGAAGAAATTACAGGATCGCAAAAAGTGCTGCAGCCAAAAAAGCTCTACGTGGAATCAAAACTATGCAGGGAATTGTGCAATAATTATCACCATAGTGCCATAATATAATAGGTGACAATTATTTAAAGTTTTAAAGTAAGAAATTTGTCAATCATAATGGCATATACACTACCTGTATGTTATTTTCTGCAATAGATGGGTTCTTAAGAAGTTAACAGGTTAAAAACAACCTATTTACTTGTAATGATAAAACTGTGACAGGGCTTTCATTTACATGCTTGCTTATATATCTATGTTTGTAATTTTTTTTCTTAAGAAAATACTGTTTTGTAATGAATCATTCAAGTTTGTTTATTTCTTAAACATTTTGGATTTGAAAAAGTACATTTTAAACTCACCTGGCCTGAAGGTGAGCTCTTGTCATCACTATGTAATCAGTGTCTGTAAACTTTTACATTTCAATCTTCTTGTGTTAACCACTGGCCCAATCGAAACCAAACTTGGTAAAAAGGTTCATTTTATGGTCATTTGTGAAGTTTGTTTTTTATTTCAATTAGATTTCTACTGCAGGACTTTGTTACCATATGACCCAGCATAGGAATTGGAAAACAAAATTGTTCAGATGTCTTATTCTCAGAAACTATTAAGCTGATTTAAGCCATATTATTTGTATGTAAATGATTATTTAATAGTTTTCTACAAAGTTTATGTTTTTGATCTGATTGGAATTCCAAGATGGCTGCCACTACAGAATTCTGTTTAACACAGATAATGAAATGTTTTAAAAGGCCTTTTCTCTAATTTAATATGCAATTGAAACCAAAAATCATAACACTATTGGATTGCCCTGTACAAATTTTAACTTTTTTTCACAGCCATTCAAATTGCCTTATTTGAAATAGAAAAAATGTTAAGTTGCCTTTTTTTTTATATATAAAAGGTTCTAAAATTTTCCCACGACAGCTTATATTTTATCTGTATTGGTTTAAGTTTGATGAAGTACAATAATTATCTATACCAATATTTAATATTTTCTTGGGTAAAAAATGTAGGTATTTAATTTAGAGAGATATATAAATGGCTGACTCGTGTGTCCACATAAAATTGTGGTTGGTTTAGGGCAGTTGCATATTTGGTTTGTTAATATAATTTAGTTGTGTTCCAAGTGCTGCATAATTAAGTCAATTACATTGATTTCTTTGCCAAGGATTTAAAAAAATAATGGAAAAAATGTCCAACCAATAAACTAGAAATGCCATTAAAATAATGTGAGACATGTGACCTTGTACTTGTGTAGGGGGAGAGTACTCTCTTGTTTCACTAAATTGAACGGTCATTTAGTGTGATTGGCATGATATAGGTGACAAGAAATCCTCAGACCTCTAAGCCCAGAATTATTCATAATTAAAGGATCATCATGTTTGTAAATCTCACTATTATAAGACAAATATTCTATTTTTTAACATTTACTTGTTCCAACAATGTAGTTGATTTTTTACTTGAATTGCAGTCACTCATTCTATAAGGAAATACATGTGGTATTGTATGACATGTATTTGTAGAAAGTGGTTATTTATATGTTGTAGTCAATGTAACTCTTGTGTCACTGGTCATTTAAATAGAAGACAGTTGCACATAAATTCCTATGGACCTATGTTAATTTGTTTACCTGTCCATATGACCTTCCTATCACTATAGAACACATGCATTCTTTTACCTATACCTGTTATTAATTTTACATTAAGGTGTTCATGCAGACATTGTTTCACATCATCATTTCCTTACTGGATAACAGTGTTTGTGATACATGTGTATAACAAATTTAACCTGAAGAAAGATGCTTATCAAGAGTGGACAGAAATTATGTGGGGGGGGGGGGTCTGATGTTGAGTCAAGCTAAAGATATATGTCCTGTATTCATGTGTTATACAGCTGAAATATTGCTTGCTGAACACCAGGCACAAGTAAGGTGATCATTTTGTTTTTTTACAAAGGTGATAAAGCAAGCTGTAGTTGACTTAGAATAATGTCTAATAATGACTGTGATGACATGACAGCATAGTTGTGAAGACGCAAAATAATACACAGAATAATATTGTATCCTAATTACTACTACAACAAACGTTCTGAATTAGACATTTTTGTTTACATGTGTAAGTGTTCTTGCTTAACAAAACTTTACCAGTCAGCTGGGTTCGTCTGCATAATGTAATGTGATCTGAACTGTAACTTGTGCTATGACCTTATTATACACTGTGCATTCCACTATATTTAGTGTGATATTTTGCCAAATAAACTGTATTTGCTGGTCAGTTTGATTTTGTTCTTGTAATATTTTACAAAAATATTGCAGATTTATGCTAGAAATATGAGGTAAAGCTATTATCTGGTCATGTTAGCTATTGTTGTCACTGCGTCCATTGTCCATCCATCTGTTAACTTGTCTTTTAAAATGTCTAAACCATAGAAGGAATTGTTTGAAACTTTGCACACATCATCATTAAAATGTCCTCTACCAAGTACCACCATGATTCAATATTGCACAAATCATGGTCACCGATAGACCAATGTATAAATACAGGGGTGGGGGGGGGTCAAAATACACAAAAAGTATAAAAGATAGAGGAAAATCAAATCATCTTTCCTTTTTCAGCATCAAAAGTTTTAACAGAACTCTAGATCGAGTCAAATTATTCATGCAACTACCTTGTAGGACTTATTGCCCCTTAACTGCAAAATTGATGAATTTTGCAGTTTTTTCTTTAAATCTTGAAAATTGTTAGAACCAGGGAAAAAGTTGGCATTGCTAAATTGTTCCACACATTAGATCTACAAAAATGATTCTAGTCTTAAATTTGTTCAGACACCTGTTTAGGAGTTGGTCACTCCACTGTGTTTTTCGTCAAATTTTCACCTTTGAAAATCTTCTCAAAAACCACTAAAGGTATTGCTTTGAAACTTTGTACACTTTATTTTTATGATGTCCTTTACCAAAATTGCACAAATTATGGTATCCGACCAACCAACATGGTGGCCGTGGTTAAAAATGGAATGGGTTCAAGGTAGAGTTTTTGTCTTAAAATTTAAAAGTATAACAGTTACAGGAGAACCTGACATGAGATTCCTTCCTCAGAATCAAAAGCTCTACAAAACTTAATTAGTTGAATATAACAGGAAGTCATTACACAACTTCTATAGCTTGTTGAGATATTGACCTTAAACATGTGTTGACACCTATGTTCTATTTTTAGTAACAGCTGCCTACATGTCCATTGATCAACATTGAAAATGATCATTTTGACAAAATTTTCAGATTTTTCTTGAAAACTATAAGAGCTTGATACTTAAATGTTCAGGATGATATTGGCTCTAGTCCTAATAGAAGTTATTGCTCTTAAATTACATGTACAATTTTTTATGAAATGTTCAGTTTTTGTCCTGTAACCTAAAAACAAGTTTCAGCAATTTTTATGCCATATTGACATAGTTTTCATATTAGGAGAAAGCAGCAGTACCTTGTGAAAACCCTCAACCTTTGGTCAGAAAACTAACAATCCTTGTCAATTCAGAATCGAGCACACCCTGCCAGCAGTGAGACTCGAAATCGCAACCTTATTGTTGACAGGCACCTGAGCAATAGTAGACAATATAGACGCTGACCCCACATATTCAAGATATGCACATGCTGTTGTTAATTAAGGAAATTTTTCTCATTTTTATACACCACCACACAAAAGTGGCAGGGTATTATTTGATATCCTGTGTTTCCTGTAGGTTGATTTGTACTTCAGTAAAATGTGTTCATGGATATTAAAAACAATGCAACCTTGCATAATATCATTTAATGTTCCATTTTCCACCAAAGTCTGTTTAAAAATGTCATGAATGTCAACAACAGAAAACATATCCATTTTTGTCTCGCCTGCGACGAAAGTCGCTGGAGGCGAGACATATGTATGGGAATCCGGCGGCGGCGGCGGCGTAAACACTTGACATCTTGCTTCATATCTTTGTGAGCCCAAGCCCTTGGTCCATCAAATTTGGTCCAGAGGTAGCTTATGATGAGTACTTGCCAGTCAGTCACCTGTCACCTGACCTTGACCTCAATTTCACGGTCCAGCGACTACGTTAAAGTTTTAGGGTTACGACAGTTCCTCTGTAACTACGCATGGTAGGATGACAATATTTGGTGTATAGGTTGCTGATGACTAGTACATGACTGTCTGGTAGGTGTCACCTGACCTTGACCTCAATTTCACGGTCCAGCGACTACGTTTAAAGTTTTTGGGTTACGACAGTTCCTCTGTAACTACGCATGGTAGGATGACAATATTTGGTGTATAGGTTGCTGATGACTAGAACATGACTGTCTGGTAGGTGTCACCTGACCTTGACCTCAATTTCACGGTCCAGCGACTACGTTAAAGTTTTAGGGTTACGACAGTTCCTCTGTAACTACGCATGGTAGGATGACAATATTTGGTGTATAGGTTGCTGATGACTAGTACATGACTGTCTGGTAGGTGTCACCTGAACTTGACCTCAATTTCACGGTCCGGCGACTACGTTAAAGTTTTTGGGTTACAACAGTTCCTCTGTAACTACGCATGGTAGGATGACAATATTTGGTGTATAGGTTGCTGATGACTAGTACATGACTGTCTGGTAGGTGTCACCTGACCTTGACCTCAATTTCACGGTCCAGCGACTACGTTAAAGTTTTTGGGTTACGACAGTTCCTCTGTAACTACGCATGGTAGGATGACAATATTTGGTGTATAGGTTGCTGATGACTAGTACATGACTGTCTGGTAGGTTCCACCTGACCTTGACCTCAATTTCACGGTCCAGCAACTACGTTAAAGTTTTTGGGTTACGGCTGTTCCCCTGTAACTATGCAGGGTATGGTGACAATATTTTGTATACAGGCCGCTGCTGATATTAAATGCTATTTACGTAATGCTTATGACGAAATTTATTTTCGTTACTGATGCGGAATACAGGCGAGACGTTTTTCTGTGTCCACACTTGTTTTTTTAAAATATTTGCTATTTCCAAGAGCTTATATTTAAAAAATTAATTTGAAATCTGGTGAATGTTAGTTACATTGTAAATTGTATCCATGAGACAATTTTAAGTGATGTGTTTTCTTGTTTGTGCAGTAACAAAAGTATCTGTAGCAACTGTCATTTTTAACGTTTTTACAGCCCACAACTCCTTTTCAAACACAATTTATATTTGAATGAACAGTCGTTATCTTTTTTTGTGTAATACATAAAGGAGTAATTACAATAAGTGTTTATTGAACAACATTATTGGTTTTTACTTAAAACTCATCTGGTGAATATGATTTTGAAACCTATCCCTCCCGAGTTACACGAGTCATTTAAAGTATCGAATCGGTCACATTTCTGATGTTGCCAACAAATCTGTAAATCTGACATGATGGTGTTTTAAAAAGTAGAGTAAACAACATACTTTGAACATATTTATTATTTTTCTGATCATATATAGATGTAGATAAATGATGCTCACTCGTAAACACAATCATACTCTAATAAATACTCTAATTATGTATATGAACTCTATCAAATCCCAAAATAAACAAAAACATACAAAAATCTGTAAGTCCCATTACTTCTAAGAAAAGGAAACAATACAACAGCTGAAGTACAAAACAGTTAGTTTAGAATAATGTTAAAATATTATTGGTACTGTGTGGGTAGAAATAATTCATGTTTATATCTGCACATTGAATTGAGGCGAAATGCATTTTTATAAATAGTTTGGACGGAATATTTACTAGAATAGTAGATCAAATTTAAATCAAATACTTGAATGTAGTTTTCTATGTTGTTGTTATTTTCAGTTGTACACTAAGTATATGTTAGGTTTACAAAATGTTTCAATAGTTTTAACAGCAGCAAGAACTAACAATTATTTTTACAATTAGGGTTTCCAACATTTGAGGCTTACATGTATATGGAAGTGAATGCACATTTTTATTGACAATACTCAAAAAAATTGACAGAGGAAGACAAAGTTTTGAGATATAAATCATTTGTTTTCATATAGAAATTTGTCTGCAGATATTGTTTTACGAGTGAAAAATAACTGCTGAATGAGAATGCAGACAATACTTAACTGTAAAAAGTTAAACCTACAACAGTAAATTTTGACAGCCTTTTTTTTCTATGGTTAATGCCCCTTGCATCATATTAACATGGTCTGATAAGTAGAGATACGAGTGGTGGCATGGGCTAAATAAATATTTGTGATTATGATCTTCTTAATACTGCACAACATCAGACTCGAAACAACGGGTGACAAATTAAAATATGTTTATAATGAAAACACATTTAAAAGTATGGCATGTTATCAAACAAAGAAAATTATTCTGATGGCCATTTTAAATAACTGCATTACAAAAATAAAAAGATTTCCTGAGACATATTTTGTACTTCGAACTCACCAGGACTATACAAGAAAAAAATCACAGGAAAGATTTAGAATTTGTAGCAAACAAAATACATAACAAAAAACAGGATTTAATGGAAGTTAAACACAACATACAATCAACAGGATAAAAACACTTGACGATAACAATGTAAAACAACCAACAATCTCTCTATAACATGCAATGAATGAGATGGAATATAAAAATAGGCATGAATTCCATAGGAACAAATATGGCAGTGATTTAATATGAAATAAAGATTTATATAATAAACAAGAGATAACTACCAGTAATTCCAGGAAAAAAAACTAAAATAGAGCATGTTTAGTCCTGACCCAAAATTAACATGGACATAAAAAAACCACTTACATTAAATATTTTTAAACTAAACAGACAAACATTTTTCCTGGAATAGCCTTTAGCTGTTAAGAACAAATAATTAAATGTGTTAGTTAAAAATCAAGTATCAGTTTATTGGTAGAATATTCTTGAAGCTGATAGTCTGTATTGGATTTCAATTGGGCCTAAATATAAATCTTGAACTTTATACATTATGGTGAATAAGAATATAATATTGATGAACACTACACTTCAATTCTTTTCACAACTTTTGGTCATATAATAATTATTCTGGTACCCTGACAGTGATATCCTCTTTAGCATAAGCAGCCTTCAGATATAACGTCAGGTCAGGATCACTTGATTTCAACGGTGACAGTGTTGAAATTTGACATTTGGATATCGTCAAGACTAACCTTTTGTAATTTAGATAAGTTCAAGGAGATTGAAAGTATTATGATCTCATGCTCTTTATGATGTTCAATGTTTACATTTCTCAGCTGGGTTTACATTAAGATTTCATTATTTAAACATAAAGTTAAAATGTAATTATATGTAAATTTTATAAAAGAAAGGTATTCTAAAAAAAATTGACATGTGCATGTGATATTAAATGGCATAATATTATCAACCAGTTAAAATACTTACATCGGAGGTCCTGACCTGGTGTTATATTTAAAAGTGAAGCTTGGGTAAATGAAAAATATTGCACCACGGAACCAGGTTATTTTATAATATGCATAGGCTATTTAATTTTAGTTCCAATATTGTCTTGGTGATGCTAAAATGCGGCTGTTAAAATCAAATGCAAAATGAAATGCAAGTTTTACACTTGTCATTAAAAAAAAAAGTAGAAAGATACCATTAAAGATGTTTGGGTGGTAGTGATAAAACAAAGTTGAATGACCAGTACAACAACAAAAATAACAGTGAAAAAATGAAGGTAGAGAATGTGCAATGTCGTGAATGAGGATGAATAACACATATACAACAAACAAACTCCATTACTATGTATACCCAACAAATAAATGAACACAAGTTAGTACAGATCTACAATAACAGCAGTGCATATCAAAACTTTGGTGCTCACTGACCTATACATAAAATACTGTGCTACATCATTCAAATTTGGTATTTATATAACCATTCAAATGCTGATATTCATGACACAAACAGAAATGTACATTTATTCTTACAACCTGTGGCAGGTATTAAATCTATTCTTAGTTAACAAATGGTATAACCAGAATAACCTCCTAGCAGTCAGCTAATTTTATTTATATGCTTTGTATTGCAGACATCAAACTAAACCTGTCAGTGTGATAGCTCTTTACAAAACTATTTACTCACATATACAAGTTGAAGAACAAACTGTAGCATGCATATACAATTGTTATGTGATGTAACAAAACTTTCTAACAGACTCAGATACAACACAATTTGGTGTAAGGAATCGTTTTTTTTTTGGACAAAAAATAATGGTTTGAAACCAAAATCACTTAAAAATTATAAATCTGTAAAAAAGACAAGGTGCAGTTAAATTATCAATGGTATTCTTATTATTATACCAGCTACTATTGTAGACCACAAATATCAAAACTTTACAAACTTGTGGAATAATTCTATAAAAATCACAAAAGGACAAATCACAATTAAGCACTTGGTACTCAGCAGTTTTTTTTTAGAGCATCTACTACAACAGTTAACATAAGCATACTGCACATCTTTTAACAGTCATTTATATAATGCTCCTTCGTGTCTATTACCTTTGGAACTTACATGTTTCATCCAGTGTACAATATAAATGATTGCCGATTCTTACAGCAGACAAATATCATCTTCTATATTTCGTGCCATTTTTCCATAACAAAACAGCTCAAAAGAACATTTGCATACAGTAAAGACAATATATTGTACACAATTATTTTTTTCAAATTCATCAAATTTCAGATCTAAAAGTGTCCTTTAAATGTTTAAACTGCTTCAAATTGATAAAAACTTTGGTAGTCTTGTATTTAGAATAATTTGAAACACTGTGGTTAAATTATTTGCCAGAAAACATTTTGGGCATTTCCTTTTTTCAAGGATTTGTCACTTTGAATTAAAAAATGTCTTTTTGTAAATATTAAAGAAACAAAATGTCTGTCAAATATGAAATGCTTCTTGTCTGTCACCTGCTAAACCGGGTCTCTGAAGTAAAGCTTCCTTCCGATGCCCTATATCAACGTCAATTAACTCTTAACGTGTGGGTTTCCATTGGTGCAGCTGAGTCATATAATGTGTCTGTATCTTGTGTCGGTTCACCTTGTAATTGACACTGATTGTTCAAAGTCCCTGCTCCACAATCACAGAAAAAACGATCATGTCTAATAAATTCTACGTCATGACCACCATGACAAGTTTTTATACAGTTCACACAAATTGCATTTCTCTCTGTTGTATTGCAAGTCCGACATCTGAAAATTAAACAATATTCATCTGATAGTTAATTTGTTATAGCTTGCATTACAAGTTTATTTTTTTCTGCCATTTACATTTTTATTATTTAGGTTTCAATAACACATTTTCAAACTGCTAGTTAGTTTCAAGCCTATATCACTCATCTGGTTACTGCAGAATAATATTTGTCTAGCTACCATCATGGAAGTCTAATCGGCACAAAAAAAAGAAAGATTTTCAGCAAAGACAGCTACAAACACTAATTAACCCTGTTAAATTTTTATTTCAGCAACTGAAAAATAGTCAACCCTGTCTCAATGTTTAATTGTAACATAATTTATACTAGCCCAAATTAATATCCCAATGATCCAACTTTCCCCAGTTGTTTAAAAAAAAACAATTATTGACCTTATTTTGCTAACAATTACACAATTACTATAAAATAAGGGTGTCCAGAATAAACTTTACCTGTAAAAGTCATGCATGGGAAAGCTTGTGTAACTGGATATTTTATATAAACACTGTCCTGTCGATACAGCCCTATGTACCATATTATGATTGCCTGTTATAATATTATCTACAAAAATATAAAAATCTATAAATATCAAAAAACTTCATAATGTACTACATGTACAAGAATTATTTATCCTGTTTGTTTAACAAAGTAAAAAGCCTTTTTCAAACCTGTATCAATTGTAATTATAAATAGGGCATAAAAAAAGTTCACTTATATTTGCATGAAATGTAGAAAATTAAACTGTCAGAGAATAAACTGTGGAGAGATTTAACTTTAGACCAAAACAAAGTAATTTTCATATTAAAATGACATGTAGTAAACACTTTTTCTTGTTTTTTTGTAGTTGACACATTAGAATTACGGCTCAACAGCTGTTCAAAGATTGAGCTCACCTTTTTGTTTAGGATTTACACCACTAGCTAAACAAAGTCCTCCAAATTTATTATTAAATATTTTATTTCCTTCTAACGTTGCAGTAGCATTGTTTGTGATTTCAATGCCGGCAGCATTTCCATCAAATATTCTGTTTCTACGTAAGGATGGGTGACTGTTTGTGCTGATTAACACTCCAGCTTGTGCATTACGGAAAATGTCATTTTCTTCTAAAATTCCTGAAATAAAAAGATATCAATACTTTGCTTCTATCTTTTTTTTTTAATCATCACCACATATCTTGCTACATATATACTATACTAAATTAATATGAATTGTACATTAGTTATGTGCACATACTTTGCTATAAAGCTTCAATGACAGTAAAAAATAAGTGTGGACTGTGAGATAATGCTCACAAACATTTTGCATGTATGTCAACTATGTGTACAAATCTTAGTATTCAGCAAACAGGAAGTAAATGATAAAGGATAATAAAATGGCTATACACCAAATGGGACTACAGGATAAAGTAATATGCAAAATATCAGGCTTCTTCATACTATAGTAGCCTAGAAAACTGTGACGGAAATTTTGCATGTATGTCAACCATGTGTAAAAATCTAAGTCTTCTGTAAACAGGAAGTAGATGACCAAGGAGCATAAAATCTCTATACGCCATATGGGAATATAGGTCATATAGAATAAAGCAGTATTCAAAATATCAGGCTTCTGCATCCTAGGCTATAGAAGCTTGGAAAACAAATTATTTTCTAAGAGTGAATAGACTTGCACATAAAAATCACATTCTTCTACAAATGTTAATTAATTCTAAGACTGATACAAACCTTTTCCCCCATTAAAGATACAAATACCACCATCCCTGCCATCATATATTTTGTTTTGTCGTAGTATAGGATTACTGTCAGTTTTAATCCACACTCCTGCCATTGCATTGTCAAATATCTCATTGTTTTCTATCAGACCCAGTCCACTGTTGTAGACCAATATACCACCATTTTGACCTCCCCAGATCTTGTTCTTCTTTATGATAGGATTACTACCAGTTCTACAAAATAACAGGTACTGAGAAAATCTGACCATCACAACTTAAATATAGTATATACATAACCATCAATTAAGTAACTAAATATTGATCCAGTCAATTCAAAATATTTACCCACTATTATACTTCAATGTTTTCCATAAATCATTTCCAAAACTTGTTTGATGTATGGAGGGATAATTTACTACTTACTAAGGGGACTTATTACAACATATTTTGCACTATTTTTTTTATCAATAAACCAAATTGTAACTATTAATAAATCATAGAACAAGTATTGTATTTGTACTGATAGAAAATTACTGTATACCATCAGTGATCTCCCCAGGCTGTTTTAGCATCTCGGCACCGAGACGCTTTCAAAATCGCAGAGATGCTATGCGTCCCTGCCGAGATGCTATATAATTTTTTAACATCGGTAACTCGCGCCATCGTTTGAAAACAATCGTCTGCTTATAACAAAGAAAAAGAAAAATTTCTAATAAATTTTCTTTGATCACCTGAAATTTAATATCAGAGCTTATTTACATGTAATAATTAAAAAGGTGTTAAATGCCCGTTTGGTGATCCCAAGCTGACACTTTAGACATTTACAAAACCATGTGATCAACACGTGATCCAAGCTAAAATGGCTTCAGAAGGAGATTCGAAAGCCAAATGTCAAAAAATTATACCATCCACATAGATGTTTTAAACAGAGGCCGTGATTTACTGCTACCGAGCACTGAAGATTAACACGGACATTATCATATTATGTTTAATGTTCCCCGAGATAAGAATCGCCAACGACTATCTGTAATGATTCAAGGACCCGTGCAAGGACCTCCGACGATATAATAGTTCATACAATGAACACTACCAATATATAGCAAATTGTTTGCTTCGGACTGTGAGGTAGCCTGGAAAATGTGATTTTCATAGCTGATGAATTTGACAAGATTGATTATGAGCATACTTTTAGTACCTCAAACTGAGAAGCAGAATCGACCGGCGATAGAATTTAACTACTGCTTTTGCACAGAAAAAGGGCTAACGATAGTGTGATGATTGCCTTTGTTATTTATGTAAGACATTTGGGCTTTTGGAACTATTCTCATTGATTTGAGTGGATTTGACATTGTGTTAATCATGAATTATAAATAAATAAATAATGAAGTTTTTTAATACTCCTTTATTACACATATCTTCAAGAATATATTAGGTATCTCAAAAATAAAAATAAGTAACAAAATATATACTCCAACATGTATATAAGTAAAAAAACACAAAAACAACGCGTAATTGGGTTGACCGATGATGCATGCTAAATGTGATGCTATCCAAAATTTCTGGGGAGAACACTGATACTATGGTTACTAACCTGATTTGAACACCGGAATACAAATGGTTGAAGATGTCGTTGTTCTCCAACACGCCATGTCCATTGTCATAAAAATACACACCAACCTGAAAAAATGGACAAACATCATAAAATCAATACTGAAAAATTAACTTTTTTTTAAATGCACTATTTTGAGCATTTTTTCAGCTATATTGTGGGAGTTATTATTGAGGGAGGAAGCTGGAATACTAGAGAAAATTCAAGACTTTCAGTAGGAAAACCAGCAATTCTGTCAATTAAAGTTGGATTTGAGCACACCATGCCCACAAAAAGTATTAGCAAGGCTTGTCCTGTGTTTAAACAGTTTAACTGATAACAAGTACATGACTACAGAGAGATCCACAATTGTTACCTGTTTTCCACTGTGTATTCTATTCCTGCGTAGTACAGGTGTACTCCCTGTTGTTATCCACACACCAGCTAATGTGTTGGCATAAACTTCATTCTCTTCTATTAAACCTTGACCTTTTTCATGCTGTACAAAAAAAATGGTACAAAATGTATCCCCTTGTTTTCTACTGCCATTAATTTATAACTAAATAATTTAGCTTTCACAATGCTAGACAAGTGTGGACTGTGAGCACACTCACAAAGCGATACCACCTGCTTTGATTTCAAGTCCAATTATCTCACCTTAATGATACCTGAGGTTAATAAAAATCCTTCATGCACATCTACATATAATGTACTTCCTTTATGCTAAGTTTCATTAAATTTCATCAAGCACTTTAGGAGGAGTTGCGCTTACAAGGGATGTGGACAGACGGACAGACAGACAGACAGGGTGATTCCTATATACCCCTAAACAAGTTTGTGGGGGGTATAATATATTTGTAATACAAAGTTCATACCCATTTGTTCATACAAAAAAAGTAACACACGCCTGATATAGCCAGACAGTGACTTAAGAATAGGGAATGGTTGACAATTTACTAAAAAAAAAAGAGAAAATTAGGGCCCATGTAAAAAACTGTCAGAGGATATAATTACACAAAAAGATACCATCACATAAAAAATTTGCAGTAAAATTACTTAAATAGTTTTTGCAGGATAAATATGGGCAAACTTACCACATATATACCACCATGTTGTCCATGATGTATCTTATTATGTCGGACTATAGGATGACTGTTGGTTCTGATCTGGATACCGGCCAGTGCATTACCTAATAAGTATTAAATTATAAATATGACTCACTTCTACTTAAAAGAACATGTATACATACATTTTCATGGACATAAGCTAAATATAATATTCATAGACACAAGACAACAAAAACATTTTAAGATGCATTCAATATTTCAGAAAACAATTTCTACTAATATTAATTGACTAAAGACAATAAAAAAATTTAAAATGCATTCAATATTTCAGAAAAGTTCTTTACTTTGAATAATACCAGAAGTACAATTTGTATTTGCTGTAAACTAACAACTCAAACAAACAAACTGAAATACAAAAACATTTCTCAACACTTACCATAAATATTATTATGTTCAATCAATCCCCTTCCCTCACCAAATATATACACTCCTCCTTGATGACCATTGTAGATATCATTCTTCCTGTAAAGGTATAGGAACAAGAATAAAAATAATGAACAGTCCTACATGTATTGTCATTATTTTCTTGCTTATAAAAACAATAAATACAGCAGAAATAAAACAATAAAAGGAATAAAGGAGTAACACCATAGAAAATGAATGTTGTTTACATCCGTTACATTAAAAAGAAATTATTGGCTAAATGGTTACTAAACATAGATCCCTAAAAATCAGATCCCTAAACTTTACAGAAAGATTGCACACGTATTGAAGTTGTGCACCTGCTTTTATTTTATTATTTTATAAAAAAATTTCCACACTTGTGAACATCAACTCCTACAGCTTTAAACCCAGATTCCAAAAACTTTACAGAAAGATTGCACACATATTGAAGTTGTGCACCTGATATGTAATTGGTTTATGAAATTTTTCTAGACTTGGGAACATCAACTCATTTAGCTTTAAACCCAGATTCCTAAAATATTACAGAAAGACTGCACACATATTGAAGTTGTGCACCTGCTGTTATAGAATAGGATTTATATTCCAAAGATTTTTTTTAATTGAAAACCGAATAAAATATCCAATTTGGAGGAGTAAAAATAGATGTGCACAGGCCTAAGAACCGTAAATCTAATTTTATATGGCCTTATGTATAAATTGGAAAGTAAAGTATGTTCATTGTAGTATAAATCATTACAAACCTAATAGTTGGGTCACTGTTTGAAGTAATCCATACACCAGCAAAATTATTTGAGTGGATTTTGTTTTCTATGAATTGTCCTCTGCCATTTTCATGTACATAGACACCTCCCGTCTGTCCATGGTGTATTTCACACCTCACAACAGTGGGATTAGCACCAGCCTTTACTTCAAACCCAGCAATCCTGTTATTGTGAATGTCATTGGATTCAAAATAACCCTGCAACAAAATAGTTATACATGTATTTCACAATTCCAATTCTGATATTTAACAGTCCTTCTACATTATACAAGGCAACAATAAATTATATAATTAAGTTTCCTGCTTTCTTTTCAGATGCATTTTGTTTTAGGAAAACTATTTTCACATTAATAACAGACCCTCTTTTTGACCCCCAATTATAGCCTTCCTAGTAATAATTTTATTCTAAGATATGAATGCAAACAATATACATGTAAACTTACCAAACCATTATCAAAAGTAAATATTCCTACATCTCTACCATGGTGTATGTGATTGCGTCTCATGATAGGATTAGCATGATTCTTTACCCAGATACCAGCCAAGGCATTACCACTGATCTCATTGTCTTCATATGTACCCTGAAAACAATTATATTATTTAAACTAAAACACTTAACTGTATTTTTTAATTGTCTATCATCTAATAATATTTTCCAACATATCTATAACTTGTTCAAATTAAAAAATATGTTTTATAGTTTAGATTAGAATAAAAAGTATATATATTGCACTCATTTTCTGACAATGTAAATGCTTACCTGTGAGTAATCTGTAACATACAGTCCAACATTCTCACAGTCCTTGATTTTACAATGTTTAATAATGGGATCAGCACCTGTACCAGTCACACAAACAGCAGCACCCACTACAAATAAATGTATATAATATAAAGAATGTTATTAGCATAGAATCAGCGCCCGTACCAGTCACAAAAACAGCAGCACCCACTACAAATAAATGTATATAATATACAGAATGTTATTAGCATAGAATCAGCACCTGTACCAGTCACAAAAACAGCAGCACCCACTACAAATAAATGTATATAATATACAGAATGTTATTAGCATGGTACCAGCACCTGTACCAGTCACACAAACAGCAGCACCCACTACAAATAAATGTATATAATATACAGAATGTTATTAGCATGGTACCAGCACCTGTACCAGTCACATAAACAGCAGCACCCACTACAAATAAATGTATATAATATACAGAATGTTATTAGCATGGGACCAGCACCTGTACCAGTCACACAAACAGCAGCACCCACTACAAATAAATGTATATAATATACAGAATGTTTTTTGCATTGGATCAGCACCTGTACCAGTCACAAAAACAGCAGCACCCACTACAAATAAATGTATATAATAACAGAATGTTGTTGACATGGGACCAGCACCTGTACCAGTCACAAAAACAGCAGCACCCACTACAAATAAATGTATATAATATACAGAATGTTATTAGCATGGGATCACCACCTGTACCAGTCACAAAAACAGCAGCACCCACTACAAATAAATGTATATAATATACAGAATGTTATTAGCATGGGATCAGCACCTGTACCAGTCACACAAACAGCAGCAACCACTACAAATAAATGTATATAATATACAGAATGTTATTAGCATGGGATCAGCACCTGTACCAGTCACACAAACAGCAGCACCCACTACAAATAAATGTATATAATATACAGAATGTTATTAGCATGGGATCAGCACCTGTACCAGTCACACAAACAGCAGCACCCACTACAAATAAATGTATATAATATACAGAATGTTATTAGCATGGGATCAGCACCTGTACCAGTCACACAAACAGCAGCAACCACTACAAATAAATGTATATAATATACAGAATGTTATTAGCATGGGATCAGCACCTGTACCAGTCACACAAACAGCAGCACCCACTACAAATAAATGTATATAATATACAGAATGTTATTAGCATGGGATCAGCACCTGTACCAGTCACATAAACAGCAGCACCCACTACAAATAAATGTATATAATATACAGAATGTTATTAGCATGGGACCAGCACCTGTACCAGTCACACAAACAGCAGCACCCACTACAAATAAATGTATATAATATACAGAATGTTTTTTGCATGGGATCAGCGCCCGTACCAGTCACACAAACAGCAGCACCCACTACAAATAATTGTATATAATATACAGAATGTTATTAGCATGGGACCAGCACCTGTATCAGTCACACAAACAGCAGCACCCACTACAAATAAATGTATATAATATACAGAATGTTATTAGCATGGGATCAGCGCCTGTACCAGTCACACAAACAGCAGCACCCACTACAAATAAATGTATATAATATACAGAATGTTATTAGCATGGGATCAGCACCCGTACCAGTCACACAAACAGCAGCACCCACTACAAATAAATGCATATAATATACAGAATGTTATTAGCATGGGATCAGCACCTGTACCAGTCACACAAACAGCAGCACCCACTACAGATAAATGAACATGTAAATGTAAATGTAATCATTTGATATGTCTTTAATTATGAGCATTTTACCTGTCTAAGAATGTTTACTTATCAATGTTATTGGCATTGTAAACCATTTACAGTTTGTTTTCACATTGAACTGTCTGGAGTGTTTAACTTTATAAACATAAAATCAATGACTCACCAACAGAAGTACTTTTAATTCTACAGCTGTCTATTACAGGGGAACAGTGGTCTGTCACTTCTAAAGCATAATGTTTATGATGTGGCACTGATGATGTTATGTCTGGTGAAAACTGAAACAGAACAGGTAATGATTATAAACCAGAGGCTCCACGGAGTCATTAATTGTTCATTCAGGCTTCTGCCAATGATGACAATTAATATATTTTGAAGTTTTTAATCAATATTTAAATTAATGTTTATTGTTCTGCCTTTACTGTACATATACTCCATATTGTGAAAATACTCTATATCATATCACAAATTAGTGTTTATCTGATGTTATCTTTACCTAAACTCCAGTATGAGTTCATGCAGTTTTTATCATGTTACATGTATTTTTATCAAAACTTCATCTTAAAAAAGAGGACTTGTGTCATGTGCAATTATGGCAATTCTTCACGTCCAAATCATAATTTTACTATATATTTTTAATTATTAGTGTTTGTTATAAATAACATTCACTGAACACCCCATTTAAAAAATGTTTCTTGTTAAAAAATAAAACAGTTTAAAATTGTAATTTCAACTAATTCCTCATATCAATTACTTACTTTTAATGTAACATAACCTAAGTAAGCATCTTTAGCACCTTCTACAAACATAACAGTAGATTCACTCTCCCTCTCAATAATTACATGATCAATCACGTTACCAGGGGCTGCAATGGAAAAAAATCAACTGGTCATAGAAGGTCTGAATAAAAATAATAAAAATACATTCACACAGAATGCTACATTTAAATATAAGATTTGCTTTGTTTTAAATATAAATATAAATGCATATTCTTTAGTTTAATATTATTTTCATATAAATCATACTGGCTCAGCGGGTAACATTTTTTGTAATGTCACCCTCTCATGTAAGCCTCCTTCTTAAGCTTGTGTGTCTATTGTGAGCTTGTAAGTGACATGTTTTTATATAATTTTCTCTTGCATCATTCTAAGAGTTGCAACAATGTGTGTCAACCAATATCAATCCCTAGTACCAGTCAGTGTCGTCAATCTTACCAGCCCCAATGATGGCCACATAAGCCCAACCAAACTAGTGTCCTTGTTAAAACTTACCATCCTTATACATATCAACATTAATGTTAATTAAAAGGCAGACTCATAAACTAACCAGTCCTTCAGATGGCTATATTAGTGTCAGCATACAAATTTGACAATCCCTAAGATTGCACAATAAATTTACACATAAAAACATATCAGTATTTTAGATGGCTAAAATAGTGTCCTCATAAAACCATTCCTTATGATGGACACAACACCAAAAACAAGGTAGCGCCTTCCAGTCTTGTTAATGTTTGTCAATGCAAAGAGAGTACATCCTTACCAGCCCCAATGATGGCTACATTAGTGTCTATGAACAGATATTCTCTATGATATATTCCTGAATGGACAAAGATTATTTGGTTTTCCAACTCTTCTGTAACAACCCAGTCATATGCACATTCTATGGTTTCGAAACACTGCAAAAAAGTATCAAAAAAGTCTTAAATAAATATGTTTAATTTCAATCTTGAAGTTCTATTATCCAACAATAAAATCCTGTGTTATTCAACAGTAACAAAAAATGTCTAAGTAATTTACATAATTCTTGTCTGATTTCTAAGCATTTAACACAATTCCTCTTTGAAAGCACTAGCTTTTAATAACAGAACACTACTTAAAAGATAATATAAAGGTGCTTTCTATAAAGGTAAGCTTTTTTTATCACATTGGATTAATATCATGTGTCCGAAAATACAGCTGTCATTACAGTAGCAGTAATGACCTTAGTGACCAAAGAGTCTAATCAATAGGATAAGATAAAGCATATGGTTTTAGATGAGGGCTCAGTGGGTTATTAATAAGTGTTTTTGTTTGTATAAATGTTGTTTAACCCAAATTTCAGCAATTTTCAGCTATATCTTGGCGTCAAATTTGTTTTAGAGGAGAAAGCCAGAGTACCTGGAGAAATCCCCCGAACTATGGTAAGAAAACTTTCAATCCTTATCAATTAAGATTCATGTCAAGCGCACCCTGCCTGCATTAAGACTTGAAACCGGCAATATCAATGTAAACAGACCACAAAATCAAAAGCACAAGAAATACCATAACCACTCGGCCACCAAGGCTCCTGTCTAAATAATTCTTCGATGGTGATAGTAATGAAGTAATAGTCATCTTTTGGGGGTTTTTTTGTGGCACAATAATGTTCTTAATAATATAAAAAAATATAATATGTATGTGATTGACCTACTAACCTACTATTTACAGTGTTAGATAACACTTTAATTGGTATACATTATAATCTTGTCTATTAGTGATACATAAATGAATAGTTTAAAAATCTGCTACAGAATACTGTTCTGGTATAGCATAAAATGTGATTTTTAATAAAACACGAATTCCCTAGTGACACAACAGTGCATTAATACCTTCATGTCTCTTCCTCGTAACCTCCTGTATTTGCGATGATATAAATCTCTGAATCCAGGTCTCACATGTAACCCTTTACACTGAAATTACACAAAGTTACTATAATTAGACTTGTATTATAATTTATTCTATACATGTACTCTACAAGTTCTTTTTTTATTGCTTTGATGTCATATATTAAATTTTGTATGCATTGATAACCTTTTCAACCTGATGAAAATAAAAAATACATAACATATTTATTACATACAAGTAATAATGTTTTGTATTTTTACATTAACAACAGAATAAGAAATTGTTATTTACATTGTTTGATGATGAATTAGATTTAAAAATTCAAGTTCAAAGTTCTAAATGTTAATTTATAGACATCTCATTATACAAATAACAAGCTTTATTGAAGTTTTAAAATAAAACAAATACATTCGGAAGCATAAATATTATAAACCAAAATGGAACTAGACAAATAAAATATAACATGATTCTTTCCTCCCTAGAAATCAACCATATTCAAAATACATAATTGCTTCCTAGCAAAACACTGCAAGAATGCTTCAATCAATTCCCTTTAATGTAACACCTTCCAATTGTTAAATGTATTTTCCTTTAGAAAATTATAAACAATGTAGTCAGCAGTAGAGCACATCAATGCTTCTTCATAAAGATAATGTGCAAAATTTTTCTGGCTTTATTGAATGGTTTTAGGATGAGTCGTGGATAGACAAAAGTGAACTGAAAAGACAAAGAGAAGACAACAGATACACTGTAACCATAATAGATGTGGAGTCCACATAAAAACATGGAGGATCAAGACATGACAATCAATTATTTTTAGTGATAATTGTCTGTGACCATTTCGTGACAAAATGACTGCACAATCGTATCTCATAGACTTCACAATAATGTGTGCTGCGATCAACAAGGCACTTGTATTAGGCATATGTTGTAACTGGACAAATTCATAATGAAAGAATTTGTTGCAGGAAGGTAGAAACATTTTTTAAACCTTGTTACTTTGATGTACCACTTTTATGTTTGTTGTAGATAATTGTTCATTCAACATTTAATTTATTGTTGTGTAAACTCTGTAACAATCGGACATGCACAAAGTGAAGTTCACATGTCAATTATCTAATCATGGGGTTAGATTAATTGACAGGTAGGTGTGTCTATTTCTAAAAAATCAATAGTTGAGGTGGGAATCACTCAATTAAAGGAGTGGAGAAAAAAAAATTAATAATTTTATTAAAGAAAAGAAAAAATAAGATGTCTATATTATTATTCCACTCAGGTTTTGAAAAAGCTTTTCCTAAAATGTATGGAAAAAAGATATTGCTCCAATGACTGTTTGAGACAAGTTACACATTTTCTTTTTATTTTCCAGTCACTTTAGCTTGAATTAAATGGTAAATTTTATAAAGTGCATGTCTTGATTACTTTATTCACCTGTACAGTAAACGACCCGATCCAGCTGCACATTTTTACTATAAGTATGAAAATATCGGTAATTCATAACTGTCAACATACTGAGATCCATGCTTACACACATATATTAGTCAACCCGTAATAAAATAACTTTAATCTTACTGCCAAATTGCCAGTAGTTCAATCAGTGGATCATTCTATTTTGCATCCAATGGATGACAGGTATCCTAATTCCTTGGGGCACCATGGGGAAAGATATTTCACACAAACAATTTTATTAACATTCACTGTTTAAGAGTTAAACACACTCTTCTTTTATAAAAGTTTACTGTATCAATTTTTCTTAACCCCTTTTTGGAGTACCCTTCTTGAGTAAGTTTTACTGACGACTTGGACAGAATTTAAACATTACTGAGTGATTTAACAACAGGAACAATACACTGAGTATTTAACACATTCAGTACATCATAAATTATGTGGATCAATAGGGAACATCATAAATTGAAGTTTATGCGAATGATGAGCTTTTTTTAAACCTCATTTAAAAAAACACTTACTGATTGGCTCAAAATAATATCACTTGACTTTTATAAATGAGATGTCTTGCAAGACAATACCGAAAATTTGCATGCAGAGGGAGACAACCTCGAAACCGAATTGGATACCAGGAGACATCCCTTAGACAAAATCGAAATCATGTGATTGGCAACCAAAAATGGGGAGACAATACTTAGTCTAGTCAAAATCGAAATCATGTGGTCGACAACTGGAAACGGGTGACTATACTATTTCTTGACCTGGACAATTCTAATTCATTAACCTCATGTAATCGATAAAAACAGTTTGCATTATTTAAATTTGAAATAATGGATGGCAACAATGAACAAAGTTTTGAAAACACATAACTCCATTAAAAGCAGGCAGGGTCTATATTGATTTGATCCGTTTAATAAAACAATTGTGGCCTTGTTAATCAGTGGGCATCCAGAATTGTCAACTTGCTTGGGTTGTCTTGATGGGCACCTCTAAAGAAGGCCATAATTGTATAATGTCCATCAGAAATTTATATCAGTGTGTTACAATCCGTGTTCATCGTTGGCATTCTGGCCTAAGTGAAGCAATCACTATGTGTGAATGTGATAGCAAAACAACCAATTAAGCAGCAACAAATTAGAAGATAAAAGCATATCAACAAGCAGATAAACAATGGCCTAAACTAACAAAGCATTTTAACATTTTGCTTCTAATTCTCGTTCCAAGGATTGTCACAGACTTACCAGCTGTCTGAAGCTCTCCTTCCAAGGATTGTCATAGTCACAGTATACTTGTGGGTGAAGAAACTTAAAAACTCGAGGTTCTGGGTGAAGTAATGGGTAGTCATACTCGTACACATCTTGGTACAATTTTTTCCTAAAATTATATCATTGTATGCAATACTAAGAAACTTTTTGATAACAATGTGTTCAACCAGAACTTAAATGAAAAAGCATGTATAAAATTAATGTCAATAGTGGATTACATATAAATGCATACATGCATGTAGAACAACAGTTAGAATATATGGATTCTTGGTAAGTATGGTCACTGGCTCCACTACCTACAACAAGATCATTTAAAAAGAGACTGCCACACTTTCAATAATAGCTGCTTCATTTCGAAAATAATGGGGAATAATTGATACAAACAGTTATATGCTGGTTCCCAGTAAACTAAAGCTGTACTGATTGAAGGTATTATAAAATACTAGTACATACCACTTTACAACCAGTGCAATAGAAAATACAGCTGCTAAAAAGTCAACCGTGTTGAATATTAAAGCCCACGATGACAATTACGAAAACAGTTTTGTGGGTAATATGTTAACATGCTCTGTTGAAATAATCAAATTATATAAACAGATAATACAACCTGAATATATCTGAAATATTGCTTGCTGGGTGTAACAACAATCAATCAATCAATCAAAAACAGATAAAATATTCCAAAAATAATAGTCAATAAAACTGTTTCTTATAGTCATTATAACTGCTGAAAAATTAACCCAGATGAAACATATATGTAACTTCTCACTGTTGCTTCTCCCATTTTTCCTTAAGAGAAGTGACTCCTCCCTATAATTCTCACCCAGAGTGAGTCCTGATGTAGCAAGGACAATAACACAATATTCTGCATTGTGTAATAAATTATTATCTGACAAGGATTACCAGCTTTCCTACCGCAGATCAGGGGTTTTCTCCAGGTACTCCAGCTTCCTCCCCCAATAAAAACTGAATGCCATGATATAGCTGAAAAATTGCTGAAAGTGGCATTAAAATAACTTTCAAATCAAATCAACTTAAATTATTTCCTACAATCAGTTGAATTACTAAATATTTTGTATATCATTTCCAGAATTACTAAACATTTTGTATATTGTTCAGTCTTCGGGACATTAGTTCTTGGCTTATCGGACCGAAACACAAACAGGGGTCACCACACTCTAAAAAAGTAGGGAGAAGTGACTCCTCCCTGGCAGCCAAACAGGGAGAAGTCAGGCCCTGATAGGGAGACTTCAGGAGACACAAGGGAGAAGTCAGGGGGACCGTACAAATAATTAATTTCGCAGTAGTTACATACATTTTTCATTATTTACATCAATTTCCAGGATTATTTCTCTTGTGTTTTAAAACCATAACACACTTAGATTCAGTTTGTTTTTCTTTCTTTTTCATTATTATTCATGGTATGCAATATCAAAAAGCACATAACCTTTATCATTAATCAAAGTTGTACTGATCCAAATTGCTTCATGGGACACCCATCTACAGAACTTATCATGATGTCAATAATTACTATACATCTTTATTCTTTCAAGTGAAGCTCAAATACTTATCAAAGAAAATTGTTAAAGTACAATACTCTTTGAAAGAACTGAAGTTTGAAATCAATTAAAAGTGTTTGTTTATCAAAAATATTACGATTTTTCATTATGGGCCGTTGTACATTACTTTTCTTCGTTGTTCACTTCCGGTAATTAGTCACATCCGGTAAATATACAAATGGCACGTAATACATTTGAAAGACGTAAATCGTTTGAAAATATGTTAAATACGCATATTGTTTGCCGTTTTTTATTGGATAAATTGGTAGTCAGGATGAAGTATTTGGACCAAATTTACAAGTATCTTATGTAAACCATCGGGCGACTTGAGGGAAATGACAGGGCGACTTCGACTTCGCTTTTGAGGCACCTTAGGGCGACTTCAGGTCCTAGTAGGGCGACTTTGTCGCCCACTTCGCCCAGTGTGGTGAGCCCTGACAAATACTGCTGGACCAATTTAACATTTCTGTTGTAAATTTAACAAATTTGCTGGACCAGAGTTAAATTTGCCTGTTTTTTGCCAGTCAGGTGCGGCGGACCGGTACATTTCGGGAAGACTGTTGTTTCCAACAGTTGACCATACATTACTTACCATAATTCTGTATCATTTGCTATAGTTCTGAATCGTTTACAAACACATGCCACTCTACACAGATCATATTCAAGGAGATAACTTAAAATTTTCAATAAAACTTCATCTGGTAATTCTTCTTGTATGTACCTAGCACCAACTGCATTGCCTGCAAGGTGAAATAATACAGGTGACATAACATTATTATATCAGACGATCACATGTTAGACAGTCAATCTAGACTCACTATGCAGTATAATATTTAGATTTTTTAATGACTGCAAGAAATTGGCTTATTCCATTAGATAATATGAAATTTGGTTGATTATACCATATGCATAGCTTAGCCCCACTTACTTCAATGTATTTGACTGGCAATTTTTATTATGTGACATGAAACTGCAGTTTCACACAAAACATCTCATGTTAAAGAATGATTTTTGCACAACACACAGATTTAAGTGTAATTAATTCATACAATAATCCAAGGGCAAGGAAAAATGTTGTACTATATTACAATATGTTTTTAAACCATTATTCTGTAGTGTTCTATCTTAAATTTTCTTAATAATCATGTCTGCTACTAGGTTTTTTTGTGAGTCTTGTATTCATTTATTCTGACAATTTTATTAAAAGTCTACTATTATATATACACAAATTTCTTTCGACAAGAACAGCACATATAAAGTTTCAGATAAAGTACTGCATAAAAAATAAAATATCTGTTTACTAATTTATTATCTGATAGCATAGAATGTACCTTTCATGTAAGGCACAACTGAACGTGAAGAGGACTTTTTTCGTTTTGGCATTCGTGCATCTTTTTGATCTCCTGCCTCACCAGTTACTGATTCTGAAGATGAATCTAAGCTTCTCTTTCTTAAGTTGTATCGAACTCTTCCAGGCTTTGCTTCATTCTCATCTCCACTACTGTTTGATCTATCTCTAGCTCCATCTAAATTAAAAAGAACAGTAAAATTTATGCACATTTTTTATTGGAGTCTCTTGAACTAAGTCTCCATATTGGCAAGGAACAGGTGATCACCAAACTGGTATACAAGTCCATCATTCTCATTTTCTCATCTTACAGTTATCATATAAGGACTTAACATTACTTCATAATGAGGTTAGTCTTAGATATGAAAAAGCAGACAAATCTCGTAGAAATCTTTAGGCAGATGTTTAAAAGTATCCATGATTCCATAAAAATAAATTTATAAAACCAGGAATGGTACATATAACTGTAGTGTACACAATTCTTCATTTTTCTATTACCACTTAATATAATTTGAGTATTTACAAGATACCAACCATTTTCTTATCTGGTAGGAAGTTTGTATATCTTTTTTTAAGCACTTGGGCCTGACCAAACCAAAATTATAATAATTCAAAAATCATGTCCATTTCTACCTTAACTACTTGTGTATATAAATTTCTCTTTTTTCAGATAAATGTTCTGCCTTGTGTGTTAACTGGGTGTTACTACATGTACTACCATACTAATGCAGAATTATTGCTACACAATTACTTAAACATTTGTAATTCATGTGTGTTAATGAAATGTTTTTGTTTGTTTGAATGAGATTGGTGTTTTATGCCATGTTTCGCAATTTTTTTACTATATCATGGCATCCAGTTTTTATTGTGGAAGGAAGGAACCTGCTGTATGAAATCCTTGTCAATTAAGATTGGAGTCTAGAAGTGCAATGACTGCAGCAAGACTCAAACCAGAAAGCTCGGTGTTCACAGACCACGTAATCAAAAGTATATTACTAACTTTCTTAACCACTCTGCCCCCCGGGGCCCCTTGACCTTAATAAAAATGTATATGGTTGCATACCATTACTTATATAATCTATCCTATGCCCAATTATAACGTGATCTCAATTGACAAGGACTGCCAGTTTTCCCACTGAAGGTCTGGAGTTTTCTCCAGGTACTTTGGCTTCCTCCCCAATAAAAACTGAATGCCATGATATAGCTGAAAAATGTATAAAAATTCAAGCAAACCAATTATAATATGAACCAACTATTTGTAGTACAAGTATTGGTATCAGAATAAAACAAAAATAAATTAAAAAAATATCAATTTGACGAGTATATCAGAAATAAAAAAAATATTTTAACACCCTTATTTAATTATAATAAAATGGATCTTGTCTAATAAATGTGATACTCTATGAAAATGAACTGGTTCTAACATTTTCCTAAAAGCATGCATGTAAATGCTATGCTACCTAATATTCAAGAAAGAGTATGAGATTTGTTGAAATGAATCATTTATCGATGTTAAAAAATTGGCAACATATCATTTTATCATTGTACATGGGATTCGATTATATAGTTATTTTGCATTGAAATAATTTACGTTTCAGCTAAATTTCGCCCCACATAACATACAAAAACCATCATTTTTTCTTTAATCACATATTTGTATAAAATGTGGAGTACAGACTAACTGGCTGCACCTGTGGCTGTGGTAAGACGAAAACATTTATCAACAGACAATGACCTCCCGACCACTCACCGTCATTCTGCTTCCTCGAAGACGATGGCTTTACATTTGAACGATTTTTCGTATTCCTGGTACTATATCTAGTCGTACGTGTGTTTTGACTAGACATATTCAACGAATAGATCGACTATCCTTAAAATTTATCATTAATAAACACTCTGGGTAACATTAGGAAGCCATATTGAAATTTATTCTCATTTGAGTGGCTGTTAATTTTGTCGCGTCACGTGACAACGTTTTCGCCAATACGTGACCTACTTCCGGGTAAACAAACCCCATGAAGGCATGATGTCAGAAAATTGTTTTGAACCGTTAAAACTTATTTAGTTCATAAAAGTTATAATGAGCTGCAATGTAGATTTTAATCTAAACGAACAAGGCTATAACAATTTTCCAAGATCCTTGTCCAAACAGGACAAACAGCTGCTCTTCTCGGTAAACTATGTGGAGAGAGTATTTTGAGTTGTCTCCCATTTTGTATTAAAATTTGTTAAGTGCGAAATTGCACTGCATAAATACAGCATGCTAAATTACACAACAAAAATGTCAGCATGCGTTTTATATAGTTAATACTGTTTATTTGAGTTGGATATGTAAGTTTGATTATAAGTAATTTATCTTTATAATTTGCTGGAATAAATTCAAATTCAAATTCTTTATTTCCAATTAAGGGCCCGTAATAGGCAAATGAAATTTTTTACACAAACTACACAAAAAAGAGAAAGAGTTGCTTGATTGATAGTTGCATTACAGTAAAAGTGCATACAAAATTAATAGAGACATTACGTAAAACTAGTATATATAAATAAATATATATGACATACATTCCTATTTTGTTTATTACAATAAATGAGTTAGGGCATATTGTCTACTAAAAATTTTCCAACACTGTTTAGAATATCTGTATCTTCATTGTTCAAGATCCATATCAATTTGTCGGAGTCAGATAATTGTTTATAATGTTTAGATTTAAAATTTGAAAGATTAATAGAGTGACAAGACGAGACTTTATCTGAAGTTGGCTCATCTTTAACATATTAAACTACATAAGCTCCGTAGATCTTTTTACAGACGTACAAACAAAATTATATTTAAGACATACATTTGTTAGGACCGGCTTATACATTTACATGATAAGACTTAACAAGATATTTGTTACGAAATTATACATAATAATTAATTGTTAAAAAGCATGCCTTTAAGAACACTAAAAACATCTTAATTAGAAATAAGAAGAGCTAAAAGCACATGGATCATTTATAGGCACAATTAAGAGCACAGGTATCAGTTAAAAGCGTATCTAAAAGCACAAAGCTCAGTTATAAGCACAAAGAATTGGTTGTAACCACAGCTAAAAGCACAAAGATCAGTTATAGCACGAAATAAAATTAGCTTAAATTATGCATAATAAAGTTAAATAAGCATGAACATAGCTAGGCCAAATTTTACTGCCATTCAGTTTCAGGTTTCTCAATGTTTTTCATGTTTAACATAATCAAAACGAAACACGAATGTCAATTAATACACAATGCACAGCTGGTTATTAAAAAAGGCAATAACCGTCATCACATATTAATAATGATTGATATTAAACACGAAATTGATAATAAAAAAAATGGTGACACTGCCGAAAAATATCAAGATCGGCCACATCTGATTGTATAATGCAACTTCTTTTGGACATCAAGGTGCCAGGATTGATTCACTCTGGCTCTGTTACATTATGAGTAATGGGACTAAATTCGTACCCTCGCAAAAAAAAAGTGAGGGCATGATTATTCATTCTAGAACATGGACATAATTACCCACAAAGGATCAAAGGAGTGATTCACTGAGACCTGCAAGAGCTGTAATTCTTATTGTTTATAAGGCTTTAAAATTGGTTGAGTATTGCCTATGCTGAATAGTCCGAGAATCCTCTGTCGTCAAAGCGCTTTTTTAATTTTTTTTTGCGTCCTACGCAAAAAAAAAAATTAAAAAAGCGTTGGACGGCAGAGGATTCTCGGACTAATGCTGAAATGTTGTTTGGCAGTTCAGTCAAGAGTATTTCTCCAGCATATCTCAGTGTATGTAAATCATAATGTGTTGTTCTCACATGTGGAATATGTTCCTTTCTGAAAGAGTAATTTTAATTTTTATAACTGATAACATCTTTTAGGTACAGTAGTGATTTCTTATATGGAATTTTAAAACCTAAATTGCCATAGATCACATTCTTCTGGTTTTTAATGTTGGCATTCTAGATTATATCTATCTACATGTATAATAGTTTCATAGTCACTGGTACTATCTTTGTAAAAAACCTCAGGGCCTATTGTATTTTTTCTAATTTTTTAGTAGTTCCCTCCCCACAAAAGTGCCAAACAATTGGACAATAATTAATGTTTGACAAAATAAAAGAATGGTATATGTCAATCTTCAAAGTTTCAACAAATGTTTACCAATTTGTTTTATAACATTTAACTGTCTTGATGCCTTATTACAAATTATATTGATATACATATTAAAATGCAGCTGATAATTATTTGTCAATCCTAGGAGTTTTATTTCATTTTCCCATTTAATTACATGCCCATCCAAACTGAATTTCAAGTTCCCATTTTTTGTTGTGTTCTCTATGGCAGTTGCCTTAAATTTTTCTGGATTATCTTTAATTTTATTAACATCAACCAATTTATTGAACCTTTACTTTCATACTCCAAAGTGTTAACTATTTACATCTAGGTCAGGCCTTAGTAAGACAATATATTATCATCTGTATAATTATAAAGAGATCTTTCTTTCACAATTTAAAAAAATATTGTTGATAAATATATTAAAAAGCACCCCATTGGTCCATTCCTCTGTCCAAGGAATCTTTTGTTTGTTAACTTGTTCTTGCCCTGTAAGTTACTGAAGTATACCTTGCTATCAATCAATCAATCAATCAATCAATCAATCAATCAATCAATCAATCAATCAATCAATCAATCAATCAATCAATCAATCAATCAATCAATCAATCAATCAATCAATCAATCAATCAATCAATCAATCAATCAATCAATCAATCAATCAATCAATCAATCAATCAACCAACCAACCAACCAACCAACCAACCAACCAATCAATCAATCAATCAATCAATCAACTGGCAGATCATGAAAGAAAATATCTTAATTCTGCAAGTAAATTGAATAAAGTAATATTGCTGTTCTGTTACAGATATACAATATTACTGGTAAATACACATAGTAGTTATATCTTCTTTACTATAGATTAACTTGCATGGTACCATACTGTCCATGCTTATCCCAGGTATCAGTTGATTTGACAGATTGTAGAAAGTGTGTGATTCAAGCGTTTGGTAGTTGTACCAGTATGCAAATGGTGAACATAATGAGGAAGAAAGAGATTGGTCCAACACCTAAGTGGGTCAGTGATGGTGTGGTGTTGACTTAACTTTTCAAAATGCATGGGTTACTTGTATAATTGCATCAATTATATATTTGTAAAATACTTGTTGTCGCATTGTTTGAGGGCATGCAGTATACATATGAATTGTTTTGTTAGGTTTTCCATGAGGTTGATGATGGCAACAAGGGCTTTCTAACTCGAGAGGATGTGAAGGTTGCTGTGACTGAAATCTTTGGCTACAAACCCTCAAAGGTAATTCATTCTAGCTAGAATTTAATACCATAGATTATCCTTCACTTTGAGAAAAATATAATGCCAGGAACTTAATTTAGACCATAATATCATGGAAGAATTATTGTTGATTCCAAATAATACTGATAAGTTTTATTCAGGGGCAAAGAAATTGGGACAGTTTCTGTTCTCTGTTTAAAATGCTTTTAGTTGAGTGGTTTAGAAATGAAATCCCTGCCTCAAATAAGACATCTGTCAGGTTACTTATTGTCATGTCCAGGGAAAAGTTAGATCCCGGAGAGGAAGGGCTTGCATATTGAGACTTTTTGTGTTGTTTTTTATTTCAGTTAGAGACAGACCAGCTGATGAAAAAGTATGGAGAAGACATCGAGAATAGAAGATGTATGTTTTTGTCTATTATAGATTGAAATTTAATGTCATGATATTTTTTCATTCATTTTTTTTTGTTTTCTTCACTGTGTTATTCATTATTTATACAAGAAAAAACATTATAGTTAAGTTTCCTTTCAAGTCTAAAATTTAAATAAAACATTAATTCCTATGGTTGTTGGCAATATTGGAAGAGGTTAATTTGCAAGATTTTATTCCAAAAAATGTTTCAGAAATGAATCTTTGACAAAATATACACCTAACTTGCAAGTACTAGCTTTATTTTATAACAATATTTTTTTTACACATACATGTATACATACTCTACACCACTCATATGGTTAATAGTGACAAGTGTACTTTAGAATTGAAGCAGGATTTTGTTAAATACATATAAGATATGATCTTTTTAGGTATGAGATTAGCCAAGTTCTTGGAATCCATGTCAGAAAAAATGGCGAAATCAGATGTAGACCAGAACATCAGACATACATTTATGGCATTTGATTCTCAGTGTATGAACAATTTTGCTCATATTTATAATTGTTATCTCCCTTTGATAGTTATAATAGAAAAAAACCATATGCAAGTAAAACACTTTGGCCTTACCATGGAAAAAATGAACCAAAACATTCAATTAATTTTGTTTATTGGTCCTTTAGATACAGAGCATTATTAAGTCTCAAGATATAATGGATTAAGTGGATTTCCTCAAAAATCTGTCAAGAAGACAAAGTTTTTGCCCTTTACAGTAATATCATAATTCAAATTGATACCATTTAGATGGTATTGTGGGAGACATGCTGTTTGTTTCCTTACTGATACTTGTGTATGAAGGTAGAAGGTTCTGGTGCTGCTTCAAAAAGTGGTCAATAGATATACTTTGGGAAGTTAATAGAAAATTGTTTTTATTATTAGCTTACAGTGTATTTCTAAAATTTATCAAGTAGTTTTTTCTTGTCTTAAGTATTTTCAAAACTACTGTAGAAAAGTACTAATAACCAATAAGTTAAACTCTGACTTTGTAACAGGTAGAGGATTTCTGACAGTGGAAGACTTCAAGAAAGCAGTAAGCCATGTAGCTCCTCATCTTCCTTCCCACACCATTGATGTATCATTTAGGTAAGTATTTACTGAAAAATAATGTTCTGTCACATAATATATTAAATATTATGCTTACTTTGGTTTGTTTCGTTTGTTTAATGCCACATTCATGAATATTTCAGCTATATCATGGCTTCCAGATTTTGTTGGAAGCAGAGGTACTCAGGCTTTGGTAGGAATACATAGTTTGTATAATAGTTGTATTCCATGAACTATGCTTTCATTCTTAAAGTCAAAGAAAAGTTACGGGTCTTACCATCCATTCAGTTTTACATGATTTATTGCAGACACAAAGTACCAATTTTTAGTGTTAAAATTATTAATACTGACTTCCCAATATTCATCAGTACACATCAGAAATACCACTGTCATCATCCTCTCTCACTTTTAATTGGTATTTTGTCTTGCTCCCCAGTGGGTTTGATTTCATATCAGTTAGTTTCATTTTGCTAATAGGTGTAAATGTTACACCAAAAAGGTGTAGATGTTAGATAATGTACTAAAGCTAAATAAAAATAACCACATTAATATTAACTTAGTGGTGCATTCTTGTTAGTACATGTATATACAAAGAGCTCACTGCACTTGAAAAAAAGCCAATAAGGCTTGATTTCTCGCTCTAAGCACAGTTGTTTATTATGGTTGATTGTCAATGAGCTTTACACTTTTTGCAGAGAACTGGATCGAGATGGAGATGGCAGAGTCAGTTATAAAGACTTTGAATTCATGATGAAATACAATTTAGCAGACCACATATAGTCATAAGTCAGTGGTAGTTGAACGTACAAGACATATTTACCAGTAGAACTTTCTAGGGAGCTATGGAATGAATGAGGTGGGCCTCTTGTTAATATTGCTGTATTCAATGATTCAGAAAAAAATGGAAGCCAGATTGAAGTGAACAATGGGTAGGGAATAAGAATTATGTGAATTAGTATCCGTCCTTAAATATGTTGTGATATACCAAAGTAACAAAATAAATGTATAAACTGACTGTATTGTGTTTTATTGTTTTATATCCGCAAGATTTTGTTCCTTTCAATGGGATAAAACAAGGTCAGCTGTTATTAATTAAATATGCAGTAATTTGACATGAGGGCCTTATTTCCTGTGATATTGCACACATAATGCCCTGGCCAGTAACAAACAACCCAAACTGTTTATTTTTAATTTTTATAAATGATTATGTACATGAACAACCTAAATATTTCTTAATTCTAATATGACGTGCCTAAAAGTCCACACCACAAAACGAGTATATATTCCTAATTAACGTCATAAAGGATCAACCCTTTTTATGGCAACGTCATAGTTACTATCTTCACATATTTTAAAGACGTCACAATCAAATTTGTGACCTATAAATTGCCATCAATTCCTGCGAATCAAAGGTTACGTTGTTAAAAAATTTAATATATGTATGTCCTATTAAAACGAAAATAATTCATAGGGGGCAAGAATATATACTGATTTTACCACAGGTTTGCCCTTTAAGCCATAGCTAACAGGGTATAATAGTGGGCATAAAGGGCCAACCCAGGTAAATTTCACTCAATTAATTTAAGTCTGAAATACAGCTTAGTTACCCATTTAATATGTCACTTATCAATTATGTTGTGGGGTTTTAAACCATGCCTCAACATTTCTGAAATTGTGTTTTCTAGTTATAAATGTTGTATTCTTTGTGTATGGAGTTTTAGGGGTTCTTACATTATGGTTATGAAAAAGATTATACATGTACAATATGGCAAGACCTATGAATGTCATAAGCAGGCCTTAGGCACCAAAGGATTGAGGCATGTGATTAGCAATGGAATATTTGAGCATGGAGAAATGTTCAATCACTGAAAGAAATTTTTTTTAAAGAAGTTTATTGCAACATAAAAATTATTGTTTCATTGTGCTGTAGGAAACAGCTTATCATCTTAGAAAAATCTTGAGCATGTCACTAGTGACAGTGTAGCTTGTATGAGATTAGTAACAGCCTCGTGTGTATATGGTACCCAATTTTACAAACATGCTGTTTGCTGATATGACCCACAATGTTCTTACTGTAAGATTATCCTAGGTCACTATTCAGTGTATAGTCGATTGGAGTACAGGAGATATTGTTTTTGATCCTCATTCATATAAACTGAGGATATAAAAATTAGTTCTTTGTTCAGTTGTTGATTCCATGACTTGCAGCTCTGCTTTTCTAATCACACTGTGGGATTTTGTCAAAGGCGCTATATTTTTGCAGCTATTTAGATAATATTTGAACTTCCATGTCTCCGGACATTTCTAGGGCACAACATCAGTATGGCTTACAGTGGCTTGGCCAAGGGGAAGCACGGAAGCCAAAGACTCCACGCCGGTTGGGCAAAAAAAGAATAAAAAAAAACAAACAAAACACGAGAGATGGATGAACGTTTAAACTGGTGCTCACGTTGGGATTTGCCCCCTGAATATCGTAATAAGCATGATTAGCATATGTTTTTTATGCAATGTATTTAGTTAACAATAATGATTAAACTTTTAAAATAAATGTAATTTTTATGTTATCTTGCATAAATTAGCGTAAATATTTTTCCAAATTTAAATGTGTTGAATTCATTTTCAGTAAGGTGGTACATGATTTCTAGGTAAACGAAGCAAAACAAACGTGATGTTTAATATTTTATTATATTTGCAAAACATATAACAAATATGGCTTTAACAAGTATTTATAACATTTAGCAAACACATTATGAATCTTTCTCTTTCTTACTCTCACACCTCTCATTCTAATATGTAAATTCACAAAAAATAAGGTTCGATTCTCACTGCAGGCAGGGTCACAGGTGTACTCAACTCCAATCTTAATTGACAAGGATTGCCAGTTTTCCTACCGCAGGTCGGGGTTCTCTCCGGGTACTCTGGCTTCCTCCCCTAAAAAACTGGACTCCCAGTATAGCTGAAAAAAATGCTGAAAGTGGCGTTAAAACACCATTCACACAAACAAACAAACACAAAAAATTACATTTCTTACTCTCACATGTCTCATATTCTAATACAAATATTCACAAAAAATTACAAATCTTAAATTTTCGTACCGCTCTCAAACTGTCAAAGCAGTAATTAATATAAATTATATTAATATATAACTTAAATAGTTAAGTTTATTTCAAATAACAACATAATGACAAAAATGAATAAAGCATAATGTTCAATTACAATCTCAAATTATAAATTACATACATATTACAAGTTCATATGCAAATAATGTTCATTTACTCGGAATCTGAGTCGGGATCAGAGTCTGGAACGTCTTCTGGTGCGGGAACTGCTGGCGAATATAAATTACCAACTGCTCGTAGAAAGTCTGATGTTGTCTTCTCGCGACCATCGTATTTGTCCCAAAGCTCTTGTTAGGCGTCCATGCACGGCCTTGTAGGTGGTATTTTGATGTCTAGCTGAAGAGGCTGTATTGAAGACTGGCGGTTTCTGCCTCGCACTGAAAAGACGATCAGGTAGAATTGCAGTTGTGTGCGACGAGTCTTTTCCGTTGAAACGCTTGTGCCTGCCTAAAAAAAATTAAAAAAAAAAACATTTTATACAAGATAGGTCTATATCTATATATTATTTGAGAACCTTTTATATATTATATTCTTCACTTAAATACAATTAAATATTTGCTTACAAATATTAATATTGGCAACATAAAATACCTTCTACGTCGTTGTTATAGTGGCCACGCGAATTTCTTGTTATTTTATTGATAATTTCTGCATTTTTTACTTGCATCAACTTTGATCTTTGTCATTTTAGATATACCAGGGTCACTTGGATTAACAGGAGCTGTACCACCACGCACAAAAATATCACCACGCTGCATCACAGTAGCTTTACACCACACAGACTTGTTGCGAACGCTGCAACGCCAGTTGATGGTCTTTGCTGTGGAATTCTACAATAAAATTTATTGTTCTATGTTCAGATGTTTACATGTTTATACCTCGATTTATCACACAAATTCAGTTTATATATTTGTCGTTATTTTAGATTGCAACAGTATGTAATTGTAATTATAAATAAAAATAAATAAATAAGTTTAAATATTGTGATGTGTAAATAGTTTTTCGCTTGAAACAAACAACGTCAATAAAATTAACGACTTTAATTTCACTATTTATAGATAAATTACATAAAACAAATGCTATACTTACCAGTATTACATAGGCGGTGTCGCATTTTTCACACTATATTGCATGTTGCCTAGGTCGTACGGGCTGATCACACATAGAACATAAGCACGCCATTATGAACGGGGTAATTATGTGAAGGTTAAGAAATATTCCTCCCTTTTTATGCTTTTTAGTCGGTACTATAAAGAATATCTGGCTGTTTTTGTATACTCATTATTTTTTCTCAAAATTTTTATCACTTCTGAAAGGCTTGGGTCAGAATTGAATGTTTAGTGATATAATTTTGCTTAATCAACATCAAAGTATTATTGTGTTTTTTAATAGTGATTATAACTGTTAACTGATTGATGATAAATTATGTCTGATTTTCAATTCTTTAACAAAAAATGTATTGATTATAAAAATGATATTAACATTAAGGCATCGTTTTTTAAGGAGAAAAAGTTTATTTAACATTTATTGAAACCCATCTTTACTGTTTTTACTTTTATATACTTAAAAACAATGTTATATGAAATCATGGCCGTAACGTCTTATTAAAGTATGGCCGAAATAGGCTATGGCCGAGACGTCCCGAAAACGGACCCCTACTACCATGCCTATGCCCTAGAACTGATGGGTGCCTAAGCTGCTCATAGACGCTTCGCTATCTCATCCTCAACTTTCCCTGATAAACTTAAGGAAGCTCAAGTTGCCATTATTCATAAAAAACAACAGTGTCTTAGATAAAAGTAATTATAGACCAGTTAGTGTCTTACCTGTAATATCAAAAATTATCTAAAAAGCTATTGAAACACAACTATTAAAATATTTTGAAAATTCTTTTAATTATTAAATAATTTTATTGAATAAACGAAAGGATTGGATAACAGTCAAAGCCTATTAGGGTCCTCTGCTATAAACTAATTGTGATAACAAGGCATGCAAAATAACATACATACACTTATAATTAATCATAAAAAAGCACTATAATATAAACATTAGAAGTTTGTCTCATAAATTCTTGGGAGAATAAATTGTATGGCTGATTCTGGTTACAATATATAATTTTTTTTTAATCCTTTTTCGGCTGCATTTAGACCCGGTTTTGGAACCAGATTTCTTTGCTACGTGTACTTGAAGACTGGAAAAAAGCCTTAGATAACAATTAATACTTGGCAGCGATACTTATTGATCTATCTAAAGCATTTGATTGCCTCCCCAACGATCTACTCATTAAAATTTAAAGCATATGGACTATCTAAAACTTCTTTAGATCTAATGTATAATTATTTAACAAAAAGGAAACAGTGTGTAAAACTAAAACAGAATATAAGCAGTATGCTGGATATTTTTAAAGGTGTACATCAGGGGTCAATATTAGTACCCGTTCTTTTTAATATCTTTATATATGATGTATTTTTATTTGTTAAAAAAATTTCCCTAAACAACTATGCAGACGACAATACTTTTGCTAAATCTGATAATGTTTACAAAATGTAATTTCATCTCTATAAGAGTATAGTATTTCTATGATTAAATGGTTTTCGAAGAATAAAATGCAGGCAAACCCAGATAAATTTCATGCAATTGCTTTTGGCAGAAAAACACATTAAAAAATTTTTTTTTTATAGTAATGTCATCTCATTATCTTGCGAAGACAAAATAAAACTGCTAGGAGTGACGATTGATTTTAAATTGAACTTCAACACACACTTATCAAATATTTGTAAAAAGGCTGCTAGACAATTAAACGTTGTAAAAAGAATAGAGAAACATTTAAATAGGCTAGGAAAACTAACTATCTACTATTCATTTATAATGTCAAAGTTAAGTTACTTTCCTCTGACTTGACATTTCTGCAGTGAACAAAATACTAAAAAAAATAGACAAAATTCAAGAACGTGCACTTCGAATTATATATGAGGACTGGACTGTCAAAATTCATATAAAACCCTACTAGTTAAGTCAAAATTACCATCACTTCAAACTCATAGAATGCGCACCATTGCTTTGGAAACCTTTATGATCATAAATAAGAAAAGTCCATTAATGATAAATAAAAAAAGTAATTCATATATAATTTTAGCTGAGGTAATAAGACCGAGAACTACTACTTATGGTCAAAATCTTTCAGGTATGAGGCAGCACACATTTGGAACTCACTACCAAATGATGTCAGGAATATGACATCATTTGCACAATTGGAAAGGTATTAAGGTAATTGGTGCGGAGACCAGAAATGCAAATGCAGTGCATGTCGCAGACCTATGCTGCCTCAAAGCTGAAACTTTGAAATTTTATTCCTCGTATAGCCGAGTCTTGCTTAATTTAATTGCTGTCCTCCAGATCTGTTTTTTTTTCAACTTAATTTGTTATGCTTCTGTAGTTTGCTTTGCTCCATGCAAATGCATGTTTATACTTTAATTTGAGACTTATGTGTGCTGAATATCTTAGTACAGTATAATCCAGTATAAGTTATAACTTATGAACCTAACCGGCAAGCCTCTACTAGGCTACAAATATTACTGCCTGCTTATGCTTTTATGCTATTTAACTTATAAATTTATGCTTTTAACTGTTTCATATATGAGCTGCTTATCTTATTACTGCTTTAATTTTTAATGCTGTTTGAAACAAACGTGCTTTGTTTTATATGTAATGTAATGAAATGTGCATGCATGTTCGCCTTTTATTGTTGTAAGTTTGTCTTGTTGTCTTTATATGTACCGACTATAAATAAAATTTACTTACTTATTTCGCAAAGCAGAAGGCTTCAACATCATTCCGACCCTTGTTGCTACGCCACCGGGTTAAATGGGATGACTACTGGATAAGGAGATGGAAACAATGAAAACATCTATAGCATCTTAAAGGAGTCTTTCCATGAGGTATAATGTTGACAAAAAGCCAGATATACAATTTTACGTATTGACTGCATAGAATATACAAGTATTTTTTTAAATGCAGCTTTATTAATCTTTCAAAATATAATGAAATGAAACTTTATCTGCAGTTTCAGTGTCCTTTTTTCACCTGAAAGAGAAATAATGTAAGCTTTTGCAATATTATGACCTGTCCGTCCTCACGACCTGTTTTATCTACTGAAACCACAACAATCTTGATATGAATGAAGTTGTATTTCAATGCCCCGTCCTACAGCTGGAGGCCACTACTAAAAGTAGAAAATCCTTTAAAAAAATCCTTTCCACTTCGTTTATCATCAAAACTAGTCTCAATTGGTAACAAGGGTAGACGCACGTATATTCCATTTTGTCTGAAATAAGATAACATTTGCTATTTTCATTAATATAATTATTATACCAGTAAGGCTTATTATGACAACAAAGTAAAAAGTAAATATTTGCCTTGCAAATCAGTTAACAAATTTGAACAAACTTGGAGTAGATGATCCCTTGGATATCCTTTCTCTGTTTCTTCTAGAGTATGCATTTTTACTTGTTTGTCTCGTGTTTGTACAGTGGTCGACACACAGAGCTGTCCAGCGCGTCCACCGGTGGCGGATAGGGTATGTCCTCTCGTTGGGGGTTGTCAGGCCATAATACGGAAAGCATGGCAGTGGACCACAGTGGGTAACATGTTTGGAGAGTTCCTTGCACAATAAAGACCCCGTTTGTATATGTTGTTGAGAGTATGCTAAAAGGTTAAATTTCCGCCACTCCATTGTTCTCGTCTTAAATATAACAGAAATGCTGCTCGCTGGACGTAAAGAAAACATCCACTCAAATAATCGTGTTTGTACACGTTGTGTAGGTCTTTGAGTATGGTCGATTTGTTTATTTCGTGCGTGTTCAGTTTTAGTTTTTAGCTGGTGTGATACGTTTTTTTGCATATCCGTATTATTAGTTTAATACAGTAAATGAGGGATCCGCAACACAGTACATGTATATTTTATATGACTAGGTCCAAGCCAGTATGTTGGTATCGCATTTATCCTTCCCGTTATTTGTATTCGTACATTTTGTTTGGGCGATTTGTTGAGTGTTAATTCCACTTGGTGGGGATACATATTGTTTTTGTCCTGTCCGTCCGTCAAAAAGTTATTCCGCTCAACTCCTCTGAAACCTCTCAACCAAATGTTACGAAACTGGGTATGTAACAAGTACATAATATGTAGTTGTGCACATTACCTGGAAATTCTGATCCTCAAAATTTGTTGGAGTTATGGTCCCTTGAACTTAGAATTTTCCAAAAATTCATCATGAATCACTGTTTCCGCTCAACTCCTCTGAAACAACTGAACCAAATTTAACGAAACTTGGTACTTAGCAAGTACACCATATTTAGTTGTGCAAATTACTAGGAAATTTTTATCCCCAAAATTTTGTGGGAGTTATGGCCCTTTGAACTTAGAATAAAAAAATTCCTTATAAATCATGGTTTCCGCTCAACTCCTCTGAAACTACTGCACCACATTTTTACGAAACTTGGTATGTATCAAGTACATCATATTTAGTTGTGCATATTACAAGGAAATTTTTATCCTCTGGGACAACCTGGGGAACGGAGGAGACATCGTTTTTGTATGCTAAAACAAAACTTTAATTTTCATGTGGTTTGCACCAGTTTCAGCAATATAGATGGCTAAATGTACCTAGACCACTCGGCCACGGAAGCCGCTATAGAATATATTCAATATACCTATAATATCTTAGAAAACGATACGATTCTTTAGACTTAAACATTATTCGTATCGATTTTTAGTCTTTTTTTTTTTCTTTTTTTTTTTTTTGCGGCAAATAACTTGGAGATCGTTCCCCACTCCAGACACATCAATAGTTTGTAACACATTTGATAAGCGTTCTGAATAATCAGGTTAGCAAAAGATTTTATATTATATTATTTAAATTATATAGATATAATACTGTCCGTATAGTTATACCGGTGGCACCAGTGTTTTCCCTTCGTGTGCGGCACCTCCTTGACGGTTAAGGAATGAACATTTTTGCCTGTTTCATTTAGCAGATTCGCGTTACTGCATGACGTCATCCTTCTTGACGATGTATTTCATATATAGGCAATGATAAATATGGCCCCAACTGTCATGTTTCACGACAACCTTTACTGCTTTTCGGTTTTTTTTTTGCTTGTTTCATTTGACATTTAACCCGTTTCATGTATGAATATTTGTTTAATTTGAAAATAACGTATCATTTTTGAATAGCTCGTTTGCTTCAAACAGTGATTTACTGATTCACTGAATAGTCGCATAACGCGAAGTGAGCAGTATGGATCAGTATGAATGCCACTGGAAAAGGATGCAGTTGAAATGCCCTGACTCTCCATCGAAAAGTACTAAAGTCTACCTTCCAAATCAGCATAACTGCTCACCATCTACAGACGTTAACCACTATAGTCGGTCAGGCATTCCCCATTTTATTGACAATTTTGTTTTATTGTTGTATAGCTTGGAAACAACGTTTCTTTTTGTCGTATGACTGTATTGTTCAGTAGTGTTTCACACATGGTTTCACAGTAATAGCTCCATTCGGTGTTTGCTCCTATTAATGCCTTCCAATAATAGTGAGTTTAAATGAAACGTTCGTTTGGCTAGTAAACTGAATAACTTTGGTATCTTAGACAGTTCTTGCTGTATTCTCTGTTCATCGTAAGTTGCGGTTAACTGTAGTTACCTCCCCTTATTGATAGACATCAGGATGTAGTTCACTTTCAACAGGAAAATATAAAACTTCAGTCGCTGAGGTCTCCCGAGGTTTGTATTACATATTATAATAGATTTATTCAAAGCTACACGGTACGGCCGCGCTATCTTATCACTGTATCATATACAACACCTGCTATAAACTGATTGCATGGTCTATGACCTAATAAGATATTTTAAATTAAATGATGAATATTTAAAGTCGCGGTCAAGAATACTTATTTAGATATATAGTTTAGTTGTGTAATTTATCCCCGCGCAGCAGTGTTGTACCTGTAGACGTGATGTGCTCTATGATCCTCTATAGCGAATTCAGGAAATAACCCGTTCATGGATAATATACAGCATTATTCACGTGGCATTTTTGAAATAAAGAAATTTATAATTAGACAGAAAAATAATATTTACAAATGATTATTATTAAGATATCTTAGCTTATTCAGAAACAAATCACGTATAAAATATCGTATAAAATTTCAGTATCGTCCATTATTTCCATTTTACTACATAGATGAGTTGCAGTGCAAGTTTTTAAAAATCTTTTGTTACTGCTCAATTTCTTGAAATGTGACATATCAATGAAACGACAGATAAAGATAACCTTTTCCTTTATAGATTTTGTATCAGTTGTTTCTAAAAGATACTTTTAAATTTAATAAATATTATTAAGCTTGTTCATCATCCTCTTTAGATGTGTAATATACCTAAATATAGTTTGAACTGTTGCAGTTGGTTGAAGATCAAGGGAGGTAACAATGGCAAACTGTGGTTGGTTCTGGAGTATACTATGGGCTATTATACTACTGGTGTTTGGTTGGCCAATAGGACTTATCTGTGCATTGTTTTACTGCTTATTAAGTCCATTTGCAGCATGTTGTCATGGATGTCATGAACTAATAAATTTACTTGAAAGGGGAGTAAAATTACCATTGACTTGTTCACAGAATATGGTTAGTGGAAAGTCCATGTGCTGAGACAGAAGGACATAAATGTACAACACATAGAGATCATTAATAAATGGCATTTGCTTGAATTAGAACTCAGTTTGAACATCATGACAAAATGTTGTGTATATATAACTGATAGAAGAGGGGGAGCAAGAGGGTGGTTCATTAACTGGTTTACAATTTTTTATTTAACAGTAAATTCAAAATAATGATAATAGATAACAGCAATTTGAATGAGAAAACAGGTATTTTTATTATAACAATTAACAACAATGTATATTTTTAAGAAAACAGATATCGGCTAATGGTTGAAAAAAGTTGAATTTATTTTCTAAAAAAAAAACATTTAACAGTTGTAAAAATGCCCAGAACACACTAACAGGAATCTTGCTCCCCTCCTAGAATCATCTCAATTCACGTCTTGCCATAAATACATACTTGTGTGCAGCAAATGTGATGTTGATTGTCCCACTTTTTAAATGTTTTGATTGTTTAACATTCAGTTTTACAATATGTTGAAATTAAGTTTTAATGTCATACAGCAATTATCAATACATCACACACATACAACTTAAAAATAAAAATTAAACAATAATTTCCTGCAAATAATATGTGAAGCTTTGCATCTTTAAATAATGTTTAAAATATATGCGAGTTTTGATTGCTGAAATATATGTTATATAATTACTGATCTTTTTTTGTATTATTACATTTATTGTATTTTAAAACATTGAAGATCTAAGGGTACTGGTGCTTTGACTGTAAGATTTACATTGTCTGTTTATCACTGTTCTAATTTAATATATTATTAAAATACCTTGTATTGTTTTTGTAAGATTATTCTTGCTATAATTTATGTGTTTAATCTTTGCAATAATGTGTTTTTAGTATTGTTGAATATACTATCTTTGTTTGATTGATGTTTAACAGCAATTTTTCAGCTATTTCATGGCGTACAGAGTACACAGAGAAAACCCCTGACCTGAATATACTATGTATATTTAATCTATTTAGTTGATTCACACAATGATTAAATTAAGTTATGATTTTGAAATAAATCATTTAAATTACAAATGCTGTGGCCACTTAATAAAGTAAATGTTAGAACTTTAAGACAATTTTCTGAATGTTTCTGAACATTTTAGTATTCTTGATTACCAATCCACCTTTCTTCATATGTTAGACAATCCTTAAATTTTTTAACTTGTCAGTACCGTTATCAGGAACAATCAAGATGACACTGTATTACATTTATATATATGTAAAATGCTTTTATTCAAACGCAATTGGATGTTTTTTGTATGCCAAGCCTGTAGACTGCTTCTGTTTCAATGTGGTATGCTGTTATGTTGATGTTATATTTGTGTATTTTTGTATATTAAATAAATGTTTGTATTCAAATTTTTCTTCAAAGTAATTTCAGAAAAGCTCTTTATGGAGACTTCTTATCAGAATAAAAAAAATGACACATTAATAATAATATTGTTTACAAGGTAACTTACTAGTATCTATTATGTATAAAATTTATATCTTTATAAAACTAATATTATGCATAGATCAAAAGGGGAGTAAATCCTGTAAGGTGTTCAACATATATTTGTACTTCCCTAGGCTACACATATGTCCAGATACATGGAAGTAAATTTAACCAGACAATAGTAAAGTTCATCTAGAAACTTGTATTAATGTTAATGGCAAACTATGGTGTTTGTTTTATCATTCCCATACAGGCTTCTTGTTTCATTCTATAATGTTGCATTTGTTTCCAAGATTTATATTAATTTTATAAAAACATTTTTAGTTAGATAACTGGCAGGTTTATTATACTAGTACCTTGTTCCCAGTGGCAACCACTATAGATGGTTTACTTGCTGTTTATTATTAACCAAATACATATATACCATATAATGTATACAAATAAAAATGAAAATAAAAAAATTGTAATCTCAGTTTCTATAGTACTAGCAAAATGTAGTGACAGTCCACAGACAAGACAACCCCAATTAGATTTCTAGGTAGAAATTCAACACTCTTAATATTTCTATGTATGTATGTGTATGAAAAACTGAACTGAAAAAGTAATAAACACTGTAAAATGATACAAATATGACACATTTTTTTAATTGCAAGTCCACTCAAGCCTTTGAGTCAAGACTGCAGAGTGGGCTCAATGCAAAAGCTACTGAATCTAATTGTCATATTCGAATACCACAAAATATCTATATATAATTTGTAAAAATTGTTGAGTTGCAGCATATAACAATGTCTCCTATATAAAGTCTTCTGGATCCAGTTTTTAGGGTAACAGATTGCCTAATGACCTTAATACCAAATCCACAAGTAATAAATCTACTTAAACTAAATTCTACAGTGTTTTTGGACTACAGAATTTGATAGACCATTTTTACAAGAGAATTACTACTACTTGAATACAAAAATGGTATGACTACCGCAAGTTGTCAAGGGAAATGTTATCTACTGCCAGTCAATTAGTATGTCTAATATATATTTTACCTCTTATTCACATCAATATTTTGTTAAGCTGATTTAATGCCACTTTCAGCCACTTTCCATTTATATCATTATGTCCAATTTTTTTTTTTTTTTTGGGGGGGGGGGGGTTCCTAGTGAAAAAATGTGGATGCAATAAGAATGCTCCACCTTCAGCCCAAATAAATTTTTAGCCAAAATACAGAGGAAAAAACTGAAAATACTGAATATCCTTTTCAGTTAGAAATCAAGGAAATAATACTGTCAAAATTGATTTATAAATGGTTTAAACAAAGACTTGGCCCATTTTACACTTATAAAATTTAACCTATAAAACTGTAAAAGATAGGAAGAAATCTGATGAAACACTATTAAAAGCTTGTTAATGAGAAATTAAAAAACTTGAGTTGATGCTTAGAAACAATACATCAATTTGAAGCTGTTTTACAATGTCAAGTCCATGGTTTTATTTAAACTTAAGTTAATGTCTGGAGACCAAATCCAACTCTATTAATAAATGCAAATAACATACATGGAACTTAAAAAAACTAGAGTCTCTCAGGAGCCTGTTATCGCTCACCTGGAACCCAAATGACTGCAACTATATTTCAATTTTTGAAAATAACAGTTTCAGTCTAGTTGTTATAGCTTGTAAGTTACTGTGCAAAAACTAAATATTTCTTCAAAAATTTTAGTTAAGTACAATAACTCATGTCGTGCAGTTTTCATAGTGGGGTTGGGGGGGGGGGGGGGGGGGGAAGCTGGCTTACCAATAGAAAAAACCCCAACCTTTGGTAGAACAAGTGTGGACACAGAAAAATGTCTCGCCTGCATTCCACATCAGTAACAAAAATAAATTTCGTCATAAGCATTACGTAAATAGCATTAGTTATCAGCAGCAGCCTGTATAAATATTGTCACCATACCATGCATAGATACAGAGGAACTGGCCTAATACAAAAACTTTAACGTAGTCGCTGGAACGTGAAATTGAGGTCAAGGTCAGGTGACGCCTACCAGACAGTCATGTACTATTCATCAGCAACGTATATACCAAATATTGTCATCCTAACATGCATAGTTACAGGGGAACAGTTGTAACCCAAAAACTTTAACATAGTCGCTGGACCGTGAAAATGAGGTCAAGGTCAGGTGACACCTACCAGCCAGTCATGTACTAGTCATCAGCAACCTATATACCAAATATTGTCATACTACCATGTGTAGTTACAGAGGAACTGCCGTAACCCAAAAACTTTAACGTAGTCACTGGACTGTGAAATTGGGGTCAAGGTCAGGTGACACCTACCAGACAGTCATGTACTAGTCATCAGCAACCTATATACCAAATATTGTCATTCTACCATGCGTGGTTACAGAGGAACTGTCGTAACCCAAAAACTTTAACGTAGTCGCTGGACCGTGAAATTGAGGTCAAGGTCAGGTGACACCTACCAGACAGTCATGTACACTCATCAGCAACCTTTATACCAAATATTGTCATCCTACAATGCGTGGTTAGTCAGAGGAACTGCCGTAACCCAAAAACTTTAACGTAGGCACTGGACCGTGAAATTGAGGTCAAGGTCAGGTGACAAGTGACTGACTGGCAAGTACTCATCATAAGCTACCTCTGTACCAAATTTGATGGACCTAGAGCTTGGGCTTACAAATATATGAAGCAAGATGTCAAGTGTTTAGGCCGCCGCCAGATTCCCATACATATGTCTCGCCTCCAGCGACTTTCGTCGCAGGCGAGACAAAAACTGGCAATCCTTGTCAATTAAAATTGGGAGTCGAGTACACACTGCCGCAGTGAGACTCAAACCAGCAATCTCATTGTTGACAGATCACATGATTTTTAGCACATTATTTTAAGGGTTACCAGTTTTTTTTTTGGTTAATTACTGCATCGCACCAATACAAAAAGGTAAAATATTATTTATAGTCAGAAACAGGGGGATACAAAAATATATGTAGAGCATGAAAATCATATTTTAGTGAATTAAAAAATAATTGTTTAAAAATAATTTAATTATTTCATTTAATTTAAAAGTGTAGAAAGTTTGTCCTTGACAATTTTGCTAGCAAACAATTACAGGAAACCTTTCTTATAACATCTTGTTTTCTTTAATATTGTCTCCAGTCTAAAATAGACAATATCCCGTGTCAAAACAATGCCATTACTTTGTAATAGAATCTTGGAAACTCGTAGAGAAAATAAATAAGAAACTGGAACATATGTAGGAAACTCAAAAATTAAGTTTTCCATTATTTATTTTGCTATTTGATCTAAATATAAAGCATTAAATATCATTATATATTACTTTAGTAAATGCATGAAAAGCTATGCCCATTTATCTGCCTAGTCTCTGAAAATACATACACAGTAAATTATTTTGATATTACTTTATGAGACAGAAGTGTAATACTGTATACAAACAGAATAAATTTGTCAAACAACACATCACTGGAAGTACAATTTTTTGTATTAAATGGACATAACTATCTTTCAACAATATTTTTTTTCTACTATTTTCCTCCAATTACTGGATAATGTACATCCAGTATACTAACTTGAATTAAAAAAAATATTCCATGTTATCATTTAAAAATTGTCTATCCCTTTCAATTTCTACATGTAAGTATCTATTTTCCTAAAATTCAAGTGTAGTCTCAAACACTGTTTTAAATATACATTTAATTGAAATAAAAAAAAAAATACATTATCAAAGTTTTTAGTTGTTTTGAAAGTATTTATTTTATAACTTTAATTAGGTGGACTAAATACCGTCAACAATGTGAACATATTGACAAGTCATTTTTCACAATGAACATTAAAGCAGAGATTTGGAAAATCAGTGAAGTAAGCTGACTCACACAACTGTAACTAATTTTAAGTAACAATTATTTAAAATGTCTTTACTATAAAACAAGTACATATATAATAAAAGTGTTACTAAAATAAAGTAAAAAAAAAAATTGTTTAAAATTTTAAGAAACCAAGGAAATAAAACCTGAACCTGTCACATAATTAAATAAATATGAAATTTTGATATTAATTCCAGTCAGTTTATATATAACCTTATGTTATGTTAAAGCTCTACAAGACAATATTTACAGTAAAAGGCACAGTATTTACAATTATATTTACACAGAAAAGAGGGATAGACAGAAGGAACAGTTCAGACATGTGTCACAGGTAAAGTGATGAACCACAGAATTAAAGACAAACCTAAATGTTCATAAATCATTAAGACAATGTTCACCCCAATAGTATGTCAGGACTTTATAACAATCTAGAAGTGCCAAAATGAAATATATAGAACTGAGGGGTATAACAAATTATAGCTTTGACTAGTTTAAAACACAATTGGAATTTACAGAAAATATGAAAATATGATATGACAATGTAACAATACTATTCTTGTGAATTGTGATGGAGTTATATTAGAGCAGCCAATAGTTAACTAAAAAAAATGATTTCACAGAAACATTTCCTTTCATTAACAATATAACATACATGTGTATTACACCCATACTGACAGAACATACACATGTATTGCTGCCATTTAATACACATTTATACAACATTTACATTAAAACAACATCAAAATTCAAACAAAACTTAAAAAACAATATATTTTCTTATAAATGATGAAGACACGTTTATAAAGAAAATACTGTTCTTTATTGAACTATTCCTCTATTTGCCATTTGGGCATTAAATTTATGCTCTGCTCTTTTGTTCATAGCAGAGGTTCTTCTTTCTTCTCTGTAAAAAAGAAAAAAAACATTAAAGTTAGTGAAATAATTATGCACAATGTATAAAACCATATAATTGAGTAATTTTTTGTGGATTAATTAAAAATAGATTGATAATTTGATAACCTGGTACAAATGGAAGAAGCAGTTTAATATTCTTTAGACATCATGGAATTATCCATGGTGTTAAACAGATGAAACTGGTAGCTTATAAATAATTATAAAATGTGTGTTAAAGGCATATTGTCTACGGAAAGCGTAATTTTGTTGTCAAGTATTTTGTACCAGAATTATATTATATTATATGAAAAATGATGATAGAAAACTTGTTTTCCGTAAACAAATTAGTGTATCAGTGAATTTTGAAGAAAAACATTGACTGACCTCCAGTGGAATCTCATTAATTATGCACTGACCTCGATTCAAACGGATGAAGTTTAAGTTATTTTTAGAACATAAATATAAACAATCATGTTCAAGGTAATTGCATTTGTTTAGCGCAATCATGGGTTTCTTATCAAAAAACACAAATGTTGATTGTTTGAAGTGAAATATTGCTTGTCTCTTTACAAAAAATATATAAAACATATTGACACATGCAAAATGATAAAATAACATTGAGGAAATTTTAGCCATTTCCGCGTGTGAAAAGCGTTCTTTAGATGCGCAAGCTCAGTGTGAGTTCAAACTGCAGGTCATATGAATCAGGGCGGGTTTACATCGAATTATTGTACTCCTTGACAATAATTCATAAGATGTATTTTATTGCTTATAATTGCTATAAAACAGGATAAAACTGACTTTTTTCACATAAATCTGAATAAAAATAATCATTTATTTATTCAAACATGTTTCACAAATTGTTTAAAAATTATGTGAAAATCGTAGACAATATGCCTTTAAGTGGTTGTTAATTATGCTGCATTACTCATTTTTAGCCTTATCTAGAGTAAAGTCTGTATTATTCAAGTTAAACAAGTTTGGATCCATTATATATTTACACAGACCTTGCCTGTGTCTTAACCGATTTCTCACTGTTGCATTGCAAGTAACTATCTTTAATAGACTTCAATTTTCCTTTGTGTGCTTTCCACGTCATTGGTCGAGTTAAACTGGCTTTCAAGTCAAAAGCTGGCTTTTTTGTTGATCTACTGGCATCTACTGTGTTGTTTAAAGTGGCACTGAATTTAAATGGAGTTGCTACAAAACAAGACAATTTTATACGAGATAAATGTATTGGCTGTCTATTTAATATTATATTGAGATATTGTGCTTTTTGAAATTTTTTCATTTATTTAATTATTTAAAACAGTTACAATTTTTAAATAAAATTAAATAAAATGCTACGGAATGACAAATTGAATAAAAGTTGTAGAACAAGAAATGTTGTTATTAACAACAAACAACAGAAAAATAATATAAAGACTTCTATCACTTAAAAAAAAAACAAGAGGTTCCCAGAGTCTGTCAGTGCTTTATATCTAAACAATATGTATAAATCCTGTGAAACATGTATATTTTTTTATTACTTTACTGACCCAATTTTTTTCATTAAATATCTTTAAACCATTTAAATTTTAATAAAAAAAAAAATTGACAATAGAATAAAATGTTGAGACAAACATAGATATAATGCATACATGTATATAACAATTATGTACAATTCCAATGGTTGAGACCTATTGTAAATCAGCAGAAATAAAAAATAATATGGGAAGTTTCTTTGTGGATAAACATAAGCGGGAAAAAAATGCCAAAGTAACACCACAGATATTGATCCCATGCTTGTTCTGCTCTAGGAGGCAAAACTATGATCCCCATGCAGACCAACACTGGTCCATATGAGTTGGTTCTGCTGTGCAGGCCAACAATGGTCCATATGAGTTGGTTCTGCTATGCAGACCAACACTGGTCCAAATGAGTTGGTTCTGCTATGCAGGCCAACAATGGTCCATATGAATTGGTTCTGCTATGTAGGCCAACAATGGTCCATATGAGTTGGTTCTGCTATGCAGGCCAACAATGGTCCATATGCAAATTGGTTCTTCTATGCAGACCCACAATGGTCCATATGAGTTGGTTATGCTGTGCAGGCCAAAAATGGTCTACATGAGTTGGTTCTGCTATGCAGACAAAGGAATGGTCTAAATGTGTTGATTAAGATATGCAAGCGACATGATGGTCTATTTACATGTATGTTGACACAGCTATGCAGGCGACATAAAGGTCGATATATGTTTACTCAGCAATGCAGGCAACACCATGGTCCCTAAGTAGCAGGTAACAAAAAAGTCCATATGTGTCGACTTTGCTAAACTCTTGTGGCAGGTAACTAAATAGTCCATATGTGTCAACTTTGATATGGGTTACAAATATTAAATCGATGTAATATAGGTAAATACATGTACTGTTTTATGTTGATTCTGTGTAGTATTTTGACAACTTACCAAAAGATTTCCTTTCTGGCATTGACCCTGTTGATTTCCTGGGATCAGTCTTTGGTGTTTTTGTGTCAAAAGCTAATGGGGTCTTCAATGCACCAAAATTCAGATTCATTTTATCAGTAGAAGTAACTGTTGGTTTAAACCCACTGTTTCTTGGTGATTTCCTTGTCTGTGAGAAGTTCAAATTCATTTGTTTGGTAGAAAGAACTGTTGGTTTGAATGGTGCCTTTGTAGAGGTGAAACCAGGAGATTTAAGTAACAGTTCAGTTTTTGAAGTACTGGGTCTGACCTAAATAAACAATTAGAAAATGTGCATATAAAATCATATAGAACTTAACACACACACTCCTGCAGTTATAGGAATCAATTATTGATCTGTTATTTAGGCTACTCACCAAAAAAGGTTACATGCATCATTCACAGTGGTAATTACAGTGTGTGTTACAGTTAGTGACATCTTCAAGGAAAATTTGTAACTATTTAGTTTACTCATTGTTCCCTATCAGGATTGTTTGATTGTTTGATCGATGTTTAACACTACTTTCACCAATTTTTAAGATTGCATGGAAACAATTTTTCTGGAAATCTTCCAATTTACAGAATCCCTAATTTTTTTTTCAAATACAGTTTTAACACAAATTTAATATTCAATAATCATGTATTCCACAGAAGTAAAAATCTCCAGTACACACAACTGTTAAAATGTAGTAAACATTGGATGAGTCCTACATAGTCAATGTCAAACAATCACCTTCAGAAAGAAATGACAAAAAGACATATTTTATACATTTTCCCTTCTGCTGGGCCATAGGATGTAAATAAAGATAAAATAATGATTCCTTAACTTATTACAAACCTGACATATAGGCAATATAAAATAACCCTGTTTTATTTGCAAATTCAGTTTGAGTATTTTATTATTCATAATTACTGGACAAACCCCATTACTGTCACTAAATGAAACCAAACAGTCCTAAACAAAGGGGTAATCAGAAAACATGAAAAGTTTTTTTATGTCATCGGCAGCAAATATCATGATGACAAAGAAAGCACGGATAAACAGTTTGTGAATTGATCATCCCTCTGACCTTATTTTCTTTACATGGTGTTTTATGGTTTTTCAGTCTGTTAATAGCTTCTTTTGTCTGTTCCACTAAGAGCCTTGCTTTCTTCACAGACATACTTGTTTCTTCTCTGTGTTTACGTTTCTTTTCCAAATAAACATCAATGGAATCAAACTTTTCAAATTCTTTCTGGTGAATCTTTGTCCAGTCCTTGTTACCTAAAAAAAAAGTTAATGACTCGACCCTTTATGTAATAAATGATGTATAAAAACATTTCACTAAAAAACTATCTGGTCTGTTGTATGATTGTCACTGTGTCTGACCATACCCAGAGCTCAAGCTATGTCACATATCTTTTTTGAGGCTTACAGGGAGAAGTGGGTGGAAAACAGAGAGAAGTTGCATTATATGTTGTAAAAGCTACGTTTCTTTTTTAAAAAAGTGTTGCCATTTGCATTTTTATTTTTATATGGGTTTATTTTGAACAGTTTAATTAATAGAGTTTAAAGAAAATTAAGCACAAAAAAGTTTGATAAACTATAGTAAACGTTACAGTGTCTGTCCGATGGGTCTTATCTGACAAAATGGAAAACTGCTTACCACGTTTAGTCGAGTTTATGGTCCTTTTGAAATGCGACTAAATTTTCATTCTGATAAAGCGATTTTCCATACTAAATGTTAACCTTGATTTAACAAAAGTGTACCTTAGGAAAATTCCAATGTTCTATTCGAAATCCTTCAGGTAATGTCATCTGCTGTTGAGGCTTGAAAAGTCTCACGGTTTGTCCGAATACCATTGTATGTTACGAAAGCAGATGAACATTTGTAAACAACATTACACCCCTTTAGAAACACAAAAAAGCTGAATTCCTAGGGAAATTTGATGTATCAAAATGAATATCCAGCAGCATTTTAAAATTCAGTTTCACTGTGGAAAATAATTGTTGATTTCAAAAGCTGTAATCTGAGATCTACAAAAGGACCATAAACTCAACCATACGCGGTATGCAGTTTTCCATTTTGTCAGATAAAACCCATCGGACATACACTGTAACGTTTACTATGATCTGTTTACTTATTTTTATGATATTTTTTGTACACTGTATCTGTCCATACCTGGTGTTATCGGTTTATTCTGTTCCTGTTTCTTCTTTTCTAAAAAGGCGGCAAACCTTGGAATCTGTGTACTGTTGGTAATATTTTCCTTTTTGTTGCTTATTTGTGCTGCCAATGAATGAAACATTAATATAAAGGCTGTAAATTAACAGTGGTTAAAACACTCATTGTTAGTGAGTATCATTAAAAAAAAATTTTAAGCTTTTTTGGGACCTCAGTGGCAGTGTCGTTAAGGTGATCATATGCCTGTCAACAATAAGGCTGCAGGTTCGTGTATCACTGATGGCAGGGTGTGTATAATACTGATCCTTATTGTAATGGTATGCCAGTTTTTTTTTTACAGAAGTTTAGGGGTTTTCCCTAGTTTCCTCTGACAGAAAAAACTGTATTTCACAATAAAGCTTAAAAAAATTGCTGAAAAGTGGTGTGAAAAACTTTTCTTACAAACAAATTCAAAACCATTTCCTTCATAATGTCTGTTGCAAGATCAGGAAAACAAGTGTTTTTCAAATAATAATTTTAACAGACATGTTGTTTGGTCATTTATTTTGGTAAAAATAACATTTAACTCAGTAGTCCTTCTAGCTATTAAAAAAAGAGCCAGATATTGTTCATATTAGGCAGGTGTTGCTTGATTCTGTCAAGTAACTATAAGACTCATACACTAACAAGAACATTTTCTTTTTTTTAACATTCAATTTACATAAAAATTAAATTCTTACAAAAAATTTTGTTTTCCCACTTGCGTTCTTATATACATATAACTTGACCAACAGACTGTCCACAATTCATCCAAAAGTTGAAGCTCAACTTCCTTTCAATTCCGTTCAAGTGACTGATGAATATTTTGCAATAACTTATAATACCATCTGTCATTAAACCATATTCTTTATGAAATTCTTTTTTAATTTTTGGTTCAATATATGAACTCTTATATAACCAAATGCATAAATAATTAGAAAAATGTTCAAATGATATTTTATTCAGAGAGAAAAAATATTTTTAGTAAATTTAAAGATATTTTTATCTCTTGCAACAACTATCTCTTGGGTGGAGAACTAATTTTGATCAATATTTGTAAATAAAATACCAGCATTTTAACATTAAGTCTAGGCACAAATATTATTCCAATTCACGCATGCACGCGCACACACACACACACACAACAAATTTTAATCAACAGTTTAAAAAAACAACATACACTTCTCCTGAACTTTCTTGTCCAAAGCTTGTATCAGATTCTGTTTCATTTCCTCGTCTGATTTATTTGTATCCATAGCAGTGACCAGATCTTGTACACCAGGGCTCACGGAAGGTTCCTTTTTCACCTTTTCTACACTAAAAGTTGACCTCCTAGATACTGATCTTGGTGAAGACTCAACAACAGGTATGGTTGATTTTTCAAAAGAATTCCTTGTACGTTTTGATGGCTTTTCCTCAGTTCTTGGTGTCTGAAGAGTATACTATATTACATAAAACAGTTATACATACTACAATATGTTACAAGTCAGTAAATTACTAATAGGAAACCACAAATGACATGAACTTTTAATGATATAATATATTTACACTTATTCTTTCAGTTCCAGACAGAATGTACACTATCCACAGTTATTTCTAGGATTTCTGCTCATAAAAGAGAATATTGTTTTAAACACAAATATACATCTATGAAAATATACAATGTATATTAAAGCACAATTTTGTTTGCACAAGTATATCTAAAGTTTATTATTATAATTTCTCACTAATGAGGCAGCATGGTACCTATTTATAGCCAGTTGATCCTTGTGTCAGACAACCCTTGGGTGAGATAAAAATTTAACACCCCATTTCAAGTAAAGTGACGTCAACTAATGTTTCAGCAATAAAAATCAGAAATTATTTGGTTAAGTTGTGTTTGTTTACTCTGCCTTTTTCAATATTAACATAATATAAACAACATATCTTAGATTCCATATTCAAATTTATAGCACAATTATGACAGAAGTACACATCAAAACCAACACATTTACACATTTTTTACCCTGGAGATTACATTCAGGGTATCTAACTCTATTTATAAACATTTTCAAACAGAAGAGAATAAGGTTTTTTTTGGAAACTAGAGGCTCTTAAGAGCCTGTATCGCTCACCTGACTTGCAAAAAAACTTTTAAAGACAAGACTTTTCTTGCAAATTTTGATATTAAATGCTAAAGAGTTTATGTGAAGATGTTATTTATATGAATGTTGCCATGTTGAATTTACAATCAGCAGTAGGAGAGTTTCTGAGAAGAAGCAGTTTTTATGTTTTTTCATAGGTTAGTATGTTAAGTGATGTTCCATGGTGGCAGCAATCTTGTATTTTGGAATGAAACAAACAAGTGTGGACACAGAAAAACGTCTCGCCTGCATTCCGCATCAGTAACGAAAATAAATTTCGTCATAAGCATTACGTAAATAGCATTAAATATCAGCAGCGGCCTGTATACAAAATATTGTCACCATACCCTGCATAGTTACAGGGGAACAGCCGTAACCCAAAAACTTTAACATAGTCGCTGGACCGTGAAATTGAGGTCAAGGTCAGGTGACACCTACCAGACAGTCATGTACTAGTCATCAGCAACCTATACACCAAATATTGTCATCCTACCATGCGTAGTTACAGAGGAACTGTCGTAACCCAAAAACTTTAACGTAGTCGCTGGACCGTGAAATTGAGGTCAAGGTCAGGTGACACCTACCAGACAGTCATGTACTAGTCATCAGCAACCTATACACCAAATATTGTCATCCTACCATGCGTAGTTACAGAGGAACTGTCGTAACCCAAAAACTTTAACGTAGTCGCTGGACCGTGAAATTGAGGTCAAGGTCAGGTGACACCTACCAGACAGTCATGTACTAGTCATCAGCAACCTATACAACAAATATTGTCATCCTACCATGCGTAGTTACAGAGGAACTGTCGTAACCCAAAAACTTTAACGTAGTCGCTGGACCGTGAAATTGAGGTCAAGGTCAGTCGACAGGTGACTGACTGGCAAGTACTCATCATAAGCTACCTCTGGACCAAATTTGATGGACCTAGGGCTTGGGCTTACAAAGATATGAAGCAAGATGTCAAGTGTTTACGCCGCCGCCGCCGCCGGATTCCCATACATATGTCTCGCCTCCAGCGACTTTCGTCGCAGGCGAGACAAAAATTGGTAGAGGACCATACAATATCACATATCCTAAAATCTGCCAAGCGGGTTTGTGAGAAAACGAATTTTGAAACCTCAGTTAGTCAGAACGCATTTGAAGCTCTGGCAGCCATGTTAAATTTCCTATCGGGTCGAAACATACTTAAAATAATAAGATTAATATCTAAGATTCACATCTGCCTTATTTGGTTAAATTGTGTGGAACTGAGTTTCAGAGAAAAAGCTGTTTGTATGGTTTTCCCATAGGGACCTATGTTAAGCTGTATTCCACTGTGGTGACCATCTTGGAATTTGGATCACCACAAAAAACTCAAATTTTGTAGAGGACCATCTAATGTACATTTGTGCAATATTTCAAATCAATCTGCTAAGCGGTTTGTAAAAAGGAGATTTTTGAAATTTCAGAGAAAATGAGAACCCATTAGTTGCCCTGGAAGACATGTTCAATTTGCAATTGGCTCAAAAAACTCAAAATAATAAGATAAATATCCATTAATAATTTTTCTTCATAATTTGGCTTCATTGTATGGAACAGTTTCAGAGAAGAAGTTGTTTGTATGTTTTTCCCAAAGGGTCCTATGTTAAAATTAGTCCTGCGATGGTCACCATCTTGGATTTTGGATCGGCACAAAAAACTCAAACTTTGTAGAGGACTATCTAAGGTACATTTCTGCAATATTTCAAATCAATCTGCCAAGCAGTTTATGAGAAAAAGATTTTTGAATTTCAGCCAATCAGAATGCATTAATGGCCCTGGAAGCCATGTTGAATTTGCAGGCTCGAAAAACCCAAAACAATAAGATAATTATCCAGCCTTCATTTCCTTCATAATTTAGCTTCATTCTGTGGAACAGTTTCAAAAAAGAAGTTGTTTGTATGTTTTTTCCATAGGGTCCTATGTTAAACTATGTCCTGCGATGGCGGCCATCTTGGATTTTGGATCGGCACAAAAAACTCAAACTTTGTAGAGGACTGTTGTAAATAAGGTTTATTTATAAATCACTTAAATCGAGTCATTGTCTGATCGGCGACATGATGCATACTGTATCAAAATATTGCGGGAAGCCGGCATGTCAACTTTGGTGTTATTTGACGTCACAGGCAGTTAAACTTGTTATTATGTAGGAATTTGTAATGAATCTTTGTAAACTTACTTTAGTTAAATGTTAAAGGTTCCTCTAATACTTTATGCAACTGTAATTGTCTAAATTTACGTTTGTTCTGTCAAGTTTCACTTTGCAAGTGACCTTGTCAGCCATGTTTATGTACTATTTTTAGGCGTAATGATTTCCCTTGTTTTGATATAAATACCGGAATTTATAGTCCGTTTTTGAATTCTGAACGATTACTCAAGCAGAACAGGTAAACAAATACACGTTGTCCCGATATCCCTTGATGTTCAACTGATTGAGTTTCCAGATTGTTAATTGCATTATACATTGTCAATATTTGATTATTGCTGATAATTATCTAATTATTTGGAATTTACAGACTTGTTTTTATTTATAAAACTATTTAGCTGAAAACACATAAAACAAGAGCTTCAACACAGACAACATTTATTAAACTGGTGGCAGCGGTGAAAAATTTTCTTTTTTAAGAAAATTACTTTTTAAGTTTAAAAAATTTAAATTATTTTTAAAGCCCCTTGGCCTTTAAAAAAAAGGTAATTCATCAAAGAGAGAAGACTGACAGTAAAGATTGGTGAGATAAATTATCATATTAGCTATAATTCAATTAGGATAAATTTTTAATCCAGTTGAATAAACAAAATAACCCTTAAATAATTGTCAGCCAGGATAAATTTTAATCCATAGCTGATTTTCTTCAAATTTAAATAGGGCTACTTTCGACAAAGATAAATTTAAATCTGAAGTCGATTTAATGTAAACTTATTTGAACATCATAAGGTCATCGACAAAGATAAATGTTAATCTGAAGTCGATTCAACTTAAAATTTCTTGCACATTATTAGGGTCATCGACAAAGATAAAAATTTTAATCTGAAGTCGATTCAAACTATAACAAATTTTTTTTTGAACATTACTAGGGTTATCAACAAAGATAAATCCTAATCTCAAGTTGATTTCAAATAAAAGCTATTATATACATTAAAAGTAAGTTGCAGGGAAAACAACAACACACATTCCATTGACATTCTCATATATACTGTTTTGCATTGTAATATTTATACAAGTAAAGGAAAACTCTTGTGTTCACAAACAGAATGCATCGGTATAATTTAAGGAAACAAGTCATTCCTAATTTTGAAGGGGTACCTACTGGTAATAATATGCCAATTTCAAGAATTGATTCTCAACCCGGTCCATCTGGGTTAAGCATTAACCCTCTAGCCCATAATATGAATTGGGTAAATCTACAAAGGGAGATAAGTATGAAAACTGTAATTACACCTAATAGCATTCCCATACCAAATAATGATTTCCAGTCAGATTCATTGGGTGGAAATTTAGAGTATAAAAAAGGGGAAACAACCCAAAGTTTAATTGATTTTGAGTCTGAAATTTCAAGCATTGATAATGAGAAAACCAAAAATCAATTTCCATTCCCAGTTAAGTCCTTAAGTGATACTGATTTGTATATGAACAATCAAAAATCAAATCAAAATGACAGCCATTCGATTTTGATGCTGAAAGAAGAGCTTAAATCCATGACCGAAAAATACAATGCATTAAGAGAAAGCATGTCTCGAGTCACAAATAATGAGATACAAGAACTGAGAATGGAGCTACAGAAACTGAAATCCCAGAATGCATCATATCAGACCATTACAGGTGATACTCCACCCATTATCCAATCATCAGCACAAGAACTAGTCTCAGTGCCCATGATGAACACTCTGTCAGGAGCCAATTACCAGGAAATTACAGGAAGACACAGACCAATTATTCAGCAAGATGGAACAATTACAACTTTTAGTCAGCAACATACCATTAGTTCAGTTCCAACCAACCTCAATCTGAGTCAACAGCCTTTCCTGAATAACCCATCCTGTCATACAGTTAGTGGTACCATTCCATCAATTATGCAGTCGTCTCAACATGGGGAATTAAATCAAGCTACTGCTAGAAGCACAATGCCAGATTCATCTACACAGTCTACTTCAATTGGTAGCACTGCAACAACTTTCAGTCAGCCACAGTCAGTTGGATCAGCACAAACAGGGCAAAACCAACAGGCAAATCAATGTGCACTGAAGAATTACCCTGAACATTTAATTCCGGTTTCGTACAGGAATCCTTGTTTGAACCAGCAGTCAAATGAAGGATGCTCAGCACTTGTACCGGTTCGAAATGGCCTACATCAAGGAAGTGCTAGCGACATATATAAACCACAGGATCATGGTCGTCGAACAAGAGTTCCATGCTATAATGGTAAAGAACCATGGACAGCTTACCATATGCAGTTTGAGCTTATTGCAGAGCTCAACAACTGGACACCTTATGTTAAGGCAGTGGAGTTACTGACAGCTTTAAAGGACGACGCTATGGTATATGCCTCCTTTCTATCAGTTGATGTGAAATCATCATATTCGTCACTTTGTGCAGCAATGGCTCGCCGTTTTGGGGATAATGGATACCCAGAGACATACCGCCAGGAGTTATATACACTGAAAAAGCACAACAGAGAGACTATTCAGGAATATGCGTCACGAGTTGAAATGATGGTCAGAAAGTCGTTTCCCACAATAGATAGCAGTACACATGGGGCACTGAGTGTCGAATACATGCTAAGAGGCCTACCAGACCAAAGCATTGCATTAGATTTGTTAACGAAACGAATTACCTCAATGACCATCAAGTGGTTTTGTGCGAGACATATAAAAGAGGATCAAAGGATAAATATGTCAGACAGATACAAAGTGAGGATCTTCAGGTTTCTACAACATACATGTCTGACTTTGAGACTTGCCAAGAGCTGGAAGTACGAAAAGTAGGAGGTAAACGCTATGTAACAGAAGAACGTTTGAATCAATTTGAAAGAGACATCAAGGATTCACTCACAAGCTCTATTACTGATAGCATTACCAAATCTGTTGGAGATCTTATTCACGAGGAAATGAGGAAGATGAACAGACCTCATAACAAACAGAAAACACAACTCCGCACATTCAATGGAGAAAGGGGACAGAAAGTAAAATGTTATGGATGCCAAGAGGAAGGTCATTACAAGAGAAATTGTCCCAAAGCAGACAAATCAGAGAAGTTATCGACCAATCATAAACCAAGATCTAGTCAGCAACAGAGACCATCTTTAAACTAGATAGGGCTGGAACTGTCGGCCAAGTATCAGCCCTTGAAAGTGAAGATTGTATAGAAACAGAAAAATTTTTGAAATATGAAACTGAATTCATTGAAGTTGATGTTAATAGACCATATGAAAGAGACCTCAGTACTATAGATCAGGACCCGGGTATTGAAATGTTGTTTGAGGAATCTAAGGAACCAGTTGAACCTAGACCTAGTGTTGTAACCAGTAATAAAGCTGAGAATTTGTCCGAAATGACAAGAGGGAATATTGTCATTGACAGAATTGCTGCAGCTTCCATGACGGTGCCTGTTGTTGTGAACAAGGTTGAAACCAGGGCGGTTATAGACACTGGAGCAGAGGTGACAGTACTCAATGAGGAGATATATGATAAGATTCCAGAAAGTGTTAGGCCTAAACTGAAACCAGCGACAAGAAATCTGGTAGTTGCTGAGGCTGGGAAACACATGACAACTAAGGGGGTAGCTGATGTTGAAATGAGGTTAGGAAATGAGACGTTCATATGGCCTGTTTACATAGCTCCAATTGGGGATAACATCCTGTTAGGATGTGATATCATAGATGAGAAAGACATAACTATCAATTCCAGGAAAGGAATACAGATAAATGGAGATTGGATAGAATGTGAAACCAAGAGGCACAGTGACGAAATAGCTAGAGTAATAACAAAGGAACCTATTACTATTCCAGCTAATTCGGAGATTATTATATCTGCCAAAGGATTGAACAGTGAAGATCTGTCCTCAAGATATACAGTTATCGAACCTGTGGTGGAGGATGATGGAAAGTTCATAGTTGCACGTGCATTGGTGAATCCATATAGTGAAAGTATCCCAGTCAGATTGGTTAACCTTGACAACCACCCTGTCAAACTTAAAAGAAACTACATACTTGGAGAGCTCCATCCAGTTAAGGAAGAATCTAGAACAGAACGGATAAGCAGTAGTTTCAGTTCAAACGAGAACATGAAGGGAACATGTGTTCATTTGCATCATTATCATAGAGACCAGAAGCATTATATCGAAGACGAATCGATGGTAACTCCGGATTTATGGGAGATACCCAAAGGAATCAGAAAAGTTGAGAATAATGATACATCTATGAATAAGGCCGATATTCATAGGCTACCAGAACTCCGACAGGACTTGCTTGAAAGAAGATTAGAAGAGCAAACAAGATTGAAGAGTGTGGTCGCATGCCCAAAGTACAGTCGTTTGATTAAATGAACATTTGAATATTTTCACGAACTGTAAACTTTTAAAATGTGTGTGATGTTGAAATGTTTTGATTATAGAGTTATATATTGTTTGTATTTACATGTCATGTTTGAAGGTACATATATATTTTGTATTTTAACCAAGTTCAATGTTAGGAGAAAACTTAATAATGTTCAAGTATAATTTTATTTTGAAGTATTTTCACAACTTTTTGTCCTGTTGCTCCTCTGGGCATAAATTGTATATAGCAGCATTATTTATAATTTCGAGACGAAATTTTATTTGACAGGGAGCAGTGTTGTAAATAAGGTTTATTTATAAATCACTTAAATCGAGTCATTGTCTGATCGGCGACATGATGCATACTGTATCAAAATATTGCGGGAAGCCGGCATGTCAACTTTGGTGTTATTTGACGTCACAGGCAGTTAAACTTGTTATTATGTAGGAATTTGTAATGAATCTTTGTAAACTTACTTTAGTTAAATGTTAAAGGTTCCTCTAATACTTTATGCAACTGTAATCGTCTAAATTTACGTTTGTTCTGTCAAGTTTCACTTTGCAAGTGACCTTGTCAGCCATGTTTATGTACTATTTTTAGGCGTAATGATTTCCCTTGTTTTGATATAAATACCGGAATTTATAGTCCGTTTTTGAATTCTGAACGATTACTCAAGCAGAACAGGTAAACAAATACACGTTGTCCCGATATCCCTTGATGTTCAACTGATTGAGTTTCCAGATTGTTAATTGCATTATACATTGTCAATATTTGATTATTGCTGATAATTATCTAATAATTATTTGGAATTTACAGACTTGTTTTTATTTATAAAACTATTTAGCTGAAAACACATAAAACAAGAGCTTCAACACAGACAACATTTATTAAAAGGACCATCTAAGGTACATTTCTGCAAAATTTCAAATCAATCTGCCAGGCAGTTTATGAGAAGAAGATCTTTTAAATTCAGCAAATCAGAACGCATTAATGGCTCTGGCAGCCATGTTTAATATTTGATCAGCACCAAAAACTCAAACTTTGTAAAGAACCACCCAATAAACATTCCTACCATTGGTTCCAATTGGCCAAGGGGTTTTGGAGAAGAAGACTGAAATGTGAAAAGTTTACAGGCGATGACGACGGACACAGTGTTGAGAATAGCTCACACTGACCCTTCGGGTGAGCTAACAAATAAATTAGAGAGGAAAGGAATCAAACACCAGTAGGAGGGCAAGTCGGAAAATCTCAGAGATCAGCACGAAAAATTTCCTTTGGTCTCCATCTCTGCAGAGCCTCATCGAGGTCTAAAAACTTTCCCTCGGTTGTCTGAGACTTCCTCATCTTGCCCTTCTACCATTCTTAGATCCTTTATTAAATCTCATTTAATGTCAAAATAGCAGTTTCATCTTTTAAGTTAACAAGTGTGGACACAGAAAAACGTCTCGCCTGCATTCGCATCAGTAACAAAAATAAATTTTGTCATAAGCATTACGTAAATAGCATTAAATATCAGCATCGGCCTGAATACCAAATATTGTCACCATACCATGCATAGTTACAGAGAAACAGTCCTAATACAAAAACTTAAACGTAGTCGCTGGACCGTGAAATTGAGGTCAAGGTCAGGTGACACTTACCAGACAGTCATGTACTATTCATCAGTAACCTATATACCAAATATTGTCATCCTACCATGCATGGTTACAGGGTAACAGCCTAAACCCAAAAACTTTAACATAGTCGCTGGACTGTGAAATTGAGGTCAAGGTCAGGTGGCACCTACCAGACAGTCATGTACTATTCAACAGCAACCTATATACCCTATATACCAAATATTGTCATCCTACCATGCGTGGTCACAGAGGAACTGTCATAACCCAAAAACTTTAACGTAGTCGCTGGACCGTGAAATTGAGGTCAAGGTGGGGTGACACCTACTAGACAGTCATGTACTAGTCATCAGTAACCTATACACCAAATATTGTCATCCTACCATGCGTAGTTACAGAGGAACTGCCATAACCCAAAAACTTTAACGTAGTCGCTGGACTGTGAAATTGAGGTCAAGGTCAGGTGACAGGTGACTGACTGGCAAGTACTTACATAAGCTACCTATGAACCAAATTTGATGGACCTAGGGCTTGGGCTTATAAATATATGATGCAAGATGTCAAGTGTTTACGCCGCTGCTGCTGCAGGATTCCCATACATATGTCTCGCCTCCAGCGACTTTCATCGCAGGCAAGACAAAAATTAACAGAAAACAAACCTCTGGCTCTTTTCTCTTCTGGGCAGCATTCTCAGCTTCACTTAATGGTGTTGTTACATGAAGGTTGTTGGTTTTAGCGGGTGTTGATTTCTTGCTAGACAAGGTACCGGTAGGTGTTTGTTTCCCTGTTACTTTAACAGACTTCACTGTTTTCTGAACTGGTGTATTTTTCGCAGAACTGGGCTTCAGTGGTTTTACAACTGTTACTGTTGACTTAGGTTTAGGTAAAGCTGCATCATCATTGCTTTTTTCATTCTGTTCAGATTATTAATCAAATTAAATAATACATACAACACTTACAACACTATTTGCAATAATTTTTTTAATTACCTTAACCATGTTAACTTTGATTGATTGGATGTTTGTTTTACATTCAGCGAGCAGTATTTCAGCTATATTCGGGACGGGAACAAGTTAACAAACAATATATCAATTGAAAAAGGGGTGGGATGGGAAACAAGGAACACAATTTTGACTGACTCTGGAAAAGTATGGAGTATTGGGCAAGGTCGGAGAATTTAGCCTTTTGTAGCAACTACAATGAGCCTTCTCTTTTTGAATCTACAAAAGAGATCTTCATCGTAGAAGGAAAGTGGCAATCTCCAAACACGTTATCCACAATGGTCCGCTGCCAGGCTTTCCGTATTATGACCTGACAACCTCCCAACGAGAGGGTCTCCCCTATCCGCCACCCAGGGATGCGAGGGCTGCTCTGTGGGTTGAGCACTGGGAATCATCCCAGTATGGTCCCAGTCTTAACTTTGAAGACACTTGAGAATTTATCAACTGTCCAATTTCAACAGGTCTCACATTAAGGGGGGGGGGGGGGCAATTCAAAGACCCTTAAATCATTCACTTCACTCAATTCCTTATCAAGAGAAACAGGCAGTTATTGATATGTATTGCTGTATAAAATGGCAATCCTACTTATTTTTCTTTTTGTGTATCAAAATAAATGACTGCAGATATATTTCTTTGATATTCATAACAAGGTAAAGAACTACTTGTAATTTATTTAATTTACAATGCCTTTTTTTCTTTAACATACGTAAATTTATATAAATATATTCAATTATAGTAACAAGAATCAAAATGTTTCAGAGTTAAAAATACATGTTTATGCCACTGTAATTGTACATTTAAGATAAAAGTGGCAGATAAGGCATCTTCTCAGCCCCATTAGATCTCCCATCATCACAAGTCAGGGTTTCGGTCCACGCGTGTCCACGAAAGCCTGACAAACTTAGCAAGGAAATTCTTTGGCGAGAAGTCACTGTTTTGATTGGCTAAATCATACCTGCATGGTTTCTGGGACATCCTGATGTCGATTGTAAATAAACAAATGGATGTGTTACAAAGACCACGTGAAAATCTGTGTATTTTTGTACACAGTGTTAATAGCTTGTTATGATTGTGATATTTATTATTATTGTTTATCAATGGACCCATCAGCCACCACGCTGTATATTTTACTTCCAAACACTTCTTTTAAACTCTGCCACCATGCTGTATATTCTACTTCCAAACACTTCTTTTAAACAATTTAATTGGCAGGAAATTTTTTAGGATTTTGAGGGCTTTAGTCACTTGAGCGGATGCGCCATATAAGCATCTGATCAGAAGCATGCATTCATTGTACTGGGGAAATATAATTGTACTGTATAAACAACAATATTCTTTCAATTGCAGTGTAAAAATTGTTTAAAAAAACAATATAACAAAATGTTTATAAATTTTTAAAGAATTTTAATTTTAAAACTTATTAAAAAGCGTTTGTTTATCAATCGGTAACAATTTTTCATAAAGGGCCATTGTACTCTTTGTTTTCTAAGTGGTATTAAACCATTGGTAATTAGACTTATCTCTGATGTAAACAAATGGCGCGTAATGCATTTGAAACAATCAAAACATAAATATGTCGTTTTACACTAAGTTGAATGAATTTGCAACGAAAAATTTAAGTACTTATTGGAAATCAGGTGATGAAATTGATTTAAGAATATTTCATCAATTTTCAAATGATTTCGTCAATGACAAAAGTGGCGAGCCCTTAACAATTAACTGAATCCATTGATATTTTGAAGGTGTGACGTCATACACAAAAATTCACCCTGGGGAATTTCCTAGCTACATTTGTCAGGGTTTCGTGGATACAGAAACCCTGACTTGTGAGGATGTAGCACTCCACAATGATCACAGACTGTTTGGAAATTACTTAAATACTAGAATACCTTTCTTTTTTACTATAGTGGTGCCTAAACATAACCATAACAAAAATATGCATTTATAGGTTCTGTCATTTGGTGTTTCTTATTGTCATTCACAGGGAATTTTTTAGCACTCGCCACTTTCTTCATTGACGAAATCATTTGAAAATTGACGCTAGATTTCTAAATCAATATCGTCACCTGTTTTCCAACAAGTACTAAAATTTTTCGTTATAAATTCATTCTACCAAGTGTAAAACGACATATTTATGACCCCAAAGCCAATTAACATGATTAACAGGAAATTTAATTATTTCACCTCGATAGTTTTAAACAGCAGGTGTCAATCGCCGAATCGATGTTTTTACAGGTAATCCAATTAACAAGATTAAGTGGTGCTCCTGGTCAATATAAACAAACAAAAGTGTCGTAGAGCGCACTGATGGGCACAGACTTCCACCTTTTGATAAAATATGTAATGCAAATAAAAATTGTGATTTTGCCTATTTAACTCATTTTTCGTATGTTTTGCTGGTTTCAAATGGATTACACGCCATTTGTGTACATCCGAGATACGTCCAGGGCTCACCACACTAGTACCTGAAGTCGCCCTAAGGCGCCTCAAAAGCGAAGTCGAAGTCGCCCTGTCATTTCCCTCAAGTCGCCCGATGGTTCACATAAGATACTTGTAAATCTGGTCCAAATACTTCACCCAGACTACCAATTTATCAGTTAATGTGTAATTCCAATAAAAAACTGCAAACAATATGCGTCTTTAACATATTTTCAAACGATTTATGTCTCTCAAATGTATTGCGCGCTATCTGTTTATTTACCGGATGTGACTAATTACCGGAAGTGAACAACGAAGAAAAGTAATGTACAATGGCCCATAATGAAAAATCGTAATTTTTTTATGAACAAACACTTAATTGGTGTCAAACTTCAGTTCTTTCAAAGAGTATTGTACTTTAACAATTTTCTTTCATAAACTTGTATATGAGCTCCACATGAAAGAATACAGATATATAGTAATTATTGACATCATGATAAGTTCTGAAGATGGGTGTCCCCAACTTTATCCAAGTGGAAGTGTGCTGAACCGAAGAATTATTTCTGGGTTTTATATAATGTTATTCTATCTATCTTCTTTGGAAATTTGATAAGATAAACATGGCATGTTCATAACAAACTGTTAGGAATATTATGATACAAGAACTCATGAATGAAGTTTATGTCTACACATATACAAATATTTTTTTTGATCTATTTTTATTTGTGAATACCTTGTATGGCTACAAGTAATGAAGTAGATAGAAAAATAGTCCCTGTGTTTTTTTCATTGATTAATGATAAAGGTTACAGTATGTACTGTTTGATATTGCATACCATGAATTATAATGAAAAAGAAAGAAAAAAAACTGAATGTATGTGTGTTATGGTTTAAAAACACAGGAGAAATAATCCTGGAAATTGTTGTAAATAATGAAAAATATATGTTAACTACCGCGAAATTTATTATTTGTACGGTCCCCCTGACTTCTCCTTATTGTCTCCTGAAGTCTCCCTATCAGGGCCTGACTTCTCCCTGCTAACACTGGTAAACCTAAACGGCTAAAATGCCCGACTTTTGGTAAAAATTAGAGTAAAACGGCTAAAAACTCTATTTTTAACCATTTTTCGTTATTTTAACCAATATTCTCCAAAATTAGACACGAACTTTATTTTTAACCGAAAGATAATAATTTTAGCCGTGTCGACCGTAACTTTCTAAAGCGCTCAAGTGATCGCGATTTTCTGATAACGTGATCGATAATCTACAGCTACTAGATATAAAGAAAGCCGCCATAACAGTTTAAATGTCAAAGTTATCCCTAGTTATGGCAACTATTTCAAGTCTGTAGTTTAAATATTATGGAACGTAAAAGCTTCCAAAATTACCACAGACTATGGTCAATTATTGTCGTAATATATACATTGTTTATTTAATTTTGCGATGAGAACTTGCTTTTGTGACGTATAGTTAGACAAACGATTTGCATAGAGTGTTTTTATACTAATTGAAGATAATTAATCCACAGGTGTTACCGGTCATTTTGTTTGAACATGGTTTATGAGTACACATCAGGTGTTAAACGGTGTTTTATTGATAATATCAACACCCAATGCTATATAAAATAGTTAAACAATTCCGGTAAAAATTTTTCGAATATTCATAATACGGTTTAATAAAGAACGCGTTTTTTGCTTTACATAATTTTTACTTTTATGTTTAAGCCAAGTAAAATAATATACCAATAATTTTATACAAATTAAGAATAAATATAGAAAAATATATCTACGGATGTAGAAATATCCGTTAAAAAATATATACGGATGGTGTCTTCCTCGAATGCCAACATTTTATATTGTAGGTATTCCTCGAATGCCAACAAAATAATTTCAATAGATGTTTATACAATTACAAGGTGTTTACATAAGAATTAAGTTAAGAATGAACTTTAGAATTAAATATATAAATATATATAAGTAAATAAAAATATATATGAATATACATATATAAATAAATAAAAATATAAAATAATAATAATCAGTTAAGAGTTTTAAAACTATTTAATTATTATGTTCACTAATTATATAATTATTATATTCACTATTATAATTATTTATGTCAGCTTTGATTAAATACTTAATAGGAGGTTACAACTCGTTAAGTTGAAATGTTCAAGCTGACACTGAGTGAGCACAGTTCCATGCCAGCAACATTGTATAAAAGGGTGGCACAGACTAGTGATTGTATCAGTTTCAAGTATGGCTAATGCACAGTTGAATATACAGTTTGTTGAGAACAGACTCGGGAACGTAAACCTAGTTTACAACAACTTTAAATTCAGAGTAAAGACTCAGCGAGGTGACAGATGTTACTGGAGATGTGTCAAGTCTGACTGCACAGCCACCATCAACACGCTGAACAGAATTCCTGTAAAAATTCAAGGTCAGCACAACCACCCGTCAGACCAGATACAGCTTAATGTGGACAAAGTATTAAACAGAATGAAAGAGAGATGTCTAACAGAGAGCACACCCTGCCAACCATCTATGACGATGAACTAGTGAGCCTACGTAACCGAGAATGGGACGAAAACGCGGAAAAACTTGTACAGAGTATGCCTACTTTCACAACATGTAAGACCTCCCTGTATAACCAACGTGGAAAGAATATACCTCAACTACCAGCGACAAGAGAAGACATCAACTTAGAGGGACCGTGGAGAGAGACAACTACTGGGGACAACTTCTTACTCATTGATGACGGAGGCCAAGAAAGAATACTTGTATTCAGCACAATCTTCAACTTGACCCATCTTACTGCAGCACTTACAGTTTATGGTGATGGAACTCTGGACCTGTCCGTCAGTATTTTATCAGCTGTACACTTTACATGCCTTCGTAGATGGTGCCATGTACCCGCTTGTTTATGCGTTACTTCCTGGTAAAGACGAAGATACATATACCCGATTCTTCACATTACTAAAAGACTTCTGCCAGCAACACCAACTACGACTCAGCCCAGAGACAATCTTAGACTATGAGACAGCCGTTCACAATGCAGCATCTATAGTGTTTCCAGGTATCATAAAGAAAGGCTGCTTCTTCCACTATACTAAGTGCATATGGAGAAACCCAAGAGTTCGGACTTCATATTATTATAATAATGCACATTTGTTTTTTACAACAATTTGACCTTATTCCTCGAATGCCAACAAAATTTTACAGGTAAATTTTCGGTACATCAAAGAATGTTGGCATTCGAGGAGTAAACCATACGGATTTAGAAAAAAATATATGAATACAATCGAATTAAACTAGATCCGTCGTTTCGGTATGTCCGAGAACAAAATCGTACGAGTTTTTTTCAAGTGCCGGTGAATCATCTGTTACCCGATATCACCGAATACATGTCTATTTTCAATACACAATGTCGATTTCTGTGGTGCATGTGTCATCTTGTCATCGCAGTTGCAAGACAAAATAGGTAAGAAGTTAATAAATTGTAGTTATGCAAAAATGTATAATATATTGTTTTGAAGTAATTTATTGCTTCTAAATACTATGGAACGTAAAAGCTTCCAGACTATAGTAAATGAATGTAATTAAAATTATATATACCTTATTTATTTTATTTCTTTTTTTTAATGATAGATTGCCTTTTGATACAGATACGGTAAGACAATTAAACAATTGGATAAGTAGTTATATTCCTTGAAGATAATCAATTTAACGGGTGTTTCCGGTCATTTTTATGAATACACAGGTTTTCCAGGTTGGTTTTTTGCTAACGTTACCTGCATTTTCTTAACGGTACTACATATTCAATGCCTAATAAAATAATAAGTTCAAACAATCGCGGTAAAAAATATATTTGTATCATTATCGCATGTAATACGGTTTTGTCGTTATGTAAGCGGAAAAATGTTTGTAGACATACTTTTCATTTTTATTTAAAATTTAAAGAATAAATTTATACTGGTCCGAAAGAAATCCATAGAAACAATCTACGGAGTTAGAAAATATCCATAAAAAGTATATATGAAAAAAACTTCATTATTAGTTAAACATGGGTTCCTTGTATATACAAATCTTAATTGACAGGTCGACGACACACACTAACGAAGCCATGAGAGTAAATTAGTAAACCCACTTGTAATTAGCATTTTGTATGCTGGCAGGCCTTGTATATTTTATTTGTATAATGAAGCCATAAATGAGTGATAAGTGAACAGTAAATTTACTCATAATTAATTGCAAATGTCCGTTGTATTAATTTATGAATCAATCTTTTTTTTAATTTTATAATAAAATAATTTTATTCAATGAATTTTGTATCCTTGATAAGGATTGATAACGAATGTTTTTTTTTTAAAATAGAAGTTAAATTTACAATTTCGCGGCTTATAGTGTTATTTTAATGATCATTCATTTTTTCCTTTTATCTAAAGTACGTATCGGGTAGTAAATTTGCCCTATCAAATATTTTAACTTTAACTCTTGCAAACGTTTCCGTGACTACAGTATAAAAAGCGCCCCCGGAGGTAGAAGTGCAAAACGAGGTAAAACATGTGGTTCGGTTTAATCAGCAGACAATAATTACAAATATTGTTGGTAATTATCAGTGACAACTATCAAAAACTACTTAAATAGATTTAATAACAACAGTAGATACTTGTTAGTTATGTAAGTACCTTCGTAACTTAGTTCATGTTTAATAAAAAGATCGAAATTCTGCTTAATTGAACTACGCATGTGTCGTATGCTAATGTCTCAGGAAAAAATCCAATAAACTGTACCCTTTTAATCCGGTGAACACTTCTTTGATCGCAATCAAACAAATGATTAACACTTGGATTACAATGAACTGAGTATTTTACTAAAGGTGTCTTGTAAAAATATTGTTTAAACGCGCAGACGACATTTCTTTACTTTTATAAAAATTATGACCCCCCTGAGGCTTGATAGCATATACTTGCCAATAAACAATTTCAAATAAACACGAATATTTTAATTACCTGCAGAAGTGTTGATATACATTTATGTAGTTCAGACACATAAAATATTTTGTTTGGTACCATAACTTGATAGAATTAGTGTTAAGGTTCTGATTTTACTGTGAATTGTTTATATTTAAGTGACTGTTTATATTTTATAGGTGCAGTGGTTAATCACGATGGTGGACAGCAGTGGATATCCACAACCATTAAAAGACATGGCAGAAACTACAATGGATACCTTTCTGTATGCTGGGTGCCATAGACCCTAGATAAGATGTGCCTACATAGATGAAATGAGAGCCCTTCAAGTGTATTACAACCAAAAATCAATTAACTCCCAGAAAAATTTGGATTCCTAAATTACCAACAATGTGAACATTTTTCATCTGTGTAACTAATGTGACTTAATGAATATATTGTAATTTGTAATGTAATTAAGTAATTAAATTTAAAAGCCTATCATGAAAGACCGGAAATGTACAATAAAGATTTGAACCCCCCCAACCATGATATTTTAATGTCCGTCTCTGAGATTGCTTATTATTTCATGCACTTTCTTCCTCTTATGCTGTATGTTTACATGCTATTTTTTGTATGTGTAAATAACTATGCATATGCATGTCTGATTTATTTGACAGTGGTAAGTAGGTTGCATATATTGTTGCCCGGCGGATTTGAGTCATGTTATATAGATATTGAATTTTGTCACTGCTATTTCGTTAGGACATGATGATCCAGCCTGCTGTTGAAGAATTAATTTTATATGATGATCGGCAATACAAAAACTACCAGTTCCATCGGCACATCGTAACTAACTAGTTATGGACCATATAATATTTGTCTTGACAATGAAGGTCATACATAAATAGTATATGAAAGAAGCTTAATTATATATACTATGTGCATTATTTTCAGCTATCATATCAATATTTTTCAATTACAACACGTACTGCATCGGTGATTAATGTCCAGCAAGCAATAATTAGCGATACTCGTAAGAAATATGTGATGTAATTGTATATTAGTTTGTTAATTGCTTAATTATTATGTTACAACTGAAAGGTCAAAACGAAAGACTAAAGGTTAAGTTACAATACAATGTCTAAATCAGTTAAAAAGTAATTGAAATATGAAGCAAAATCAATTTCTTTATTATAGAACGTCAAATAAAAAAAACAGGAATTATATTTAATTCACGCTTTTAATTATGTTATGTAAATCAATTTAAAAACGTATAGAATGTGATTAAACATACCTAGAATCTTATTTGAAACCCTTTAAACAAACACGTTAAAGGCTAAATAAAAATTTTGAAAAATTATTTAAAATAAAACAATTAAAAAATTTAAAAAGTCGGTAACTTTAGAAAAATGTCATTAACTGTTTATAGTTTCATAACATTACTAAGTTAATTATTAAAAAAAATTGAGTTGCAAAAATACGCCTGATCTTTTTTTGTTGTTCTATTTTATAGTATGAAATTTAAGGTCTTGACAATGTTTATATGAACACGAATGTTAGTGAATGAAAATTCAAAATCTTGTGATACCATTTTGATGGCTACCGTGGTGGTTTACCTCTTTTGTCTTGCAATTGCGATGGCAGGTGCACCACAGAAATCCGTATCGTGTATTGAAAATAGACGTGTATTCGGTTATATCTGGTAACGGATGAGCAACTGGCACATAAAAAAAAACTCGTACGAATTTGTTCTCCGACATACCGATACGACGAATCTATTTTAATTCGATTGTATTTTTTTATTTTTTCCATAATCCGTATACATTTTTTTTAACTGATATTTCTACATCCGTAGATATATTTTTATATTTATTCTTAATTCGTATAAAATTATTGGCATTACTTGGCTTAAACATAAAAGTAAAAATTATGTAAAGCAAAAAACGCGTTCTTTATTAAGCCGTGTTATGAATATTCGAAAATTTTTACCGGAATTGTTTAATTATTTTATATAGCATTGGGTGTTGATATTAACAATAAAACACCGTTTAACACCTGATGTGTACTCATAAACCATGTTCAGACAAAATGACCGGTAACACCTGTGGATTAATTATCTTCAATTAGTATAAAAACACACTATGCAAATCGTTTGTCTAACTATATGTCACAAAAAGAAAGTTCTCATCGCAAAATTAAATAAACAATGTATATATTACGACAATAATTGACCATAGTCTGTGGTAATTTTGGAAGCTTTTACGTTCCATATTTTTAAACTACAGACTTGAAATAGTTGCCATAACTAGGGATAACTTTGTCATTTAAACTGTTATGGCGGCTTTCTTTATATCTAGTAGCTGTAGATTATCGATCACGTTATCAGAAAATCGCGATCACTTGAGCGCTTTAGAAAGTTACGGTCGACAAGGCTAAAATTATTATCTTTCGGTTAAAAATAAAGTTCGTGTCTAATTTTGGAGAATATTGGTTAAAATAACGAAAAATGGTTAAAAATAGAGTTTTTAGCCGTTTTACTCTAATTTTTACCAAAAGTCGGGCATTTTAGCCGTTTAGGTTTACCAGTGTAAGCTCCCAGGGAGAAGTCACTCCTCCCTACTTTTTTAGAGTGAGGTGACCCCTGACGTCTAATTACCGATGGCTACCACATAGAAAACGATGAGTACAACGGCCCTTAATGAAAAATTGTAACCGATTGATATACAAACGATATGGGCGGTTTAAAAAAAATGACCCCAACAGGTCATGGTCCTCTAATTTTGTCAAATTAATAGATATATTATTTCTAAATAGTTAAAAATGTATGTCTAGTTGTGGGGAACATGTCTGCAAAAAATCTCAGAAGATATCTCAGAAAACAAAAAAGTTATGCCAAAAAAAACATGCCAAAATTGTCAGGAGTGCAACACTTTTTTGTGACACTTTAAAAAAATGTCATTTTTTAAAAGGTCACCAAATTGTCAAATCTAGCAATATGTGCATAATTCTTTATTTATTACAAAGTTTAAGGTGTTAACTTATTGAGAGATATAAAAAGAAAGTATGTCGCATTTTAAAAAGTATGAAAATATTGTTTTGAAAAAAAGATCTACCCTGTCAGGAGTGCAACACAAATTTAAGTTATTTTGTATTAAGTTCTTGATTGAAATTTTTTCCTTTTGTTTTCAATAATTAAACTAAAACAAAATCATAAATATACCTTTGCTGCATCAAAACAGTCACTACAATATACCCTAAAACTGGTAATCTGAACAGGGACAACAAATAAAACAGAGCACCCTCAACTGTCAGGAGTGCAACAAATGACATGTTTTTTGATATATTTTCTTTGTAATGTGACTTATTTTGTGTATTTCTTTACTTTTTAGCAGAAGCTATACAGAATCATTGAATAAGTATTTCAGATAGCTGAAAAATACCTTTTACATTAATTTTTTTAATGTCAGGAGTGCAGCAGTTTTTTTTATTGATCTTCAATTATCATACTATGAAATATTTTATGAAGATTTATTCATTATAATTATTTTAATTTAAGTCCAGGAAACTTTTCTTAGGAATTAATTGTTACAATAGCAGTTTATGAGCTTAACATTTGATAAAAATTCATATTTTGTGTACAATTTAGTTGTCTCTCATATTATAATACCAACTGTTTTTTTTTAATCTAGAGACATATTCCAAGAGATAATTCTTTTATATGTTCATTTATAAATTGGCATTAAAAAAATATACTGTTGAAAAACATCTCTGTTCATTTATCTAATACGTCCTGTTTTAAATGTCATCCATGTAAATGTTGCACTCCTGACACAATATTTAAATGAATAGATGATTGCAACTATACTGCAAAATTATGGTTCTCCATATGGATGGAACAAAGACTACAATTGAGAATGGTGTCTTTTGATTATAAAAACAGTTGGTATCAATATGAGAGCCAACTAAATTGTACACAATATATGAATTTTTATAAAATCTGAAGCTCAATTTTAAACAAACTGCTACACTCCTGACATTAAACAATGAATGTGAAAGGTATTATCATCATCTGAAATATTTATTCAATGCTTCTGTGTAGCTTCTGCTGAAAAATAAAGAGAAAACACAAAATATGAGAACTTTTAAAGAAAACATATTTACAATGTAAGAACATGTCATTTGTTGTACTCCTGACAGTTGAGGGCGCTCTGTTGGTGTCCCTGATCAGATTACCAGTTTTAGGGTATCTTGCTGTGACTGCTCTGATGCAGCAAAGGTATATTTAGGAAAAAATTTCTACCAAGAACTAAATGCAACGTTGCTTAAATTTGTGTTGCACTTATGACAAAGTAGTTTTTTCAGAACAATATTTTCATACTTTTAAAATGCAACATACTTTCTTTTGATACCTCTCAATTAGTTAACACATGAAATTGTGTAATAAAAAAAGAATTATGCACATATTGCTAGATTTGACAATTTTGTGACCTTTATAAAATGACATATTTAGGTGTCACAGAATAGTGTTGCACTCCTGACAATTTTTGCATGTTTTTTTGCATAACTTTTTTGTTTTCTGATATATCTTCAAGATTTTTTGCAGACATGTTCCCCACAACTAGACATACATTTTTAACTATTTAGAAATAATATATCTATTAATTTGACAAACTTCGAGGACCATAATCTGTTGGGGTCATTTTTTTTAAACAGCTTATATATTAATTTTGTTCTTTCTCAAATATCCTATTGAAAAAGTTAAGATATATGAAATTTGTTCCCAGCAATTTCACAAAATTACCTTAGTACTTTTTAAAGAATGTATTTCCTTCTTTTATTTGTTTTAACCTGGAGTGTCAGGAGTGCAACAAAATCAGACTAAATAAAGTACTTTTTCTACAACCTACCATTTTCAAATGATTTAACTTTATCATGAAATTTTTTTTCTCAATGGGTGACTTATAATTACAATTTAATAATTTTGTTGCCATATGCAAAAATACATACTACTTTTGACTTGATAAAAATTTTAAGAGGTATATAACAAAAGAATTTTCAAAAATTCTTGAAAAAAATTATTTTTTTGAAAAAGTACAATTGCATATTGTTCAAAATCTTGCATAGGAAGTCATTAGTATTTGTTACATTGTTTAAGAAAACAGCAACAAGTTATATGAAACATAACATTGTTAAACTGAAGTAAAATGTATAAATGTTAAGAGTGTTTTATATTTCAAAATTTGTTCAATAAAATATTATAAAAACTTTATTTCTTACCTTTTCGTTAATTTCTTTTTTGATTTATTAACTTCAATGTATGCACATTTGGAAATTATGAACAAAAACTTGATATGCTTATGTTTAAATTTGACATTTTTTTCACATCTTGGGGTCATTTTTTTTTAAACAGCCCATATATAAAATAAGTTTTAAAATTAAAATTCTTTGAAAATTTATAAATATTTTGTTATAATCATTTTTTAAAACAAATTTACACTGCAATTGAAAGAATATAGTTTTTTAATATTATGATATTTCACCAGTACAATGAATGCATGCTTCTGAGCAGATGCTTATACGGCTCATCCCCTAAAGTGACTAAAGTCCTCAAAATCCCAAAAAAAATTCCCTGCATTCAGATCAAACAGCAATATATATATATATATATATCAAATAGACCCACCTGACTTGATGTTTTCTTTTTCACCGTTCTTTTGGATTTAACCTTTTTTCGTTCGGAAGATTTTGCCTCTGATAGATTTTCTTCTTTCTTAAAAAGAAATACAAATATTGTAGTAGCTATGATAATAGCACACATAAACAACTTAACTGAATAGACTGATTTCCATACACAATTTTACAACTAGGCTTGGAGAGTTCAAGAAGGCTTAAGAAGGGTTTTGAAAGATATCAAGATTTTAACACCATCAGCACCCTGTACTTTTTAGCTTCACCTCATGGTGTCCTTGGCCTGGGTACTTCAAGTTCATGTATTAAAATCTCTAAATCTATGGATATGAAGTATGCAGGTAAGGTAAATCATTATTTAACTGTATTACACACAATAGAACAAAGAGATATGAGCTGAAACTTAATTTGAGGTCTGAAAACTAGGACATCTACAATGTATATGAAATCTGATACTTAGCCTGGAGCTCAACCAATTTCTATGCTGCTATTGATATTTCTATTTAAAAAAACCTTAGTGTTGTTTTCCACAGCTTCATGAAATAAAAATGCATATTCCCATCTAATGTAGCATAATGCTACAACTACAAGTGTGGACTGTGAGCACGCGCACATAGTGATACCGTCCGATTCGCTTTCAAGTCCAATTATCTCCCTTAATGATATCGGCAGTAAATAAAAATCCTTCATGAACATTTACATGTAATGTACTTCCTTTATGCTAAGTTTCATTAAATTTCATCAAGCGGTTTAGGAGTTGCGCTTACAAGGGATGTGGACAGACAGACAGGGTAATTCCTATATATTCCTATATACCCCCAAACAAGTTTGTGGGGGGTATAAAAAGAAAAATAGAGGATCCCAGGAGCCTGTAATCGCTCACCTGAACACTAATGATTTCAACTATCTCTAAATTGCAATTTTAAGTTTAGCATAGTTGTTATCTGTCTTAAATTACTGGAAAAAACTTCTTTAAAAATTTCTTATTAATGACATTAAGTCCTAAAAGGTGCCATTAGAAAATTTCTGAAAATTTTTTGATTTGCAAGCCTTGATCTAAACATTAACTTAGTATTCTAATATGACGTGCCTAAAATGCTTGGAGTGAAAAGCAGGTATAAAACGAGTATATATTTAAAATCAACGTCATAAACTATCAACACTATTTATGGCGACGTCACAGTAAGATTTTTAACATATATTAACCCTTTTACCTTTTCAAATTTGTGTCCTAAATGGCCCACAAGTTCTGCAACTCAAACATTACATTTTTGAAAGTTAATACATATGTCCTATAAGAATTGAAATAATTTATTGGGGGGCAAGAATTAATACTGATTTTACAACAGGTTTTCCCTTTATGCCAACATTTTACCCTTCGCTAACACCCAAGGTATAATATTGTACATAAAGGGCCAACTGGTGGTTCATATAGTAGTATATTCGTGCCCCATTTAATTATTTCTTAAATTTACAGTTTACTCGAGCTTTTACAGACTTTAATTATATCCCAAAAAATGATTATTTTGTCCAATTTGTCATTTAAGGGCAATAACTCCTTAGATTCATCTAACTTCTTTTTAACTTAGAAATGATTTGAAGGCCCTTGCCTTGCTATCATTTTTGCATTTACAGGTTCACTCTACTCTACCTGTAAGGGCATTTAAGTTACAGGGTAAAGACCACTAATTTCACAAAAAAACCTCCTAAAAGGACAATTTTAAAAACAATAAAAATGATTTGTTTATATTTTTTTGCTATTTAGTTTTTCTCTAGATCTATATTACAGTTTTGAATTTGTAAGGGCAAAAACTGGTAATTTTGTCAAAAAACGACATTAAAGGGCAATAACTCCTTTAAGGAGTCATCTGACAATTTCAGACCAATTGAATAAAGGCACAACAATCTTGTATAGTATAAAATTTTGCAAAAAAAATACAGAAGTTATGAACAAATATTTTTCTGCTTTCTATATGTATATACTCAATCCAGTTTTTTTCCAAGAGACAAATCTAATCTTGAGATAAAACGAATAATCGTACCTTTGATTTTTTTTTTGGCGAGGGTACGAATTTAGTCCCATTACTCGTAATGAAGCAGACGGGAGTGAATCACTCCCGGCATTTTGATGTCCAAAAGAAGTTGCATATTTAATCAGATGTGGTCGATCTTGATATCTTTCGACAGTGTCACCATTTTTTTATTGGTTTCGTGTTTAAAATCGATCATTATTGATACGTGATAATAGTTATTGCAGTTTTTAATAACCCGCTGTGCGTTGTGTATTAATTGACATTCTTGTCCCTTTTTAATTACGTTTACTACATGAAAAACATTGAGAACCCTGAAACTGAATGGTGTGTTGCATCTTGGGTAATTCATATATAAATTGCTGTATTCCTACTACGGAATGGTTGTTAAAGTATGCAAATTAGCACTTTTATAATAAAATTAGGTCACATTATCCATATACGGAAAAATGATCAACATAGCATTTTCCACGTGCATCTTTAAAGATGAAAAAAGAAATTTCTTCAATAAAGATCATTTCCTGTTAGTTTCGCAATGTCTATAGCTTTAATAACGTAAAGAAGATGAATATTATGTTTGAATTTGTATAAATAGACCGAAGTTAGAATTTTTTATTTGCTACATTACGAGCAATAGAACTGAATTCTGCCTTTAATCCGACAAATCACATAACTAACTTCGATTATAATGGCAGTAAAATTCATCCTAATCTTGAGACAATGTCAGATTTGACCAAATTAGAAGATTGCATGTACCCCTATCATACAGTCAGGTGCCAAATTTTATGCAGTTCAATATATAACATGCATTAATTATCCCTACATTAGGTACTTCTGATATCTCTATGTCCTTAGAATTTACTGCTTCTCTTTCTGTCTCTGCTATGTTCTGTTCCTTTTCTTTATGTTCTTGTTGATAATATTCAATCAAAGCAGTTTTCAATCTATCAAACTAAAAGAAATATGTTCTGATTATTCTTGAAGTTTACTTTCATCAGGTTTTCATTAAGAATTGGTTAATGTCCCCCAAATGTTCACAGTATGTTTGTGTGCTCATTTCTCATTTGATGTAAATTTTAACTTACATGTATGATTCATAAAATCCAATTAACTGCCTACAGAATTTCAAACAAAAATGTGGTAATAATATTTTAGGAAAAGTAAAGCTGTAATAAAATTTTTGATACTAGTATTTGCTTAATCAAGAATTCAAATGAAAGTCCTACAAATAATTATGTGACATACAGGGTTCGACATTAATTTTTTTATTTACTTGTCCTTTTTGGACAAGTGGTGTAAACAGCTGACCTGTCCGAAATTTACATTCACTTGTCCAAACTTTCTTGCAATATTATAACCTAATAGTACATGTCACTTGCCTTTTATGATTCTCAATTAATTCATTGAATTAACTATGCTGAAAAGATGAACAAGGCAATCAGGACAACGATTTTTAAATGCCTTTAAGTTTGTTTCAAACTCGTTACTTGTCCGATCGGACACATACAAGATAGGTTTTACTTGTCCAAACCAGACTTTAACCTGTCCAGGACGATCGGACAGCCGTTAATGTCGAACCCTGACATATAACAGCAGTATTTGAATGATTTGGTTTGATATTTAGGGTTTACATTCATTTCAGCAGTTTGAAAAGACCCCTACAGTAAAGGCAGCCCGCTTTGCTAGGTGGCAGGGACACTTTGTGTCCCTACTGGTCACATCTCTGACCATACCACTATTTTCTAGCTGCTACCCCTATGTTTTGGATTTACATAAGGAGCATCAGCTAGTTCTATAACATACAACCTCAAATTTCATGTTTATATTTACCATTTTCATCTTTCTTTTACATTTTTTATATTAATATTTGAAATGTAAGGTTTTATCTGCCAGATGAATTTTCTCGGAGCAAAATTTTTTCAGACCTAGAAGTTCTGTACTAGTCACAGAATAGTTCTCGTCGGCAAGTAATTCTCGCCACCCGATCTTTCGACAGTTTTTGTAAAAAATTGGCATTTTAAAAGTAATAAATGTAACTTGTTTTGGATGAAAGATAGTGAAGCCTTTGCCATCAAGTTTAATGGAAAAATAACGGCACAGTCGCTAACATGGCGAGAATTGCTTCTGCCATTTGGCGAGAACTACTCCCTGAACAGTATATTTTAACATGTAAAATATAATGAAACTAACATAAACACACAGACTATACCTTTTTTCAATAAAAAAACACAATGTGTTAACTTAAGAAATCCACTATTTCTGGGTGCTACGCCTATGTTTTGGATCTACAAATTGAGTACAAGCTTGACCATACACTGAATTTTAGATATGAAATGCGCACCAATTAAAGTGGTCTTGTTTTGTAACCTCTATAAAGCCTATAGGGAAATGTAAGTTACAAAACATAATACATTGAATTTGGTGCATATTTTGTGCCTTACAAATGTATATGCTGAATTTGATTAAAATCAGGAACCGCTGACAGCAATTCAATTCCGCAAGCTATTAGACTAAAAGTATAAGTATTACTAGAGGTTAGTTTTTGTGTTTTCAAACAATAATTATATATTTTTTTAAAAATGAATAATTTGTTTGTCGGGTTTTGGTATGAATTTGAGACGAGTTTTGTCTGACCGAGCAGATATGAAATGAACATACGAATCATGTAATAATGCACGCTACCTTCATATTTGCTTTAATGCCAACTTGCTTGGCAATCTTTTGCATTTCATTATACTTTAGATTGCTTATATCTATCTCCATTGTGTGGTAGGGGATGTCTGCGAACAAATCCTCACTAAATACCTTCCGTTGATGGTCACAACACAAAATTCGAAATCTGTGTCCTAATTTTTGATTGGATAACAATTAGCATGACCTAACACCACAAAATTAATTGACACGATAATATATGTTGAAACTAGAAGATACAATAGTGGTATATAATTACATTTATGTCAGTGTCTCTGATTAAAGTTTTGTAATTTTATATTGTATGCACGTAGCACCTTTGAAACATTATCACACCAGAGACATGGTTTTAATAAGTTGCTTTGTAATTTATCAAGTTTGGTTATTGGAGAAATTCTTACAAGGGAGATAACCTGTTGAAAATCTGTTTTGATAGTAAAGTTGAAGTATATATATGTACATACATAAAGCTCTCAGTAGCATTTATACCGGCTATACAATAGAATATATATGCAACATATCACACATTTTAGACATAAAAAGCATGCTTAAACAGAAATTGTATAATCTATGCAGTAAAGTAAAACAATAAAAGTAGCACCAGTTCAAAGCACTAGCAATGTAAAATCATGAACTGTCCTGTGTAAAATGCAATATACTTTAAAAAAGCAAAACTTGACGAAATTTAAATAATATAAAATCATAAGCAGTATAATATCTGGCAAAAAGTCCCTATTGTCTGCAAATAATGCATCTACAGGAAGGGTCATGTTATAAGGTTACAATAAAGCAAATATTTAACATTGCATTTTCCATATGGGGTACCTGCAATTTAGATTTTATGTGTGAAAATCCTCTCAATTAACCCCACTCTATGTCCCCCAATAAAGGTTTTTTTTCTTCCTTTTTAATTAATAATTTTTAATTAATTTCAATTATTTATATATTTGCTATATTTTGTTATTTCACTTGTAGTAATATTTATGGCCTCTAAATCCCCCAAAAATACAAATGAATAGGTAAACAAAAATTTTATTAAAAGCCATTAGGCAAATATTTCGTGCGAGACCATTTTATGGTAGTCAAGGACGTTAAAAACCCCATAAGTAGAAGATTTACAATCAGTAATGTTTATATTTTTAAATTTTGCTATTTTTAGAATCATAAAATCCAATCAGATGCATCTGTGCATTCTCTTCTGATTACTATCTTGGGTTCAAAAATATCCAGGTATTATGTAAACAAATAATTGTTTTATTGTAACCATAACTGTTTTTTTTCATCAGCTGTATTCTCTTTCCCTATTTGTGTACACTTATTTCAACATAGAGTATACTATACTAACTGTAACATTACTAGGAACAAACATTAAAAGTCAGGGCAAATATTTTCTATACTGTTGTTACTACTAGAGCAAAGACAGCTTTATAAATTACACAATTGGACCTGACATATTTTGTTATTCTTTGTAAATAAAATAAAGTATATATGGTGTAGTGAAATTCGTTTATGGTTCATTTTCATGTTGTCAATTATCAATAACATATAAAAATTGCCATACATTTAAGCACTTAAGTTAATCCAATTATTAATGATTTGATACCAGTTTTCAGCATACAAGGGACAGATAATTAACCAACTAATAAGTGTAAACTTGCAGTTAGCTATGGACATTTTATTTGTATTACAATTTCACATCATATATCACACTGATGTAACCAAAGGTCAGCAATCATTGGTGTACATGTACATGTAATTGACAACAAACATTTGCCCCTGGGATAATTTTACCTAACTAGAACATAATTGTTAATAAGGGATTACATGTAGGTAAAAGCAGGTGTCATAAATTTTTTTATGAGCTGTACATTTATTACAGGGGTATTGATGAAATTGGAGAAAAAAGATTGCAACTGTATTACAAAAGAAACAATTATCAAAGCAGAACAGAAATTAAAAATAAAATAATTTCAAAGTAAAATAGTACAAATACTGTTGTATTGTAATTCCAATTTTTATCAATATTTTTATGTTACATTCTGGACAAAGTTTGAGGTTATGTTTAACTTTATTTAAATTCTTATTAAATTAATTAAAATGAAGCTAGCTATGTTGTTAACTTTCATTCTTAAACCATTTTAAAGTTATCTAGTCTATAGATTTATGTAACCTGTCTGTGTATTGCACAGCTGAAATGATTGGACCCAATGATTATCACATTTTCTTTTTGTCTAATTTGATATTAGTTTTGATCCCAAAAAAAGTACAAAATAATACAATACAAATAAACACTAAAAGTGTCAATTATTAATTTTCTTCAGTCATATGAGAGTGGATTTAATCTGTGTGTACCCTCATTAAAAATGTAAAAATTTGACCATAAAAATTTACCTGTTTACTACCTGGAAGGGGGACAGACAAAATCCTCCTACTCCTCCCCCAAACGGACAAAATCCCTTAATTGTAATTTACCATAGGTGGACAAACTCCCCTTTTTCAAGATGCTTAATATATGGAAAAGTACAGCAGCAAAGATTTGCAGTTAGCAGACTGTTGAAGAAGCATGCTTATATTTATGGACCTGATTGCTTCTTTGGTATTTCTGTGCTTTAACTCTTTTTTATGTAATACTAATAATGTAGTCATGTAAATACAAGAAACTTAATTCATACTAGGTAAGTTTGAAGTGATTTACTATGGATTTTTTATGATATTGATTTTATTTCATTTACTCTGTAGTGCTGATGTCATTATCAACATATTTCTTCATTTTACTTTGTATTTGTTGTCTAATAAACATTTGTTCACATGCATTTATTATTGTAACATACTGGTTATATATAAATTTTAGGAGACCCTTAAAAAACCCAACAGCCACCATGGTTACACAGACAAGAGGGAGGGACTATACAGAAACACCCAAACCTACTAGTGATTACAGGAAGTCCATTATTACCATAATGACAGCTTTGGTTTGTGGGGTTATTTTTGGATTTTCAGTTGAAAAGGGTAGAGGTAAGTAAGAAGTTCTCTTTGACAAGTAATAAGTCCCAAGTGTAGTTTAGGACATATTCCACAATTTGATCTCCATATGATATTTTCTTAATATTTTGTCTTAACTTTCCGTATGACAAAATCTTTAAATAAAGCTCTAAAAAATTAGTGGTCACCGACCAAATTCAAAAGTTATGACGTCATCTTTATTACCTGTTTGATGGTACTAGGATTATGTGTGATGTTACTTATATTTTTCCCATAGTTTTCTGTTAGTATAAACTTATATTATTTTGAAAGCTTCATGGCATGTAGAAGACAACTATGCCTTAATCTATTTAAAAATACATAAGTTTTGAGCATAAATGTGGTATTTATACGCTTTCGCCATTTTTGTTATGGACTTGGAATACACAAAATCGCAGATCACAAAACATTGACCTATAATAATAAAACTATATTTTCACAGAAGATAGAGTGTTACTTACTTTCCAAATCAAAGAAATAATAAAATATGGTCACCGAATCAGGGGAAAAAATATTTGTAAAAAAATGTGATTTGTCCTGAATTGGCGGGAACGAAATGGCACGTTTTTCTTCGTAAAAACTGCAATATCTTTTCTAGATTTGTAGTGTGGACAGAACAGCATGAAAGTACAATAGTTTTCTTTTATGTATGTTTGCAATTGCAAAATGATTAATTTTGTTTTCCAAATTCTAATAGGCTGTATTGCTTTTTTACTTATAAAATAACATTTTAGTCGATCCATAAAGCCTACAGTAACTGAAATGGAAATTTTGTGGAATTTTGTGGAACGACGATGTCCTTAACGAATTACGTAACAGTGATATTTAAAATCAAAATGCGCAGAAACAATAGTAGGATATGTCTTTAAGAAGTCCTATATCATGTTCATAAATGCAGCAATAGTGAATGGTGGTTTAAACCACCTAAAGAATGCTTACTGCACCAATGAATGATTGATTTTACAAATTGTTCATCAATTACTTAGCTACCAGGCTCACTCCTTTTCCCTAATTCAAGCATATCCATGGAAACTAATTTAACATCCTTGCTCCAGGAAATATTAATAATGGTTGAATTTGAGAAATACCGATGTATATCTATATTTGGAGAAAAATGGACCAGATAACTTTAGTGGAATATATGTATTATATATTTACATTAATCACACATTATATAAAAATCCTGGATTATAATTGGTTCATTGCAATGGTATTTCTAGTACATGTATATCTTTCACTTTATAAATGCCCCTGATGAATATTGATAAATTTTTGTTGCCGTTGGCATATATACAAAAAGGTAAACACATTTTAGCCTGGATATGAACTTTTTACCCTGTTAAGCTTCAGCACGCCAAATTTCATTCAGAACTCATGTGGATTATCATCAAATGTAATTGTACATGACAAATCAATGTTGATTGATTTTGGTATTGTGAAAAAAAACACGGAAGAGTTTGGAATGGCTGCTGGCTTCTGAAGTGTCTTCAATAAGGCACACCACGCAAGTTAAAAGACCTAGTTTTATAATTCATTTTGCTTGGATGTTTAATTTGTGGCCCCTTGTTTATAACATGTAGCATTAAAATATTCTGGAAGGGGTATATGCCAAAAATAGCTTGAGGTGAAATTTCCCTTGCTTTACAGTCTCTCGATAGGAATTTTTTGCATATGGGCGGTTTAAAAAAAAATGACCCCAACAGGTCATGGTCCTCTAATTTTGTCAAATTAATAGATATATTATTTCTAAATAGTTAAAAATGTATGTCTAGTTATGGGGAACATGACTGCAAAAAATCTTAAAGATATCTAAAAAAACAAAAAAGTTATGCCAAAAAAACATGCCAAAATTGTCAGGAGTGCAATACTTTTCTGTGACACCTAAATATGTCATTTTTTAAAAGGTCATAAAATTGTCAAATCTAGCAATATGTGCATAATTCTTTTTTTATTACACAGTTTCATGTGTTAACTAATTGAGAGATATAAAAAAAAAGTATGTTGCATTTTAAAAAGTATGAAAATATTGTTATCAGTGTCAGGAGTGCAACAAAAATCGGGCTAAACATAGTACTTTTTCTACAACCTACCATTTTAAAATGATTTAACTTTATCATGAAATTTTTTTTCTCAATGGATGACTTATAATTACAATTTAATAATTTTGATGCCATATGCAAAAATACATACTACTTTTGACTTAATAAAAATTTTAAGAGGTAGATAACAAAAGAATTTTCAAAAATTCTTGAAAAAAATTATTTTTTTGAAAAAGTACAATTGCATATTGTTCAAAATCTTGCACAGAAAGTCATTAGTATTTGTTACATTGTTTAAGAAAACAGCAACAAGTTATATAAAACATAACATTGTTAAACTGAAGTAAAATGTATGAATGTTAAGAGTGTTTTATATTTCAAAATTTGTTCAATAAAATATTATAAAAACTTTATTTCTTACCTTTTCGTTAATTTCTTTTATGATTTATTAACTTCAACGTATTCACATTTGGAAATTATGAACAAAAACTTGATTTGCTCATGTTTAAATTTGTGACATTTTTTTCACATCTTGGGGTCATATTTTTGGAAACAGCCCATATACCAATCCATCCCATTAGATATCTGGGGGGAAAATGTTGTATTATTGTATTATTGTAACATAATACAGCATTTTTACTTCATTCTTTTTATGGATTATTCACACTTAATATGTGTGTTGTTCAAAATCAATCTTTAACATAAGATGTTTCTTGTTGAACCACAGTTTCATTTCACCTGATAAAAAAAATTCAATTATATTGAAGTAGGCAGGGCTTCACTATGGTATAATAATCCAACTTTTAAGTTATTCCATAGTGTAAGCCTCACCTCTTGCCATCATTCAAAATACTTAATAAACTGTATAGAATGTCTGGACTGACTGTCTAGCATGTTGTCTTCTGACAACAATTCTGTCACATCCATTTCAAATTCTATTGATGGAATTTTGTTGCAAAACATTTATACCATGCCTTTTAGGAGTTAACATATTTAGACAATTTACCTCATGGCTCGTTTGTTTTAAATATGTTAACTTGTAAAAGGCATGGTATTTATAATACTTATGCATGTTCATGATGAAGTACCAATAATTATGAAAAGAAATATCTTGATAATATCCTGCATATTTTACATAACCACCATTTTTTAAGGTTTTTTTACCTCTCTTTTTATTAATCATTATACACACAATCTCTAATATTGTTAAATAACATGTATATTATGTTTGACTTTTATTTACAGTGTTTGAGCCATCAGTTGTAATTAACCAGATGCTGATGAAGCAGTTTGTTATGTTGAAGATGTTTCTGTCAGCTGTTATTGCAGGTTTATCATTAGTTTTGTACCAATGCATTATCGTTGTTTGATAAAACATTAGTTTGCTGTTATTACAGTATATTTTAATATGTAAGCATTTTTATTTGATAATTCTCCATTTGGACCATACACTATAAACAGTTTTAACTTTAAGTAATAACATTCATTGTATGGTTTTGTTTACTGTTTTCAAATTAAATTAATATGTTTAGGTCAACCAAAATACCAATGGGTTTGATTAATCACCTCGTCTAAAATATATCACAAGCATTTTAACCATTTCACAATAAATGCTACATATTATTGACCACCTTCTGATCAGTTTATATTTAGAAAATATATATCTAGTATTTTAATCTAAATGCTGTTGGGTTACTAATGTTTTAGACTAAATGCTGTTGAGTTACTTACTGAGTACTGAACTGACCATCACTAGCTGTGATTGCTGTCAATGCATTAATGCAAGCAATTGATCTCTGCCTTGCGGTATTTTCAGCTATGTTTTCTATGTCACTTTTGTCCATGATACCAGCAACCAGACAAAATTTTCTGAATGCCAGACAATCATTGGTCAACAAACTGAAAGGAAGAGGCTATGTCACTGTTATGTTAGGTGGTATTATGCTGGGGTCTGGAATGGCTTTAGCAGGAACTGTAAGTACAGTTAAAGACCTATCTATTAGTGCATATATTTATGATAAACAGTGTGAAAACATCTCTTCTAAACAGAAATAGAAATTATAAAAGGTGTCAATTCACAATAAATTTTGAGCATAAATTGAAACATTCACCAAATCAAAGCTGTATTGATTGACTGATTGATTGATTGATGGATTGGATGTTTGCTTTATGTCCAGCAAGCAGTATTTCAGCTATATTCAGGACGGGAAAATGTTAACAAACAATACATCAATTTCAAAGCTGTACATTTTTCAGATCAGTACTTGGGGTGAAACTAAAAACTGAAATTAAAATATTTGAGGAATTGAAGTTTGAAGATATTGTTTGCAGTTATGGGTTATTTCCGCTATCAGTGTTCCAAAAATGTCACTTGGAAGAGAAACTGGATCTCTTGAACATTATGTTTAATCCAATTAAACCTTGAGATTTCACTTTAAAAGAGTTATCTGGTTCTTCCCTGTATTAAGTTAGTTTTTATATTTTTATATGATAATTTCTTTTTATATATTTGTAAGTAAAAAAAATCCTCCAGTTCTTTATAATAATAATAATCACAGAATTAACACTTACATGAAGCTTTTGTTATATTGTCATTATTATTTGTTGACCATAACATGTTGATCCACAGCTCTTTTGGTATTAGTAGGCACAAATAGTTCATGAAATTATCATCTGTTTAAAAAAAAATTATAATTGTCCGAGATCTGTTTTTTTGGCCATGTAACTGATGCTATTAGGGTATTTTCGTTCTATTTTCAGTGCCCAGGTGTTGTCTTTGCTCAGATTGGTTCCGGTACAAAGAATGCTGGTATGTCAGATTTCTTGAGAACACTGTTATTTTGTGTGTTAATTGATTTATTCACATTATTGTGACCGATGTCTGCTGATCAATCAGTGTAGAATTTATGTAACTTAACTTAATGCTAGAAACATTTGTATCAATTTGCTTGCATATTATAAACCATTCAGTATCTCGGGCAACATATATGTATAATTACTTTTCTCATTGAGATCAGAATTGATCACAGTAAACTTTAAATTGTTTTGTAGGTTATACCTTACTGGGTACCTTGGCTGGAGCACTGTTGTATGGGATACTAGAACCAAGTTTACTTTCATTGACAAAACCTAAAAATCCAGTCAAAAATATGTTGTAAGTTCCAATTGAAGTTATTTTTAGATGCTGCTCTGTTATCATCATTTGATCTTTGTCTAGTGATGTATGGTCAAAAAGTGCAAGACACTTGTGTGATTACAGAATAAAAAAATAAAATCATAATCATGATGCAACTAGAATGAAAAGTACTAAACTTAACATTTTATTTGAGTAAACATTGAGGCTGAGATTTGTACTTTAGGTGATGACACTAATTTACAAGTTTTTGTTATTTTCATTGCTTAACTCTGTTTTCATAGAAAAAAAATTGCATTTACATGTACAGTAATAATCAATAAATATGATTTACATCAGTACATTAGATTGTTTATCCTCACTAAATTTAAATGTCAACACAGTATTTAGAAAATTTCAGTCTCTGGCAAGTAAAAAAGAATATATATATATATAATTACAGTAATTACCCTATTGGCTGTTGTTTTAGTTTTCATTGTATCTTATGTTAAATGTTTTTGTTTAAGCCTGTTTCACATGTTAGGATCTCCATACTTTGTGACATCGCTTCCTGTAGCAGCCATGCTTGGTGTGGTAGTTTTTACTCTGGAATTATCTTTCCCTTGGGAAACAGAAGTTTTGGTGAGTGTCACCATTACATTTAAAACTATTTAAGCTGATAATTGGCATGTATTTTCATAAAGAAGTTTTTATTCTAATGGATATAGTTTTATTTAACATAGATACATTTTCACTTGTTTATGTGGATGACTGTTGTGTAGGGGAGATAACTCAATTGCATATAATGAAAAAAAACATCCTCACAAGTCAGGGTTTCTATGTCCACTGTAAGTGTCCACGAAACCCTGACAAACTTAGCTAGGAAATTCCTGGGCTAGAAGTCACTATTTTGATTGGCTACATCATACCTTAATGTAGCCAATCAAAAGCTCGCTTTCATTCACAATTTGGTTAGAGGATATCCCGATGTCGATTGTAAATAAACCAAACGATGTGTTGCATAGACCATTTGAAAATCAGTGTATTTTGTACAGTAGTGTTAATAGTTTTTTATTACAGCGTTATTTATTAGTTGCGTTACGTTTTCTTCCCACTCAAGAATGAGAAAGAATGACTACTGCCAAACACTTGCTTCTGTCAAGCAATTTCATCAGTTGATATTTTGAAGGTTTGACGTCATATGAAAATCTTCTAGCCCGGGAATTTCTTAGCCAAGTTTGTCAGGGTTTCATTGACACATGTGGACACAGAAACCCTGACTTGTGAGGATATGTATGATAGTTCTTTTAAAAATATAATATAAACTATTTACTTATATATTTTGTTCATGTCCTAAATAAGGCTGAAAAATTGAGCCAAGAGTCCTAAGCAACAGCCATTTAATAAATATATATTGTTTCATCTGTAAATGTTGTATAAATTTTTTACCTCAAAGGTCTCTGCAAACAGTAATATTTGGACAGCTTCCAGCTGGCAGCCATTTTTGTCAGGCGGAATTATAGGAGCACTTCAGATACCACTTATTATATTAATGGATGGACTTCTGGGTAAATATTGATGCTTTAATATTTTAGGTATATGTTTACAGGCACAGTTGTGAAACTTCTTTCCTAATACTATAAACCCAGTTGAAGTGCATTTTTGCAAAAGGTACAGTCAAACTTCAATAGATTGATCTCGAAGGGGTCGATGAAAAGGGTTATGTAAATCGGGAGTGCAAGAAACATGGTCCCAAATCAATATCACTTTATATATTTCAATTAATTTCCTGTCACATTGGATAAATAAAATTGTGTTAATTTATTTCATTGAATAAGTAAAATGTGTTGTTACATATCTTTTTGTTAAAATAAAAATGTTTACATTTATTTTTCTTGTTTAATTTTATGCAAAAGCATTGATAAGATGTGTAAATAGTTATTATTGCATTACGTGAGTGTGTCAATGATGTTGATAGTTCGGACAATTTCTTTTCGTATATTGTAAGTAATTAAAACAAATTTCAACAAATTTACTGAATTGATGACAGGTCATTAAGACATAATTATTATTGATTATATACCATTAAGGATCAAAGTCCGGACTGGAATGTTATTTTAAAATGTTTCTGGTCTGTAAACATATTTCTCAGTTATGTTAATCACCTGAATTGATATTGCTCAAGCTACATTTACATGTATTTCAGTTTGCTTTTATCCCACCAAGAATATTATGTGGAAATCCCTTAAAATTAAATGTGTTATTTTTTGTCATGCTAATAAATTTCAATTGTATTTCTTATCTTTTCATATTTCTATTGGTATAGGAATAACAGCAGAGGGCAACTGACATATAACCTATACTTGGTTCTATGTTGTTTCAGGTGCCAGCAGTAGTTACTGTACAGTGACAGCCCAAGTATTAGTCACCAGTAAACTACAGCAGACAGTACCATATCTTGCCAAGTTTAAGTCAGGATTGAACAACTGGTGGAAAGTATGTTAGGGGGCTGTTAAAATATACAGTTAAACTTGTTGCAGCCACCCCCTCCATATAACAACTTCCCATGTTATCTGACTGTTTATACCTTCCCAGGATTTTCCCATTCATTTTACCTTAATATACTGACTACCTGTCTTATGTAACAAACGACCATGTTTTCCATTTGTTTTCTTTGAGAAAACCGATCTAAAACAACTATTGAGACGATGAAAAGTCATTGAACAATAAATAAACCCTGTATACTAATAAGATTTATTTTTCAATTATCAAGCTTCTTCAAAATGTAAGACTAAAGTTTAAAGCAATCAAAAATAACACCTTAGTACTATACTAAAAGTCAAACCCCCATGCATCCAGATTTTTGCTTGTATTTTTTTTATTATCCCATTATTTACTTTTTTCTGGGGGAGGGGGGGAGTGGTTGGTCAGGGGTAGTTGTTCATCTACTGTTAATCATGTGGTCTGTCAATACTGAGGTTGCGTGTTCAAGTCTCATTCTGGGCAAGGTATTCTAGACTCCAATCTGTATTGAACAAGTATTGCCAGTTTTCCTACCTATTGAATATATAATAGAAAAAATGTTTCCACAATAATCTCATACTATGCCTCTGTTGTTTACATGTCACAAATTGTACTGGACTTTAGCTACAGGAATTTTACATATTTTTAAAACAAGACAAAAATTTTCTATGAGAATAGCCCTATAAATCCAACACTAATTAACTGTGGAAAATAATTGTTAATTTTTAATTGCACTTTTTCTGTACTAAAATCTTCTCCTCTGAAACAACTGAAAGTACTGCTTTGAAACTTTGTACACATCATCCGTCAAATGTCCTCAACCAAGTTTGCACCAACCATGGCTGCAGATTAACCAACATGGCCACCATGGCTAAAAATAGGATGGGGGGGGGGGGGGGCGATAAAATACAGTTTTTGGCTTATATTTAAAAAAGTGTAACAGATACAGGAAAACCGAAGAGACATGCCTTCATCTGCATCAAAAGCTCTACGAAATAATCCATTGGGTTGAAGTTGTATGATGACTCCTTGTAGGAGTTATTGCCCTTTAATTGTAAAAAAAATTGATGATTTTTGCCATTTTTGCCTCAAAATCTTGAAAATTATTGGAACTAGAGAAAAAGTTAGCATTGCTTAATTGTTCTGCTCTATGAGGCCTACAAAAATGACTTAAGGGTCAAGATTGTCTGATTAACCGTTTAAGAGTTATCTCCCTTGAACTGTTTTTTTAATCGGTTTTAATTGATTTTTAAAAATCTCCTCTGAAACAACTGAAAGTACTGCTTTGAAACTTTGTACACATCATCCGTCAAATGTCCTCAACCAAATTTGCACCAACCATGGCTGCAGATTAACCAACATGGCCACCATGGCTAAAAATAGGATGGGGGGGGGGGGGCGGTAAAATACAGTTTTTGGCTTATATTTAAAAAAGTGTAACAGATACAGGAAAACCGAAGAGACATGCCTTCATCTGCATCAAAAGCTCTACGAAACACTCCATTGGGTTGAAGTTGTATGATGACTCCTTATAGGAGTTATTGCCCTTTAATTGTCGAAATTGATTATTTTTGACATTTTTGCCTCAAAATCTTGAAAATTATTAGAACTAGAGAAAAAGTTAGCATTGCTTAATTGTTCTGCTCTATGAGGGCTACAAAAATGACTTAAGGGTCAAGATTGTCTGATGAACCGTTTAGGAATTATTCTCCTTGAACATTTTTTTAATCAATTTTACTTGATTTAAAAAAATCTTCTCCTCTTAAACCAATGAAAGGACTGCTTTGAAACATTGCACACATCATCTTTAGGATGTCCTCTACCAAAATTGTGCAAATCATGACACCTGACTACCTACATAGCTACGTTGGATTAAAATAGAAAAAATGAAAAAAGGGGGGGATGGGTGGGGGGTCGAGAGAGTTTTCGACTGATAGTTAAAAAAGTATAACAGGTACAGCAAATTTGAAGTGAACCTCCCTTCTCCCTCTAACCATCAAAAGATCCTCCTTATAGGAGTTATTTCCCTTAAAAGGTCAAAATTAATGATTTTTGCAGAAGTGTTGGGCAATTCCTTTTAGCAAAGAAAAGCTGGATAAAAGAGGGTTGTTTGGTTTCAGGTTCAGGTGAGCGATACAGGCTCCTGGGAGCCTCTAGTTTGACATTAAGTACTGTAAAATGTTGTGTATAGTCCGCATTTACGTATTGTCCGCACCCCTTTCTTGGACCAGAAAATTGCGGAAAAATTCTTATATGCATGTATGATCTGCATGTACAAGTTTTCACAAAACGTCTCAAGATGAAGACATCCAAGTCGGACTTCTTAACAAGTTTTTACTTTAATATGAAATTGATTCTCTTTTTAAATATCATTTATGTTTATACGTTTATTAATTTCTAGTGATTGTAATAAATAGAGCATTGATTCTCATATCGTCTATTTTGATCGTTGTTAAAACGGAAAATCACACATTTCAAAACCAAAACAATTTGTAAACTTTGATTCATCAACCAAAACAAAGAAAACAAAAAGATAACACGTTTTATTTTAACCCCTGAATGATTGCAATCAAAACATCGATCTTCAAACACTTGAGGTTACATAACGACGCCATTTGCATTTTACGCAATACAGGTTACACATCTACTATTTTCGTATATGTTTTAATTTTTCTATATAATTAACATAATATTATTAAAAATAATTTAAGTAAAAATTAATATCATAACATAGTATACATATGGATGTTTGTAAAAGAATAATGTTAGAATAGTACGAAAATACCGCATATGACACTACAACAAAATGGCGACCGCCATTGACACAACAATCAACGGGACGAAAAAAACTCAATCAAGTCTGTATTTATGTATAATCCGCACCATTCCTTTCCAACTAAAATTAAAAGAAAAAAACTGCGGACAATACGACCCTAATTACGGTACATACAGGAACACCAGAATACTTAAATTTACAAAGGAAAAAATCCAAATAATAAAGAAAAAATTTACTAACTAAATGAAGCAGTACTTTAAATATTGTAGGTGTGGTTTGTAGTAGCAGCAATTGGGGGAGCATACATTTCATCTATCTTGTCAGGATCATATGGTACTGTTCAAGGGGTGTCTATTCCTCTTTCATTTTGTGGTGGAGCATTGATGATTGTTGGAGCAAGGCTTGCAGATGGATGTACAAGGTATAGAATAAAAGTCAGTTTATTGTTTCATTTTAAATGTACTGTATTTAAATATGAAGGATCCCCTTTCCGGTACTAAGTCAACAATAGCTTAGATTTTATAATCAGAATTTGGAAGGATTTCTTGTATAAGGCTGTCAATGGTCAGACAATAGTATCAGTAAAAAAGTAGTTATAGTCAAAATACTATGACCTGTCAGATATTTTCTACTTATTGCTCAATCAATTCCAAAAATAGATAGCAGCTGTTTAGAAAACGGCTTCAATCGGTTTTCTCTAAAGCTCTTAATCAGAAAGAGCTGGACATTTAAATTGCAGCTAATCATGCATGACTCAGGTTACTTCAAACTTCTAATCTGGAAGATAGTCATAGAGTACAATGTAGATGGAACAAGTTAGAAGTTTAAAGTTACCTGAGTTAAACATGAGTAGCTGCAATTTAAATGTCCAAACTATCACTGTTGAAGAGCTTTAAAGAAAACAGAATGAAGCAGTTTTCTAAACAGCTGTTATCTGTATTAAGAATTGTTTGACCAATAGATAGAAAATACCTGACAGGTCATTGTATTTTGACTATAGTATTTTTAGTTAAGCAGTTTCATAAAAACATTTTATTAAGTTTTTAAATATATTTTAGATATACTAAGTAGTTGAAATTTTCTGGCTTTACAAAACAGTCTATTTGTTTTAACACTTTATTCGTAACCATGGCATTGTTGACAAAATTTGAAGTCCAAACGTGCATAATTTTGGAATAATTTGAGTAAAAAAAGTGGCATTTACGATCATTTTAGTAATAGTTGTGTTCATTTCAATATCTGGATTACCATTTTACCAGTACAATTTGGAAATTAAGAACCAACAATTTCATGATTACGCAAAAGCGTTTAAATAAATTAGGCATGTAAAAATGACACCTGAATAGCAAAAAAGAAAAAATTAATTATTGAACCAAGAGAGTGTTTCAATAGCATAAAATATTTATAAATATTAATGGTGTTTTTGCTCTATTACAAGTAATGAAATCTCTTTGCAGCTCTGCTTAGATAAAAAAATACAAAGGAGCTTCATTATTATACCTACAATGTAGTATCCTGCTTTGCACTATTTTTTGTTTATTCACACATGTTCCTGATTGTATAAATTTAGAGGGTCATGGAACTTTTTCTGCTTTTAATAACACAATGACTATTAGAATTATAATGATTGAGCAGTTTAAAAAAATGTCTATGTCTTAACTCTGATGACTCACTCAAATCACAAATTTCTACACACTAATTATAAAAAAGCATACAGGTTTATATTGTTTTGATTATTTGTAATATGTTTGGTTAAAAAAAAGGACATATCAGCTGTCAGTACTGTGGTAAAAGGTCAAATGATGATACTGTTTATTTGCAGTGGTCACGGAATATCAGGTATTGGTCTGCTGAACATGTTATCAATAGCCACAATGGTTGGTGCATTTGCTGGAGGGATGACAACTGCATCACTCGTCCAAATGTTTTCATAACAGTGTTTTACAGTGCATAACAAGTTGTTGCATTTTAATATATTATATATTGTATGTGATGTTGTTTTTGGTTGAAATTTTTAAAATAACAAAACTTTTTTCAATTTTTTTTTTGTAAAGATACTTTTGTTACATCAGATTTTTATACATACATCTTCGGCTCATTGCCACATCAAAACAAACAGTTCATTGGACATGTATTTTATGATTGTGGTTACTAAAGACTATCAAATATGTCACCTTATTTTTAAAACGTACTCAATAATAATTCTATTAACCATCAAATTAACTGTTGCTTTATTATACAAATACAGTCCAATTATTAATTGGATCGGAGCACACGAAAAGCAATGGGAAAAAAAAAATAAAAGATCTAACATAATCCTAAAATTTTGTTTCGCCCATCAAATTATTGTTAAGCAGGGATGTCTTTACTCTAAGGTGAACCATGAGTATTTGTTTTTAAACTACATGTATGAATTTTGTTATTATCCTTGCAAGTCCTGTTTAATTTCAGCACAAAAGTTTATAATACAATGCTGCACTTTCATTTAGTTTTTAGACACCATTGAAGTTATTTAAGCACCTGCCCTTGGTTGTATGAAGGTTTATATAAGACAGCTTTACAGATTTCTGTTCTAAATTAAAATTATTCAGTAATAATATTATCTAGCAATTGATGCATTAAATTTGTCGCCATATTATAATAAATTTGTTGAAATATGAATGTACCTGACAATAACTGTATCAATAATCTTCTTGCATAATTTCATTTTACATGTTTTATTAACTGTGCACATACATTGATTCCGTCCATACAATTTCTCCTTCTAACTTTAGGTGGTTATATTGGCCACTGCTTTTTGATATCTTATCCCCCCCCCCCCCCCTGTCCCTCCTCAACCAAAATGAAAACACATATAGCCAAATAACTAACTAGAGGCTCCCAGGAGCCTGTATCGCTCACCTGAACCTGAAACCAAACAACCCTTTTTTATCCAGCTTTTCGTTGCTATAAGGAATTGCCCAACACTTCTGCAAAAATCATTAATTTTGACCTTTTAAGGGAAATAACTCCTTTTTCATTTTTTCTATTTTAAGCCAACGTAGCTATGTAGGTAGTCAGGTGTCATGATTTGCAAAATTTTGGTAGAGGAGGCCCTAAAGATGATGTGTGCAATGTTTCAAAGCAGTCCTTTCATTGGTTAAAGAGGAGAAGATTTTTTAAAATCAAGTAAAATTAATTAAAAAAATGTTCAAGGAGAATAATTCCTAAACGGTTCATCAGACAATCTTGACCCTAAAGTCATTTTTGTAGCCCTCATAGAGCAGAACAATTAAGCAATGCTAACTTTTTCTCTAGTTCTAATAATTTATAAGATTTTGAGGCAAAAATGTGAAAAATAATCAATTTGAACAATTAAAGGGCAATAACTCCTATAAGGAGTCATCATACAACTTCAACCTAATGGAGTGTTTCGTAGAGCTTTTGATGCACATGAAGGCATGTCTTTTCTGTTTTCCTGTATCTATTACACTTTTTTAAATATAAGCCAAAAACTGTATTTTACCCCCCCCCCCCCCCGTCCTATTTTTAGCCATGGTGGCCATGTTGGTTAATCTGCAGCCATGGTTGGTACAAACTTGGTTGAGGAAATTTGACGGATGATGTGTACAAAGTTCCAAAGCAGTACTTTCAGTTGTTTCAGAGGAGAAGATTTAAAAAAATCAATTAAAACCGATTAAAAAAAACAGTTCAAGGGGAATAACTCTTAAACGGTTAATCAGACAATCTTGACCCTTAAGTCATTTTTGTAGCCCTTATAGAGCAGAACAATTAAGCAATGCTAACTTTTTCTCTAGTTCTAATAATTTTCAAGATTTTGAGGCAAAAATGGCAAAAATCATCAATTTTGACAATTAAAGGGCAATAACTCCTACAAGGAGTCATCATACAACTTTGACCCAATGGAGTGTTTTGTAGAGCTTTAGATGCTGAAGAAGGAAGGTCTGTTCGGTTTTCCTGTATCTGTTATACTTTTTGAACTATAAGCAAAAAACTGTATTTTGACCCCCCTGTTCTATTTTTAGCCATGGCGGCCATGTTGGTTGGTCTGAGGCCATGATTTGGGCAAACTTGGTAGAGGACATTTTACTGATGATGTGTGCAAAGTTTCAAAGCAATCCCTTCAGTGGTTTTGGAGGAGAAGATTTTTGAAGAAAAGTTAACGACGACGACGACGGACGCCAAGTGATGGCAATAGCTCACATGACCCTTCGGGTCAGGTGAGCTAAAAATGGCTTACAGTTGCATTAAAGTAAACACTATTAAAAATTGAATTGATTGGATTAGACTGTGATGATGCAATCATAATTGTCATTGAAAAGTTATATAGCTGTAGATCAGTACACGTATTGGTAAAACTGCAGTTCTTTGGCAGTTGGATGGCATACTTGTTCATTTTTGGTAATTAAATGTATTTTGTTTCTATCCATGTTATGTAAGGCAGCTTTTAAAGTTTTCTGATGTGACTTTTTACTTTATATATTTTTCTACAGTATTTTTTGTATTGTTATAGTTGTGTAGCACATGTATATATTCTCTCACAATGTCTGTTTGTTTATTAAAATTTAATACATATTAAATCTGTTGTCATGTCTTATTTGAAGATAATACCAGTCACATTGTTAGCTCATGGACCATAGATTCACTTGGGCTGCACTAATTTTTTTCAAATGTCTTTTAAACAACTAGGTCAGTTAGACCAAAAGTTGACATAAATTATTTTCATGGTATTTAATTTTAAATTTAAGAAATACTACACAGAAGCTGTGGTTTATCACTGATTTACAATAGGATGACCAATAATGTTGCATTATTGTATTGTTAGCAACAACGAGGGATAAAATAACACCATAAATGTCCCGTCTGTTGTAAAACAATGATAAACTACAGCCTTAGTGAATTATTTCTATTCTAATAAGATAATTGTTTTACCTATAGCCAACACCGTTTTCAGTGGTTGTTCTGTCAAATGTAACACACAATTTATTGCAACGGATAATTATATAGTACGAGTCGCTCACAGGGACCATACTGGGACGGTTCCCAGTGCTCGACCCACAGAGCAGCTCAGCACGTCCCCAGATGGCGGCTAGGAGAGACCCTCTCGTTGGGGGTTCTCAGGTCATAATACGGAAAGCCTGGCCACGGACCATAGTCTGTAATGTGTTTGGAGAGTGCTACGCTCCTGTAGTGTTATCTCACATAACATATGTTTTACAAGACTGCCGTCTGTGTTACATTTTCAGAGGTTAATGACTTAGGTCAGTGACCAAGTTATTCTATTTGTTTGTATCATATATTTTAGATAGAGTTGTAATAAAGTTAGTTTAGCTGCAGACGTTTTATTGTAAACATGTTCCCAGACCATACAACATGGTGGCCAGTGTAAAGTTTAACTTACACAATATACTTTGTTTAGACTGTTCTAACAAAAGTGGACTAAAAATAATAATGGCATCATTTAAAGTATCAAATCCCGATCAGTTCGATTTTTCGAAACCGGAAAGCTGGAACAAGTGGATTCAGCGATTCGAGAGGTTTAGAGTTGCAAGTGGTCTTGGGGAAAAAGATGGAACTACTCAAGTAAATACTTTAATATACTGTATGGGAAGTGAGGCAGATGAAATTTTTTCGTCTTTTAATCTAACCAATGACGATAAGAAAAAGTTTAAAGTAGTCAAAGAGAAATTCGATGGATACTTTATTCCTAAAAGGAACGAGGAGTTTTAACTTCACATTTAATTGTCCCCCAAGTATGTTGATCCTTAACATAAACATCGTCATTGGTAGAAGACAATAGTGATAATAAACAGATTAATGCTGACCTGCAAAAATCAGCGGATTTACAAACACAATCAGAATCAACACATTACATTACAAGGTCAGGGAGAGTGTCAAAACCGCCAGTGAAACTTGACTTGTAAAAATTGTTTCAGTGTTTATTACTTTTGCAAGGTTAAGGTTAATTTTCGTTAAGCCGATAAAGGGGGATGTAGTGTTATCTCACATAACATATGTTTTACAAGACTGCCGTCTGTATTACATTTTCAGAGGTTAATGACTTAGGTCAGTGACCAAGTTATTCTATTTGTTTGTATCATATATTTTAGATAGAGTTGTAATAAAGTTAGTTTAGCTGGAGACGTTTTATTGTAAACATGTTCCCAGACCATACAACAGCTCCTTGCACGATAAAGATCCCTTTTGTAGATTTCAAGAAAGAGTAGGCTCATTGTAGCCACTACAAAAGGCTAAATTCCCGTCCTGAATATAGCTGAAATTCTGCTCGCTGGATGTAAAGCAAACATGTAATCAATCAATCAATATTATAAGATTAATCTGTCATACACAGTAGCTTTCTGATGGTAGTAACAGCTTTATAATTGGAACAGCCCTTCGAGACACACCCTTCTCATCATGAATTGCTCATACATAAATAAATTTTTAACCACTTTTGTGGTCTTAAAATGTTTGAAGCACAACTTATTAGAAATGAAAATATAGTTCCCCACCCTCATACACACAGTGAAATATAGAACGAATAATCGTACCCTCGCTTTTTTTTTGGCGAGGTTAATTCTGATAAATCACAAAACTAACTTCTGATAATAACGGCAGTAAAATTCGGCCTAAGTGAAATAAGGCATGGAAATTACTGTACTTTAAAGCACTGTGTCAATTATAAATGTGTTATGACTTATCCTTGGAAGGCCCTCTTTGAAAATATGTGTTATTCATACTTTACAAGCATGATGGCAGCCTCTTTACAAGGGAGCCAACTTCACTTGTTTGTCATAATAGCTGGCTTATATGTGAGATGTAATCTTGTAAAGACATAGAAAGGGATTATTTAAAAAAAATTTTCCTTGTACAGGTTTTAAAAAATATATGTTTAGATTGTTATTTAATTGATTGGCTGCTTCAAGTCCAGCTTTAATAACAGTGAGGTTAATGATTCTGAATCAACTAAAGTAAAGGGGACCAAATTAGGTTTGCCTAGATGTATCCAATATAGCCACGACATCTAACTAAGATACCTAATTAACTTATAGTCAAAATACAATGACCTGTCAGGTATTTTCTATTGGTCAACCAATTCTTAATACAGATAACAGCTGTTTAGAAAACTGCTGCATTCTGTTTTCTTTAAAGCTCTTCATCAGTGATAGCTTGGACATTTAAATTGCAAGTCTCATGCGTGACTCGGGTAACTTTTGAACTTCTAAGGTGTTCCATCTACATTGTACTCTATGGCCAGATTAGAAGTTTGAAGTTACCCGAGTCATGCATGAATAGCTGCAATTTAAATGTCCAGCTCTTTCTTATTAAGAGCTTTAAAGAAAACAGATTGAAGCAGTTTTCTAAACAGCTGTTATCTATTTTTGGAATTGATTGAGCAATAGGTAGAAAGTACCTGACAGGTCATTGTATTTTGACTGTAATATAGAAATTCTCATTTGTCCGACACTATGTAAAATGATATAAAAAATTTTGTTCTACAAAAATTTATGTTTCCTTTCCGTCATGTTTATACTGGTGTCGGTGTTTTTTTCTAAATTACCTCTTTCATCCCTTTTATTTCAACTGACCTAAAGGGTCATATGAGCTTTTGTCATCACTTTGCATGCATTTTCAATGTTGTCGTCATAATTGTTGGCAGCTGTAAACTTTTACATTATAATCTTCTTCTCTGAAACTGCTGGGCAGATTGTGGTCATAATGTTCATTGGATGAACCTTTACAAAGTTTGTGTTTTTTTATTCTGATTGGAAATCCTATATTGCCACCACTGCAGGACTTAGTTTAACATAGGTTCCTATTGGAAAATAAAGTTAAAAAAAATGTCTTCTCTGAAGCCGTTTAACCAAATGAAACAAAACTTATCATCAGTATTCATGTGATAGTTTTCTATCAAGTTTATATTTTTATGCCAATCAGAAATTCAAAATGGCCACCATTGCAGGATTGATTTAAATATAGAACTCGATTGGATAAAGTTTAAAAGGCTTCTTTTCTGAAGCAGTTTAACAAATTGAAACAGAAAGTTATCACCAGTATTCATTGGTTGGTCGTCTACATTGTTGATGTTTCTTACGCCAATCAGAATTCAAACCAGTCGTCACTGCAGGACTAAGTTTAACATAGGATACTATGGGGAAAGTTTTAACAGGCTTCTTTTCTGAATTGATTAACCAATTGAAATAAAGCTTGCTATCAATATTGTTATGGTGTCAAGCAAATCAAAAATTCAAAATGTCCACAACAGCAGGACTAAGTTTAACATAGGACCCTTTGGGAAAATTTTTTAAAAGGCTTCTTTTCTAAAATTGTTTCATCAATTGAAACAAAAGTTATAGGAAATATTTTTCTGATGGCCTCTACAAATTTTTTATGCCAATGATTGGCCACCATTAATTATTTTCATCTTTTCTAAAACTGAAAAGGATTGTCAGTTTTCCTACCAAAGAAAGGGGTTTTGTCAGGGTACTCCTCCTCCAATAAAAACAGGATGCCATGATGTAGCTGAAAAATTGCTGAAAGTGCATTAAACAACACTAAAACAAAACAAACAAACAAACTTAAACTGCAAAGCTGATTCTAGCCATATTGTATGTAAATGTCATTGGATAGTTCCCTTAAAAGTTTTGGAATTAATTTAAAATAACCTATAGAAACTTGTTAGAATGGCTTCCTATCTGAAATTATTGAACCAGTTGAAGCCAAACAGCAAGATTGATTGGAGGGTATAAAACTGAAAAATACAGGACTTAGTTTAACATCAAATAAATGCTTATATAAATCAGATAAGCGATACAGGTCTTGAGAGCCTCTGGTTTATATATCCCTTCCCTCTCCCACATTATCATACCTGATACTTGAAAAGTGGGGTATATGGTGATGGGGGTATCCATGTGTTGTACTTTTTTTCCCTACACCACTGAATGGAAATCAATGAAACTTTCACAGAATCTTAGTCTCATAGTGCTATTGTGCACCTGAAAGTTTACATTTTGGGCAGAATAATGTTTGGGGTTTTCCATAGCAAAACATAGACTTTGCCCGTCTGAACCAAAGGAAGCAGGGATATCAGTTAGTGAGTTTGCTCACAAGTTTTTTCTGGTTTTTCATGTTTTTGGTTAATATAATCAAATTTGAACTGAAGCTTAATGAAAAATAATTTTACTTTTGAATGTTATCAATGTTATTTATCAAAAATTAGTATGATTGTGATTCACTTGGATGTACTAAACTGGAAGCAACCTTTACCCCTTTCAAGTCGGTGTAAATATGTGCAATAATTGGATGACAACAGGCTCCAGGAAGCCTCTGGTTTATCTAATTTGTTTTGACAGACCTTCATTGTAGCATTAATTGGCACTCAGTTGCATCCATCTAAATACAAACATTATTTACTCTTATGCTATTAATTATTGGTTGTCCTATGCAAAACTACTTTTGCATGAATGGTCCTTGAATGGTCTTCATAAATATCAAATATTCTATGAACTACTGTTTGTGGTCCAATTTAAAATTACCATTACATGAATAGTATATGGGTGGTTTCATTTGAATATCAAAATTCTACAAACAACTGTTTGTAATCCAATACAAAACTACCATGACACGAATGGCTGCTTAACATCAATATTCTACAAAATGTTGTAAGTGGTTCAATGTAAAACATGACATGAAAGGTACATGGATGGTCTCGTCAATATCAATACTCTAGTAACAATGGTTAGTGGTCTACCATGACATGATTGGCCAGATGGTCTCCATACAAAATCAAATATTTTTACTGAGCAAAATAATAAATATAAATATTTTCTAAAACTGTTATTAGGTAGTAGTCCCTTTTAAATTCATCTATATTTTTTAAAGGTCATTTTTGACACTATATATAACTTTTTCCACATAAAATTTTGAAAAACTAATAAAAACCTGAATGTTCATGAATGCAGTTTTGAGGAATTCAAAGTTTAAATGTACAAACTAAATCCTGAAAAAAGCAACACTCCCTTCAATAACTTTCAAATTGGTTGCAAATTAAGCAAGCAGGCAATGTTCAAAGAAAATCCAATTTAAAATGTAGAAGAGTTGTTCTTACAAAGTTGTTTGATGAAAGATTTTAAGAGCAATAGTACCTTGAAAAATTGATCCAAGTAAACTGCCATGATATGGATAATGAGTGCATGCATGTTCCCATGTAAAACTGTAGTAGTGCATACAAACATTTGAAACAGAAAGCATGAAAACAATGTGTCTGATTTACAAGAGGACAGCTTTAACCAGTTCAACACAGTATTATATTGAGTAATTTGATTGTGAGTTTATGTTTGGTTTATCTCCTTTTGAATTGAATTTGTTTTTTGTTAATTTTGTGATTGGTAGATAATACATGTATTTGTATAATTTACAAAACAATACAGTGATCCCATAGAGACTCAGATCATAGGCATAGTATGATTCCAACAATAGTTATATTTAATGTTTCTATAATAGGATGGAGATTTTAATGAAACTATATGAACATGTAGAGCGGAAACTGTCCGATTCTTTACTAGATGTTTTGTTTTGTAACAAAGTTGCCAAGCAGAATTCCAACAAATTAAGTTAAACTGGTTCTCAACTAAACCAGCTAGCTAGATGTATAACAATAATCATGTTATTAACTTTAATCATGGAACAGCTGACTAGATGTATAACAATAATCTGATTCTGAACTGTAACCATGGAACAGCTGACTAGATGTATAACAATAATCTGATTCTGAACTGTAACCATGGAAAAGCTGACTAGATGTATAACAATAATCTGATTCTGAACTGTAACCATGGAACAGCTGACTAGATGTATAACAATAATCTGATTCTGAACTGTAACCATGGAAAAGCTGACTAGATGTATAACAATAATCTGATTCTGAACTGTAACCATGGAACAGCTGACTAGATGTATAACAATAATCTGAGTCTGAACTGTAACCATGGAACAGCTGACTAGATGTATAACAATAATCTGATTCTGAACTGTAACCAAGGAATAGCTGACTAGATGTATAACAATAATCTTATTCTGAACTGTAACCATGGAACAGCTGACTAGATGTATAACAAAAATCTGATTCTGAACTGTAACCACAGAACAGCTGACTAGATATATAACAATAATCTGATTCTGAACTGTAACCAAGGAACAGCTGACTAGATGTATAACAATAATCTGATTCTGAAAAGTAACCAAGGAACAGCTGACTAGATGTATAACAATAATCTGATTCTGAACTGTAACCAAGGAACAGCTGACTAGATGTATAACAATAACCTGATTCTGAACTGTAACCAAGGAACAGCTGACTATATGTATAACAATAATCTGATTCTGAACTGTAACCATGGAACAGCTGACTAGATGTATAACAATAATCTGATTCTGAACTGTAACCATGGAACAGCTGACTAGATGTATAACAATAATCTGATTCTGAACTGTAACCATGGAACAGCTGACTATATGTATAACAATAATCATTTTTAAAACTGTAACCATGGAACAGCTGACTAGATGTATAACAATAACCTGATTCTGAACTGTAACCAAGGAACAGCTGACTATATGTATAACAATAATCTGATTCTGAACTGTAACCATGGAACAGCTGTCTAGATGTTTAACAATAATCTGATTCTGAACTGTAACCATGGAATAGCTGACTAGATGTATAACAATAATCTGATTCTGAACTGTAACCATGAAACAGCTGACTAGATGTATAACAATAATCTGGTTCTGAACTGTAACCATGGAAGAGCTGACTAGATGTATAACAATAATCTGATTCTGAACTGTAACCATGGAACAGCTGACATGATGTATAACAATAATCTGGTTCTGAACTGGAACCATGGAATAGCTGACTAGATGTATAACAATAATCTGATTCTGAACTGTAACCATGGAACAGCTGACATGATGTATAACAATAATCTGATTCTGAACTGTAACCATTGAACAGCTGACTAGATGTATAACAATAATCTGATTCTGAACTGTAACCACGGAACAGCTGACTAGATGTAAAACAATAATCTGATTCTGAACTGTAACCATGGAACAGCTGACTAGATGTATAACAATAATCTGATTTTGAACTGTAACCATGGAACAGCTGACTAGATGTATAACAATAACCTGATTCTGAACTGTAACCAAGGAATAGCTGACTATATGTATAACAATAATCTGATTCTGAACTGTAACCATGGAACAGCTGACTAGATGTTTAACAATAATCTGATTCTGAACTGTAACCATGGAACAGCTGACTAGAAGTATAACAATAATCTGTTTCTGAACTGTAACCATGAAACAGCTGACTAGATGTATAACAATAGTCTGATTCTGAACTGTAACCACGGAACAGCTGACTAGATGTAAAACAATAATCTGATTCTGAACTGTAACCATGGAACAGCTGACTAGATGTATAACAATAACCTGATTCTGAACTGTAACCAAGGAACAGCTGACTATATGTATAACAATAATCTGATTCTGAACTGTAACCATGGAACAGCTGACTAGATGTATAACAATAATCTGATTCTGAACTGTAACCATGGAACAGCTGACTAGATGTTTAACAATAATCTGATTCTGAACTGTAACCATGGAATAGCTGACTAGATGTATAACAATAATCTGATTCTGAACTGTAACCATGGAACAGCTGACTAGATGTATAACAATAATCTGATTCTGAACGTAACCATGGAATAGCTGACTAGATGTATAACAATAATCTGATTCTGGACTGTAACCATGAAACAGCTGACTAAATGTATAAGAATAATCTGATTCTGAACTGTAACCACGGAACAGCTGACTAGATGTATAACAATAATCTGATTCTGAACTGTAACCATGGAACAGCTGACTAGATGTATAACAATAATCTGATTCTGAACTTTAACCACGGAACAGCTGACTAGATGTATAACAATAATCTGATTCTGAACTGTAACCACGGAACAGCTGACTAGATGTATAACAATAATCTGATTCTGAACTGTAACCACGGAACAGCTGACTAGATGAAAAACTATAATCTAATTCTGAACTGCAACCAGGGAACAGCTGACTAGATGTATAACAATAATCTGATTCTGAACTGTAACCATGGAACAGCTGACTAGATGTATAACAATAATCTGATTCTGAACTGCAACCACGGAACAGCTGACTAGATGTATAACAATAATCTGATTCTGAACTGTAATCATGGAACAGCTGACTAGATGTATAACAATAATCTGATTCTGAACTGTAACCAAGGAACAGCTGACGTGATGTAAAACAATAATCTGATTTGCATACTGAAGGACTGAAGCAAATTATGTATAAAGGCCAAACTAACTGTAAAAAAGCATGATTTATTTTTGCTTATGACATGTAAAACTGAAATGTGACAATTATATAAAAATGTACTTGAATAAAATATGCAGTAGTCAAATGATAAAAATACAAAGTTGTAACAAAAATAACAGAAAAAACAAATGGCTATTATTTGTGGTATTTAGACATAAATAACATTTTCAATAACAAAAAGTGTGGACTGTGAGCACGCTCACAAAGGGACACCCCCGCTTCGCTTTCAAGTCCAATTATCTTCCCTTAAAGATATCGGAGGTCAATAAAAATCCTTCATGCACATCTACATATAATGTACTTCCTTTATGCTAAGTTTGATTAAATTTCATCAAGTGGTTTAGGAGGAGTTGTGCTTACAAGAGATGTGGACAGACGGACAGACAGACAGGGTGATTCCTATATAACCCCCAAACAAAATTGCGGGGTGTATAATAAAATGTTTATAGATAAGTCTGATGTTGCTACAAGCTTATTTTTTTACTTGTCTTTTATTTAGTTTTAATTAAATTCAAGTTTAATAGACTCCAGCCTTAACTGAAAAATAAAACTGGTTGCTATAACTCACTCACAAGCAAGTTTTACAGTATGTGTTCCTAATTCTAGCTAGCAACAAATGAATAATCAAAGTCACCTAGGAATCCGAAGCACTCACCTAAATGACCATTTACCTCATGCTTCATTTTCACAAGATGGGGATGTCATATAAAACCCTACTGACCAAAAAAAATCCTGGTGTATAATTATTGCCACTTTTTCAGATTTTGGAAAAAATTGATTGGATTGTCTTGCCAAAAGCTCACCTTAACCACAGTAAAAACAAAAAAAAAAGTTTAAAATTAAACATGAGCCAAGCTCAAGGTAGTCAAAATCTTACCGGAACAAAAAATATTTCATATGTAATGTGAAAGGTACAATTTCTAAAAGATGATTAAAAAAAACAGAGAACGGTAATAAAACTTATTAATTAAAATAGTGACATGATGTTAAGGCTACTTTTATGACTTGTCTCACAAGACACTAACTAATGTTGAACAGTATGACATTAATGCAGTATCAACAACAGTTGATTAAAAATGAACCCAAATTATTGTATTGCACTTTTGTAGTCACCAATTCATTTACATAAATGCATTCATGATAATAAGATTCATAAAAATCATAACAAACACCACAAAACAACAATATAAAAAATACATTGTTTTTTCATTAAATAGAAACATCATTTTATTCCTTTTGTTTTTACAATTAATTTCTCTGTGCTTTAAACACACTAAGATCACCTTTGATTGAAAACAAAATATTTTATGTGGCAATTAATGGATTTAGTGGTTTAGTCTTGAAGTAAATCCTTAGTGACTTGTAAGAGAAGATGATGTGACAGACCTGTTTTGGGATACAATAAGTCACAAGGGTGTTTTTGGCCACAAGACATCACCAGAGTGTTTCAAGTTAAAGAGTATTTTAGCTAGATTAAGATACCATGGTTTTTTGTGCCAGACTGTTTTTAACCACATTAAGTCAAAAGGTTGTTTTAGCTACATTAATCACCAGTTCTTTAGCTACAGTAAGTAACATTTTTTGCTGTTATGTTGTGGTGTTAGACACAAGAAATCACAGATCTTTCTTGTCGCATCGTCGCCTAGGTGTTTTGGCAAAATTGTCACAAGAAAGTTTTTGAATAACTGAAATCACCAGGGTATTTTAGGCAGCATTATTACACCGGGGTTGTGTAGATTGTCACAAGGGTACTTTTGGCATTTTTATTCTTTTCATCCAGACTAATACGGTTAAAGTAAAATAAAGACACAGGGTGTTTTTAAAAACTGAAAAAAATGTAAATTATAAACTCAGGAGATTTCCGTTACTTAAAAAAAGTACTTGTACACATACTAACTCATGCTTCAAGCAGTGATGATGGTTATAGAAAATGTTGATGATGTCTTTGACATAAATGTGAAGAAAAAATCGAAAAATGTGTCCATGGGACACAGATGCCCCCGCTAAATGAAGTCCCAAACAGGAAGTAGTTGTCCAACAGGTCTGAAAGTCACTTAGGACGTACAACTTGGGATACTGAACCGCCCTTCCAAATTTCAAATTGTTCTCATGTACGGTTTCTGGGAAAAGCTTGACAGAATTCATATCGAGGGACCTAAGTACGTACATACAAATGAAGTCCCAAACAGGAAGTAGTTGTCCGACAGGTCTGAAAGTCGCTTAGGACATACAACTTGTGATACTGAACCACCCTGCCAAATTTCAAATTGTTCTGATGTACAGTTTCTGAGAAAAGCTTGACGGAAATTCGTTGGACATATGTAACAGTGACCAAATAGACCTTAATACTGCATGATAGTCATCAAATCGTCTGGTAACTATGGTAACTACAAAAACACCAGTGGTGGATTTCACAGAAGTCATAAACTGACCACAGGTATTTATTTTCATATAATAGGGTAAAGTATTGTCTTAACAATGTATTTCATAGAAATTTATTTAAAGAAAATAAACAACTGCAACAGGATTGCATGATATACCCATCTAAAGATAAGGACAAGAGCTATACACTTCTTGGATGTGTAATTTAATCTGCACTGATTAAGTATAATCAGATTTATCAATATCAGCAATGTCCCAAAATTTCAAGAGAATTGATGAAATCTTTTTTGTTAAAACTTAAAAATCCCCCCATTTTTCATGAACAATGTCTCATAACTCGATAATAAAAAAAACCATAATTTTCCAAACCTGAAATGAACATCACATTTATTAAAATAAACAATGCTCCAAAGTTTACAAAAAAATACGATGAAAGCATCTTACACTTTAAATTCTCCCTGATGTCATGAAAGTCCCAGAACCCCATAGCTAAAAATCAGAAATTTACCAAAAAGTATACAGAGCATTAGGCTCACTCAATAAAAAACTTTAGTGCAGTTTGAGGAAAACCTGTAAAGGCATTCTCAAGATACCGTGTGAGGTGTGGAGATAGATGGACATTTGTATAATATAATATCTATTATAAACGACATATAAAAAGTATAGGGGATTTTGACATGTCCCAACTAATACAGGCAAACCCTGCTACCTTATAAATACAGGCAAACCTGCTACCTGACTACAAATAAGTATAAAGTTGTTGTAATGTTTTGCCAGTATTAGTTAAGTAATAAACTTGGGTAAATTTTTCAATTCTGAAGAAATCATTACTGTGATAAATTTTATAAGCACCTATCTGAGTAAATAGAATGTGCATGATAAGATACTGCAACAGTGGTAGATATATTTAATCCTATAAAATGATCAATTTCAAACAGGACAGATGGGATTTAAGTTTAACAGCATCAATATCTAATCCTATTTCATTTATTCCAGTCATGAATCACACACATCCCTTTGAATAATGGAAGAAATTACTATTTTTAGTCTTTATTAGGACTTTTTACTTTTTATTCGTGAATGACCTAACCCAGATCTTCGTAGTCTTCTATATGCTATAATTGGAGTTTTTATTCCCTCTCCTTCAGCTCCTAGTCCTGACCCCGGCTTCCAACCCATACTCTGTAACATTTTATTTCCTATGTTTGACTCTGGTATAGGACTAGCTTCCTCGCCTACAAAACCTGAAATGGATGATACATGTAAAACTCAACTAACTCAAATACCCATACAGTGTACCCTGTTATGTTGTCAACTTTTGGACGATTCTTAATTTTGGGAAGAAGTGAGATTGGCAGTATACTGAGGAAAATATTAACTGCAAACTAAAAAATTAATACGAGGATTTTTATTATTGTTATGTAATTCAGGCACCCCTCTATAATATATAGTGAAGTATTCTTATAATGACTAATTATTGTTTTGTTGTCTAATTACATGTTTAAGATACTATTATACCAAATGTTGACGTATTGTGTAGAGGGTTTCTTGTGTGAAAAATGAAAACTGCTTACGGCCTATGGTTCAGCTTATGCTCCTTTTGTAGATCAAGAAGGGTACTTTTTGAAATCAATAATTATTTCCTCAAGATATTCAGCGTTTTGAAATATGGCAGTTTTTAAAATTTGAAAGGGCGATTTTCCATACTAAAATTTGACCTTATTTAGAACGGAAGTGAACTTTAGGAACAATCGATTGTTGTCTACTTGAAATCCTTCGGGTGGTGTCGTCTGCAGTTAAGGCGGGAAAAGTCTGGCGGTTTGTCTGAATACCATTGAACGTCACAAAAGCAGACGAACATTTGTAAACATCATAAGGTCCCTTTAGAAACAAAAATGGCTTACTTATTATGTAAAATTCCCATAGCAAAAGTCAAGGACAATTTGTAACAACTTAACAACAGATGCATAATATAAAACATGGGCAGGTTATCGTATCTACATTTTTTCTACTGAATTTTCATAATAAAAAGGTAAAATATAGAATAATGAAAAAATGCAAGCAAACAAATTTTTCCAAGGGTGGTTGGCATTTAGTATAGACACATTTGTTCAATATTAAGTATTTTATGCAGAATGGAGTCCTTCCTGGGTTATACAGAACTATGTTTTACATCAAATACAAAAATAACTATGGTGTATAAAATTACTTACATGTATCATAATCAGATAAATGACAATGGTAACGCTTTACATGTTGTATTATTTTTGCAAACTGCGAAAACAAAACTAAGTTTTTGAAAGATTGACATGCTGTTGTTTCAAACATCAATAAATTATAACACAAGAAGGATTGGCATGCTGTTGTTTCAAACATTAATAAATTATAACACAAGAAAGGTTCGAATTTCTGTTAAAATCATTTATGTATTGACATGTAAGATATAAAAAAACTGTATAAACAGTCCTTACAGAGTCCCTGGGAATTTAATAGTATTAAATCGTACACTTTTGTCAATGGAGTAACAAAAGTAGATTGCAAGGAATTCATAATCATGTTTCTGAAAATGACATTACCTTCCGGACTGGTCAGTGGTGGTGACTTTCGTAATTTTTTAGTATCTTTATTGCCATTACTAGAGAAAGGTGGAGAGTACACGCCCTGTATGGAATTCCACATCTGTTTATCTTCTACATAATTTGACACAGTGTATCCAGGAATCTAACAAAGTCAATATAAAACTGTATTATACTACATATAGGAAATAATTTTAGACAAAAGTCAAAAAATAAAAATAAATCAACATCAATCATGATGGTATCCCACCATCAAAGATGACAAAACAAACTACATGTACTATCATAATAAACACTATCATCAATATATACTGCTTAATTGTCATTTCTCTGCACAAAGTGAAACATTATACTTTTCTGTTCATGTTAGATCTGTTTAACAATATCAATCATGCATGAGTAACGACGGACAGGAAGTACATGTAGAAATCCTTATTTACTTGTTGTTGTAGCAGCAGTTTGTGAGTCATACAAGTTTTAACGATAAAGCTAACACCAGTTAAATTATCATTTTATTCTTATTGCTTATAACTGTACAAACAGGCTTCAGTTATAACTGTACAAACAGGCTTCAGTTATAACTGTACAAAAAGGCTTCAGTTATAACTGTACAAACAGGCTTCAGAGATAACTGTACAAACAGGCTTCAGTGATAACTGTACAAACAGGCTTCAGTGATAACTGTACAAACAGGCTTCAGTTATAACTGTACAAACAGGCTTCAGTTTCATTTAGCATTAAAATCTAAGGATTTCCTTCACTCAAATATTTGACCTATCAGATTGTCCAATAATTTTAGACAAGGAAAAACTCAAGGATTTGAGGAACCTCAAGCTGTTTAATGAATCTGGGGCCAAAGCCATTATAATTCTACATGCAAATAACATAAAACAGTTTGCCAGTTACCTAATACTGTTTATATCAGGTCAATAAAATTCATATAGGTATTTTTGAATATAATACAGCGTTCCTCTGACAGAATACATATCCAATATGAAAAACCAATTTAATTACACTTTTATATTTGTATTAACCAGGTAAGAAATTTTAGCACTATTTTGTCATTGGCGAATACAGCTATTATAGATCTTGGACATAGCAAAAGTTCATATAAAAATCCTCAATAGGAAAATGCCATAGGTGGTAAATCTGCAGTACCCATATCTGTATGATGACCTTAAAATATATTGCATTAATTTTTCGTACAAACCATTAAAAGTGCCTTTTTTACATTCACTTTGACCCCAAAGAAATCAGAAAGGTTTCACTTCAGGTTTGTAACTTAAAAACATCTGGTAAGAGCACAAAACATCATGCTGTGTTTTAATGTAGAATGACCTGTTTGTCTTTTTATTTGTAAGCCTGTTTGTTAAGTATTGGTCCTGTATTTTTCTATATTGGGCCTGTTTTTCTATTTATTTTGGAAGCTGTTTGGTATGTATTGGTCTTGTTTTATTATTTATTTGGGAGCCTGTTATGTATTGGGCCTGTTTTTTCTGTAATGGCCTAGTTCAAAACATCCATGTTGTACAGACAATTACACATGTATTTACCCCTCTGGTTGATAAATGTTATTATGTAATTATATGACTACGGTAACTCACCTTTTCCTGAAGTCTTCTCCTTCCAAATCTAACTTCTCTACCAGACTGAAAATACCAAATTATTTATATACCAGTAATCAAAAATCTAACATGAAATGCTCTGGAATATTTTTATACTTGATAATAAAGTGTCTAATAACAAACAATCTAATGCTATGTATTTACATTTGAAGAAAATTAACTAAGGCTGGCTATATTAAATTTGATGCTATATAACTTATTCAAACCAGAATATAACGTGAAGCCCTCTACATGTAGTTTGCAGTTGTCAGGTAAAATGGGAAAAGCCTAGTCATGGACATTTAGTGGTTAATGTTTTTGGAGCGTGCCAAGCGTGGACTGTGAGCACGCTCACAAAGGGATACCCCCTTTCAAGTCCAATTATCTCCCCTTAATGATATTCGACGTCAATAAAAATCCTTCATGCACATCTACATATAATGTACTTCCTTTATGCTAAGTTTCATTAAATTTCATCCAGCGGTTTAAGAGGAGTTGCACTTACAAGGGATGTGGACAGACGGACAGACAGACAGGGTGATTCCTATATACTCCCCAAAAAAGTTTGCGGGGGGTATGATAAATAAAAAACATTGCTTGCTGGAGGTTAAACAAACAATCAATCCATCTATATATATATAAGGAGAACATAAACCAATCACAATTCAATACCTAGGGCTAGGTTAATGTTATCATTTCAGAAGTTCTATAGTCATCACCATGACTTCACTGATCATTATGGGAATATGGGAAATCTGTCGGACATTTTCAATGAGTCCTAATAAGTCTTTCCTATTCCTGGATTTAACTATAGTCAATTTTACCGTGTCTGTCCGACGGGTTTTGCCTGACAAAATAGAATACTGCTTATCACGTATGGTCGAGTTTATGGTCCTTGTGTAGATCTCATATTACACTTTTTGAAATCAATCATTATTTTTCACAGTTAATCGGCGTTTTGAAATGTGGCTGAATTATCATTTTCATTAATCAAATTTCCATAGGAAGTCAGCCATTTTTGTTTCTAAAGGGATCTAATGTTGTTTACAAACGTTCGTCTGCTTTCGTGACATTCAATGGTATTCGGACAAACCGCGAGACTTTTCCCGCCTTAACTGCAGACGACTTTACCCAAAGGAATTCGAATAGACAATAATGGAATTTTCCTAACGTACACTTCCGATCAAAACAAGGTCAAAATTTAGTATGGAAAATCGCTGTATCAATATGAAAATTCAGCCGCATTTCAGAACTCCGATTAACTGTGGAAAATAATTGTTGATTTCAAAAAGTGTAATATGAGATCTACACAAGGACCATAAACTCGACCATACGCGGTAAGCAGTATTCTATTCTGTCAGGCAAAACCCGCCGGACAGACATGGAAATTGATTATAGACAGGACAATAAGGGCTATTTGCAGGTGGGGGTATTTTGCATTTTTCCTAACCCAATGGGCAATTTTACTGGAATAGCCCTAAGTAATTTGATGGGTGTCTAAACAGAGGGGGGCATTGGTGGCCAAGTGGTTTAGGTAGTTCATCTACTTTTGATCATGTGGTCTATCAATGCTGAGGTTGCGGGTTTAAGTCTCATTGCGGGTAGGGTGTACTCGACTCCAGTCTTAGTTGACAAGGATTGCCAGTTTTCCTACTGCAGGTTGGGGTTTTCTCCTGGTACTCTGGCTTCCTCCTCCAATAAAAAGTGAATGCCATGATACAGCAGAAAAATTGCCAAATTATAAACACACAAACAATCTAATTTGATGCAGGCACTGCTTACTTGTCTAGAGTACCTGAGTACACCCATGGTTTTTATTGGGTTTGGGTTACCCACTTTTTGTCTTTTTGGTTTTTGGTTTGTGTTGTATATGTTTGTGTAACTACTGATTTATAATTGTCCCTTGACTTTCGGTTCTTGTTGTTCCATTGATTTCCTTGCTATTTTTCTTGCAATTCTGTTTATAAATAAATCCTTGTCTTATTATTTTAGAGTCACAACGATTCACACTTCTGAATAAAGAGTAATAAACAAAAAGTTAGACTTGAAAATATTTTCTTACCTTTGCCATTAGTTTGGTGACCCTAGCTTTAAAAGCTAATTGGGAAGATTTTGACATATTTTCAAATGTTCCTGTAAGTAACTGTTGGAATTCTTTCTCTGACTCCATTTCATGCTCATCCTTTGGTTCATTTTCCCACCATGGTATAATACCTGGTATACCACAGGCTGGTCCTGACTCATGGAAAAAATCACTCTGTTCATCATCAGCTGTAATAAATAATATTCAAAATTCACACAAATACAATATCATATACACGTGTTCAGTCTTTATAGATTATTTATGTTTTTTTTTAAACATGATGCATTTTCTCATCTGTATCTCATCCAAAGAGTGACAGCCCTGTCACGAGATCATGAGAAAGGACATTGAGTTCCAAAAACCATATAAAGTTATCTGTTTATTGCTGTTTTATAACATTGTGACATCACTATGTCATGTATGTCTTTACAGCAAGCAGAGATAGACCCATCTCACACTAATAGAGTGAGATGGGATAATACCACATATAAAGGTCAAAGGAAAATACTGCATAATAGCGATAATAGACAACACCGTAAATGGATTTTTTTTAATAACTCTAATATTTACAAATTTTGCATTTTAAATGTGTGGAGAACATCACATCAGTACATGATCATTTTTGAGTGATTTGACATGCATAATTAAGTAACAAATTCTACTGTTTAAGTGTGCATGAACTACTGTATTTCAGTAATTATACTGCAGCATCATACATGGAATGTGACAGTACATGTTATGATGTAGTATGTACTACATGTATATTGTGTTTTTATCAATAGATTTTATGCAGCAGCATGTCATAATTTTTCATTATGTTATTTGTTTATGGTTAAGTTTATACTTTTGGTCATCAACAAGTACATGTAAGAATAAGCAGGAATACCTTCTCTGCCTTCATCATATGTGTTAAATCCTTCACTATCACTGCTGCTAAAACTGGTCCATGAACTAGATTCTCTACAAATTAAAAAAAAAAATATCTTGTAACCACAACAATTTTACTAGTCAGTTGTCTTTCTATAATAGTGTGTGCAACTAAAGAAATATATTAGGACAATGTGCTGGAATATTGCTTTCACTTGAATCCTTTGTCATGTACATTACATCCAAACACAAAAAATCATGATCCATGTACCATATATGAATTTTTATTTAAATTAAATCACTTATCCTGTTTTAACTGTCCATGCTTGAAACCAGATGTCTTTGTTGTCAACTGCTGATAAAGTTAGTAACAATATGCATGTACTGGCATTTATCAGAGCTCCAGATAAGATTTTCTTTATTGGGTTTTTCACCAATCTGATGATTTATTTCGTTGGGTATTTTTTTTATATATCACTTTTATCATTTTTTTTAACCCACTCAAAAAAAGTTAATTGGGGTTTTCACCCATCTAAAATTTATTGAATTGGGTTTTTTATGCTGACAAAAATGTATATCACTATCGTTTTATACATGTAGATAAACTTTTGTCGTTTGCATCTTTTCTTGTGAAATAAATCTCCATACCTGGAGCGCCATTTGCTGCATGAAATATACTAGTACATTACATTCGGAATACCTCAGTTTGTTACGTTGCAAAATAATAGGAATTGTAATTACGCAACTTTGTGTATTTATTTTATTTATGCACTCAGTGAGTGAATTAAGCATGTTTCTAAAAATTGATTGGGTTTTAGGCCTTTGATATTGCGTTTTGCTTCGCAGAGCTATAAAAAATTCGGTTTTATGAAAATTTAATTGCGTAATAACGCAAATACGCAGCTTATCTGTAGCTCTGATTTATCTTCAAATTTATGCAGGCAGTAGGTATATTACAGATTAAAGGAATATAAGAGATTTTCTTTTTAATACAGACTTGATAACAGAGTTAATTGCTTTTGACAGATTCTGTAATAACGTAAACAGGTGATGATCTAATTATGAGTACACATTTTTGTTTCATCTATAATGCTTGAACATATTATTAGAAAATTTATAAATCAATAAAGGCCGATTATAATTATTTAAAATTGTTTACATGTATAGTATTTCAATGAAAAATAACCTGTAACATTGTGAAAACATGCCGAGTTCAAAGAAGTACACTACAAAGCCACCCATAATTTCATTAACAGATGTAAATTTTGCACAAACCCATTTAAAATCTAGTTTATTTTAAAAGCAAAAAATTATTTAGTGATATAATTTAAACTTGATAGTAAATGGCATGTGTAATCACTGAAGTAATCTCATAAAGTCATTTCTATTCCAAACTTGTAGCAATTTACATACAATCTGTTCAGGCAAAAGAAAAGGGTCTGAGGATGTTCAACAATTTCATTATTTTTAAAATAGCACAGACATAAAGGAAGTTTTATGAATATGTCTTCCTACTTATATTTTGCATATTTTGTAACTATAATATGGACGATATCAACTACAAGTCAATGCCCAGGAATTTTGTAAATTCTGAAGAGGGTAAAAAATGACCCAAATTTATTTGCCAAATATGCAGAAAAACGTCCAGCTCCTTGGGTTGTATAATAGGGAAGGACTTACTGTGATTCATTCCCGGTGTCCATTGTATCATCTTTCTCTGAATTGTCTTTGTTATTATCACATTTAGATTTGGAACTTCTCTTTCTCTTGCCTGGATATATTGGTTCCCCAGGGGTTTCATGTGTGGTCTCTGGTTCAGGTATTTCTTTGGCAACCTCTACCTCCATTTTAGCCTTACTTTTGGGCCTTAACGGTAAGTTAGCGGTCAGTGGTGCTGGCATAGCCTCTACATCAATTACCATGGACTTATACTTCTTTCTTCGTCTTTGTGGTTTGACTGGAGAAATGTTATCGGTAAAGGAATCAGATTCAACCGATGGGATATATTCTGTCCTGGTAGTTGGCATTGACAGTCTTGTGTGGTAACGTGCCCTGCTCAGTACATCATCAGAATCACTCTGCTGCAGATGACTTTCCATGTACTCCCTTAAAGCTCCCTCTAGACTGCTTTCTGATGCTTCACTTGTGTTGTCTAGTTCTATACATGTTATTCTTTTCTTTTTCCCTTTCCTTTTCTTCTGCTTTCGTGATGTAGCAGCCATGGCCATGTAACCTTTGGATTTTGGTGATCTGGTTGTTTCTTCAAGTGCCATTGTAAGATCACTAACTAGGTCATCCATCCTCAGACCATTTGATTTTGACAAGACTTGCAAATTCTGAAACTGTCTTACAATATGTGTATCCATCAGGATTTTGTTTTCATCTGAAAAAGAAAGAGAACGTTGTCAAATATAAATATATGTACAGAACAATGTATTAAATAATCAAGTATACAATTAATAATATCCTAATAGCACTTCAGCAATCAACTTGTTAATATACAGACAGCAATATACAGACTTGAGAGATAAAGCAATTGGTAATAATGTAACAGTAGAGCATGAAATAACATTATTGCCAGCACCAGGGCTCAAAATGATATTACAAGCCTGCCAGCTAACCAAGTGAGCTAAAGCATTACTCTTCATCTAGTTTGACTGGCTTCATGACTATATTTTAACAAGCAAGAATGCATACAGGCTCTTGTTACACTCTTGTGATATTTTCCAAGATTATGTGGGCTTTAGTCACTTTTCCTCTAGCTATCATGCTGAGTAAGTATCTACTCTGATGCATCTGTTGTACTGGCGACATATAATGATACAATATAAACAATTATAAGTTATCAAGTTATTTCATTTATTTTGTTTAAATACTGTACAATAGCTGAAATACATTCATACGTACAATCATACATTTAATTTATGCATTTAGTAAAAACAAAGGTGTGCAGTGAATATCAACAAAAATACCTACTATTCATACTAGTATGCTACTGTATAAAAAAGCAACAAAACTGAAAGGGAATCAACTTCTGCAATAGAGGTATTCTGCAATATCTAATCAAAAAGCTACTAATGATTATTGTAATAAACTGTCTGATAACTAGTTTATATCTGAATTCTTTTAATTGCAGCATATACATGTATATTTATCAAAGCCAAAGATAAAAACAAAATATTTTTTTTAACTTTAATTTTCAAACTTATTTCATAGTATTTGTTTATTGATTGATTTTTCATCAAGGACTGTTGAACTCTACTATTCTGTCATTGGTCACTGTGCCCTTAAAACACATACCAATTAGTTACAATTTAAATATGCAAAATCTTTGCAATTTTTTTTGCATTACATATTTAATCCCAAGGTGGAAGTCTGTATGCATAAGTATGATCTATAGGACACTGTTGTTGGCATATTATCATTGACCAGGAGCACCACTTAATCAGATTACCTGTAATTTCCTGTTTATTAGCTTCGGGACATAAATATGTCATTTACACTTGTTACAATGTTTGTTTGAATGTTGTTTAATGCCACTTTCAGCAATTTTTCAGCTATATCATGGCGTCCAGGTTGTATTGGGAGACGAAGCTGGAGTACCTGGAGAGAACCCTGGACCTTGGGTAAGAAAACTGGCAATCCTTGTCACTTAAGATTGGAGTCAAGTACACCCTGCCCACAGTGAGACTTAAACCATCAACCTCAGTGTTGACAGACCATGTGATCAAAAGTAGACGAGCTACCTAAACCACCCGGCCACAGAGGACTCCAAAATTGGTAGAATGAATTTGTATTGACAAATTTGTATACCTGTTGGAATTCTAGTGACAAAATTGATATAGGAATCTATTGTCAATTTTCAAATACTTTCTTCATCAATGATGAAAGATGCGAGTGCTAACAAATTTGCTGATGTTACTACCAGTGCTAAAACCCAGTCTCTCTATATTACATGTACTAGTACAAGTCAGTCCGCTTGGGCTCCTGTTATGAATATCTGGACTTTTCATTGCGTTTACATGCAAGCTTAGTTTTATATATATCTAGTAGGTTTTGTGTCTCATTGTTTGTTATTGTATTCTGTTCTTTCTTACATGCTAACAATATATTAGTTTATATACCTTTGTGTGTTATATGTACTGTGTTCTGTACTTTCTTACATGCTAACATAGTTTTATATAATAGTATGTTTTATGTGTCTAAGTGTGATTAATATGTATTGTTGTATCATGTATGTTGTTATTGTTTGTCGGTTAAAAGCTCTACAGAGCTTATGTTGCTTGTATTTATAACCCGACTTCAAATAAAGTTTCTATGTCTATGTCTATGTCTATGTACTAGTATGAATTATGTGTCTTAGTGTGCTTAATATGTATTAATGTATCATGTATGTTGTTATTGTATGTCTGTTAAAAGCTCTACAGAACTAATGTTGCTTGTATTTATAACCCGACTTCAAAATAAAGTTTCTATGTCTACGTCCTGTTATTATCAGCAATTGACGACTTTCCAATTTAAAAAACGCCACGTAGTGTCCACTTCCGGTACTAAAAACTGCGGCTACAGCCGCAGTTTGTCCTGTTTAAACCTTTTGAAATGGACAATCGTCTTTGATAAATTTTCACGCTTCAGTTGAATGACAGGCGTGAATATCTGAGTGAGGAAGGTTATTAAAATCGCCTGCTGTGTAAACGTGATCGCTAATTAATTAACCAATGTTCATTACCCTATTTACCTGATGCTAATTGGAGGTAAAAACCCCAGCTGTTTTATAGCTTGAATAAACAAGATTACCAGACATCTGTGTTCTATTCAAACTCACCTGTTGCCTATGGCTATAGTAACATCTACTAATAAGGTTAATTAGATGAAATTTAATTTGCATAGACAAACAATACAAAAACAATCCAAAATCTTTATTTCAATATCATAGTCTTTTAGTGATGATAGCCGTAGTTTTTTTTAACAGGAAGTAAAAGGGGGGATAAATCATGTATAACTGGAAATGGGTCAATTGACAACTTTCCAATTTAAAAAACGCCACCTAGTGTCCATTTCCGGTACTAAAAATTGCGGCTATAGCCGCAGTTTGTCCTGTTGAAACCTTTTGAAATGGACAATTGTCTTTGATAAATTTTCACGCTTCAGTTGAATGACAGGTGTCAATATCTGAGTGAGGAAGGTTATTAAAACCGCCTGCTGTGTAAACATGATCGTTAATTAATTAATCTATGTTCATTATCCTATTTACCTGATGTTAATTGGAGGTAGAACCCCAGCTGTTTTATAGCTTAAATAAACAAGGTTATCAGTGACATCCGTGTTGTATTCAAACTCACCTGTTGCCTATGGCTATAGTAACATCTACTTATAAGGTTAATTAGATGAAAAATTTAATTGGCATAGACAAACAATATTAAAACAATCCAAAATCTTTATTTCAATATCATAGTCTTTTAGTAATGATAGCCGTAGTTTTTTTAACAGGAAGTAAAAGGGGAGATAAATCATGTAAAACTGGAAATGGGTCAATTGTGTTATAATAATAAAATAACGTTTTGTCGGTTTTTATTTTGTCCAGAGACAGGAGTAATTTTACACAAAATTTGCGGTAAATTGGTTTTTTTTGCTAAAAATCTTAGAGTTTGGGTAATTTTTAAAAGGGGTGATTATATACTGAGGAAGATTTTGGCAAAAGTGGAGGCTTGAGGTTTTTCCGAAGAGAAGGGCGTTTTGATCAACTTATTGATATTACAAGAGCCAAAATTGTAATCACTTGAAGGATTTCATGATTCGTGATATACCATAAAAAAGCACATACAAAAGTCATTTCAATCTAGAAAATAAAATGGTAAGAAATGGCTGATTTACTCCAAAATCCAAATCGCTGCCAGTCAATGATCCTCCATATTTGTTTTCATCTCGTTCTTCCACGCTGAATATCGCGACACTTCGAGTCCAGCTGACAGGAATCATGGAGGGTGCAGGAAAAGCTTCCATCAATCAGAAATTTGCAGAGAACTTATTTAAATACAGCCGACAGAGGTACAAACTAACTGTTCATATAAGGATTATCAGATTTCTGTATTTTTTGTTTTACTTTTCACGTTTTATTTAGTTTTTGATACTACATTAACACGAAATTCAGTAGTTGCCAAGGACAACAATGTTAGTCAACGTTTAGTTACTTATGTTCAATAATCCATATGAACATCCTAGGCGTACAGTAAAAAAATATTGATATAAACATAAAAATAACATAATCACGTATGAAACATTAAGGAGCTTTAGTTGAAAAAAACCTCTGGAAATTTAATATACTCTTCAGTTTGAAACAACTGCAATGAATTTTGACATTTCACTATGACTCCACTATATCCAAGGAATCTGGGTCCATTAGCCCTGGGTTCGTTCGCCCTAGTTTTGTATATATATATTTATATAAGATGTTTTATATAATAATGATGATGATTTCAATGATATATATAAAAATTGGGAAAGTCAGTAATGTAAATATAATTTTTAATATGAACATCACAAAAATAAGAAGAAGTCACAACGAAAAATTAGCCTCAAACATGATGAGTGCAGATGCAGACATAGTGGCTGTAGAGCAGCCAGGGTTCACTGAAGATCCTAAGGTATGATCAATTAAATGCAAAGGGGCCTTGGTGGCCGAGTGGTTAAGGTAGTTCGTCTACTATTGATCACATGGTCTGTCAACACTGGAATAATCTACCTGAATCCATAGGTATGGCATCATCCCTGGAATCCTTCAAAAGTGTTCTATCCACTCTAACATTTAAAGAATCTCCAGTGACATACAGACAATAAATATACCACTGTACAACTGTTTATATGTTTTTATTTCAATGTAATCTAAACCAAAATAGTAGAACTTTATAAATTTAATATAGAAAAATAGTAACATTTTTAAGCTCATACTTTGAATGTAAGTTTTTACATGTTTTGACTTTTAAGTCCACTTTTTTTTGCACTTTCGCACAAGTTCCGGGATGTTTTACACTCCTTTAAAAAATTAAGAGTCCACTCCCGTATATGGAAGAAGAAGAACACTGAGATTGTGGGTTCGATTCTCACTGCAGGCAGGTTGTACTCGACTCCAATCTTAATTGACGCCATGATATAGCTGAAAGTGGCATTAAACACCATTTAAACTAACAAATTAAATGCAAAAGATATTTAACCACTGTTTTGCTTACACAGAATGCAGATTATTTATTACACTAAAACTAATAGCTTTTATAAATTTCTCCGTCCCAGCTAATTATTTTTAATAATTAAAATCATTTTATTAACGATCAAAGAAACAAATTAGTAAGTGATTTTATAATAACATTATGAATTAATTGAAGCCATTTACTCCATTTTTTATCATGAAACTTAACTTCAAATGTAACATTTGTTATTATAAAGTAATAACAAATTAGGGCTAATGAATCCACTATCCAGGGCGAACAGACCTATGGCGAACATGTAACTAGGACAAACGGACCTGATACCATATCCTAGCAAGATAAATAATGTATAATGATACTGGTCAGAGAGTAGTTCTCACCATTTAAATTATTCTGGACTTTTTTCACTATAATCCACGTGAAACAATATATACTTATCATTATAAAAATGCTATTTTTTTTTTTACAAAAATTGTCAAAAGAGCTGGTTGCAAGAATTACTAGTGGGCAAGAATTACTTTGTTACCAGTACATGCCTAGAGACAGAAAGTAAATGCTTAAGTTCAGATTGTAATAGTCCAAGAATCCTCTGCCATCCAATGCTTTTAAGATTTTGCTGGGAGCATCACAGGATCCCAGCAAAATCTAAAACAGCATTGGATGTCAGAGGGTTCCCCATCTAAGGAAATAATTAAGAAGATACCAACTTACCTTCAAAAGAATAAAATATTTACTAAAATAAGGAGCCATGGCTAACAGAAAAATCCAAAACAAAACAATAACACAGAATAAAAAATTGAATACGATAGCAGGAACCACTGATAGCAAAGCAGAAATCTCAGGTATTCAGGAAGAGTGCAAATATCCTACTTCTCTTGTTATACACATCACATTTCTTATATTCATGAACTGGAGTAGATTTTCTAGGTCAGGTGGTTAACAACAACAAAAATAAAGCCAAACATGATAAATTGAAACAACATTGTTTTTGGCGAAAGACAGAAAATGAAAGTAAAAAAATGTGTAAGCAAACTTTAGATACATGTACATGTACTACATAAATAAGTAATTTTAGTTACCAGCAAACATATATTTGTTGTAAATCAGATGAGTCGATCAGTTAAATTTATAGAATTATTTTTTTCGTTTATTTTTGACTTTAAAGGTCGTATCTGCTCCATAATTGCTAACACTGACAGCTATGATTGGTTGATTTCGTTCCTTTTAGGATTTGACAAATAACAAAAAGGTTCAGTAAACTTGAGGTACCCAATGTACCCTATAGTCTGTCTATCTATTGTAATAGTTTTATCTTGGACATTCAGTCCAAAATAACAGCAGAATTTGTTGATTAATATTCTTAACATGATGATCAGTTTGCTTTTGACAGAATTATAAGTGATTTTTATCCATTTACATTTCCTACAGAGCCTTCAGGTAAATCTCAACACATTTATATATTCAGCTAGGATATTGTGGATTTAGCCTTAGACATTGTGTTATGTATATGTCACTGAAGATTTTTAGGAAGAAATACCAAGACCATTATTTCTCTAAAATCAGTAGTATTACAGCACATTTAATACCATTATGCAACATATATATATATATAGATGCAAACTTTTCATTATCTAGTTTATTTATATTCAGTAATTTAAGTAATCTGTTACAAACATCTGCAGATATGCAGCAGCTACATTCCTTCATTCTAAAAGTATTGGAAGAAATATATCTGAATTGAATTATAAATGTTGTTGCCATCTTTTGTCTGCAACTATAAGAAAAACTTAAAAAATCACACATTTAAATGATATACACAAGCTGTTTATATATATGTTGTTTTTTTTTCTAAAAATATACACACTTTTTACTTTGTGATTAAACAGAAAATTAGTGGGTTATTACATTTCTCAACCCTGACTGCCCCTAATTACTATTCTGGTATATTCTTTGAGTTTGATAACAACTATTTAAATTAATAGAAGATTTTAAAATCAACTTTTGTAAAAGACCATGTTAAAGTTATTTTGAAATGTATTGTGAAAAAAAGATTAAAAAGTGATAACTGATGCACCTAGCAAAACTATGTCAGAACCTACTAGTACAGTTGGTCAGTCATATCATTTTGCCATCATTATTCATTTTATGGGCTGTTTAAAAAAATATGACCCCAAGATGTGAAAAAAATGTCAAATTTAAACATGAGCATATCAAGTTTTTGTTCATAATTTCCAAATGTGCATACGTTGAAGTTAATAAATCAAAAATGAAATTAACGAAAAGGTAAGAAATAAAGGTTTTATAATATTTTATTGAACAAATTTTGAAATATAAAACACTCTTAACATTTATACATTTTACTTCAGTTTAACAATGTTATGTTTCATATGTTGCTGTTTTCTTAAACAATGTAACAAATACTAATGACTTCCTGTGCAAGATTTTGAACAATATGCAATTGTACTTTTTCAAAAAAATAATTTTTTTCAAGAATTTTTGAAAAAGCTTTTGTTATCTACCTCTTAAAATTTTTATTAAGTCAAAAGTAGTATGTATTTTTGCATATGGCAACAAAATTATTAAATTGTAATTATAAGTCATCCATTGAGAAAAAAAATTTCATGATAAAGTTAAATTGTTTGAAAATGATAGGTTGAAGAAAAAGTACTATGTTTAGTCTGATTTTGTTGCACTCCTGACACTCCAGGTTAAAACAAATAAAAGAAGGAAATACATTCTTTAAAAAGTACTGAGGTAATTTTGTGATATTGCTGGGAACAAATTTCATATATCTTAACATTTTCAATAGGTTATTTGAGAAAGAACAAAATTAATATATAAGCTGTTTAAAAAAAAATGACCCCAACAGATTATGGTCCTCTAATTTTGTCAAATTAATAGATATATTATTTCTAAATATTTAAAAATGTATGTCTAGTTGTGGGGAACATGTCTGCAAAAAGTCTTGAAGATATCCCAGAAAACAAAAAAGTTATGCCAAAAAAACATGCCAAAATTGTCAGGAGTGCAACACTTTTTTGTGACACCTAAATATGTCATTTTTTAAAAGGTCACAAAATTGTCAAATCTAGCAATATGTGCATAATTCTTTTTTTATTACACAGTTTCATGTGTTAACTAATTGAGATATCAAAAGAAAGTATGTTGCATTTAAAAAGTATGAAAATATTGTTCTGAAAAAACTACCCTGTCATGAGTGCAACACAAATTTAAGCAATGTTGCATTTAGTTCTTGGTAGAAATTTTTTCCTTTTATTATCAATGATTAAACCAAAATAAAATCATAAATATACCTTTGCTGCATCAGAGCAGTCACAGCAAGATACCCTTAAACTGGTAATCTGATAAGGGACACCAAGGAAAACAGAGCACCCTCAACTGTCAGGAGTGCAACAAATGACATGTTCTTACAGTGGAGATATGTTTTCTTTAAAAGTTCTCTTATTTTGTGTTTTCTCTTTATTTTTCAGCAGAAGCTACACAGAAGCATTGAATAAATATTTCAGATGGATGATAATACCTTTCACATTCGTTGTTTAATATCAAGAGTGAAGCAGTTTGTTTAAAATTGAGCTTCAGATTTTATAAAAATTCATATATTGTGTACAATTTAGTTGGCTCTCATATTGATACCAACTGTTTTTTTAATCGAAAGACACCATTCCCAATCTTTAGTCTTTGTTCCATCTATATAGAGAACCATAATTTTGCAGTATAGTTGCAATCATCTATTCATTTAAATATTGTGTCAGGAGTGCAACATTTACATGGATGACATTTAAAACAGGAGATCTTAGATAAATGAACAGATATGTTTTTCAACAGTATATTTTTTTAATGCTAATTGAAAAATGAACATATAAAACAATTAGCTGTTGGAATATGTCTCTAGATTATAAAAAACAGTTGGTATCAATATGAGAGACAACTAAATTGTACACAAAATATGAATTTTTATCAAATTTTAAGCTCATAAACTGCTATTGTAACAATTAATTTCTAAGAAAAGTTTCCTTAACTTAAATTAAAATAATTATAATGAATAAATCTTCATAAAATATTTCATATTATGATACAATTGAAGATCAATAAAAAAACTGCTGCACTCCTGACATAAAAAAAATTAATGTAAAAGGTATTTTTCAGCCATCTGAAATACTTATTCAACGATTCTGTATAGCTTCTGCTAAAACGTAAAGAAATACACAAAATAAGTCACATTACAAAGAAAATATATCTAATAACATGTCATTTGTTGCACTCCTGACAGTTGAGGGTGCTCTGTTTTATTTGTTGTCCCTGTTCAGATGACCAGTTTTAGGGTATATTGCAGTGACTGTTTTGATGCAGCAAAGGTATATTTATGATTTTGTTTTGGTTTAATTATTGAAAACAAAAGGAAAAAATTTCTATCAAGAACTTAATGCAAAATAACTTAAATTTGTGTTGCACTCCTGACAGGGTAGATCTTTTTTTCAAAACAATATTTTCATACTTTTTAAAATGCGACATACTTTCTTTTTATATCTCTCAATAAGTTAACACCTGAAACTTTCTAATAAAAAAAGAATTATGCACATATTGCTAGATTTGACAATTTGGTGACCTTTTAAAAAATGACATTTTTTTAAAGTGTCACAAAAAAGTGTTGCACTCCTGACAATTTTGGCATGTTTTTTTGGCATAACTTTTTTGTTTTCTGAGATATCTTCAAGATTTTTTGCAGACATGTTCCCCACAACTAGACATACTTTTTAACTATTTTGAAATAATATATCTATTAATTTGACAAAATTAGAGGACCATAACCAGTTGGGGTCATTTTTTTTGAAACCGCCCTTATGATACTTGGATATTCTTCCAATTTTATTTGAATGTGATTGAAATGTTATCTGGGATAATACATGTAGTTGTGTAAGACACAATTTTTATCTCACATATATCTATTTTGTGCAGTTTTGTTGAGAATCAGGTAAAGTTTGTATTGGAATGTGCACCGTTTTATATGCTTCGCTGCATTCAGATATTTTTTATTCAATGCTTCCACTAATGACAGTGACAGTTTAGAATGTACATTTAAATAGTATTGAAAATGTACCAATAATGACAGATTTAAATGCATGATTGTGTAATGTAGCCATTTAAATATATATATACTAGTAACAATGTAAAAATATACTGCATGTAATTATTATAAAGACGTGAATGATTAAAAGAACAGCCATGTAGGAATGCATGCTACATAAGTGTTGTATATCCAGCGTTTTGTCATTTTAATAAAATATATAGCAAATTATAACCGTAATTGATATTCATGTATTACACTGTATGAGGATTTTTTTGAACACGGAGTAGATCTAGAATAGTCTGAAAACAGAAATTACAAATACTGTGGTTATATATAACAGTCTATACAGATTTTGGACCATAAATATAATAAAATTAACAATTATGCCATCAACATATAATTTTTTATTGCTTCCACAAAATTTATTTTGATCAAATGTTGCTTTTAAAAATTATTATGGTTATGCCAAAATACTTCTGATAAATGTTGGAAACAATATATGAGCAATATTGCAGCATAACCATTCTAATTTACTTTAAAACAATCAATAAATCATTATGTTGATTTATAATCCAAATTTGCATTTATACCTGAAAAAAGTGTAAAAGTTGGTTATTTTTAAACTTGTCATGAAAACCTTAATGTTGCCAAGAAAAACTGGTTGATATATTTATGCTTTATTAATAGGGTACCAGACTACTCTAGGAATCATCCTGTTATACCACCATTATACGTACCAGAATGGAAGACAGATATGAAGAACAGAAAATTAATAGTAAAGGTACAAAGTCTAAAATGACATAAAAACTTGTAGGGCTAAGGTACAAAGTCTTAAATGACATAAAAACTCTGTAGGGCTTTTACAGAAACTAATGGAAATCATTAATTGATTGATTGATTGATTGGATGTCTGCTTTACGTCCAGCGAGCAGTATTTCAGCTATATTCAGGACAGGAACAAGTTAACAAACAATAAATCAATGGAAAATGGTGGTGGGATGGGTCACAGGGAATATAATTTTGACTGCCAATGGAAAAGTATGGAGTTTTGGGTAGGGGCGAAAAATTAAGCCTTTTGTAGCGGCTACAATGAGCCTACTCTTTTTCGAAATCTACAAAAGGGGTCTTTATCGTGCAAGGAGCGTGGCACTCTCCAAACACATTACCCACTACGGTCTGGGGTCAGGCTTTCCGTATTATGACCCGACAACCCCTCAAATGAGAGGGTCTCTCCTATCCGCCCCCCGGGGATGCGCTTGGCTGCTCTGCTCAGTGGGTCGAGCACTGGGAACCCTCCCAGTATGGTCCCAGTGGAAATCATTAATGGTCCTTTTTATAAAAAAAAAATTCAAATTGTACATAGTTGACTAAATTTTTATTTTGTTGTTTTGTAGTTGGAACTAATTTTTTTATTACGGGACAGCAATAATTTTCCAGTTAGGTTCTTCAAATTATGCTTAATCTTTGCATCAACATAATTAATTTGGAAAACCAGATTTAAACAACAATTTAAAGAGTCATTTCCCTTGAACACAAACTTTGATAGTACTCTATAACCATACCATCTCCCTCAATTTTGTATGTAATTTGACTTTACATTTCTATTTTTATATCTCACTTATGTAAAAAAACAGCTTTAAAAAAATATAATTGGACAGAAAATTGATAATTGACCAATTATCTTTGTTTGTGCACTGATGTCCTGAACAGAATTCTACCAAATATATCCTTATACAGAAATGTTATGCATTATCAACAATATTATCAACTTCTTCATTGTAATAATTATTCCATTAGTAGTTGTGATCCTTAAATGCAAAGTTAACTGCAAGATCACAATGGTTTTTTTTTACTATACTAGTTTTTTTAAACTAATGTTCTTATTAACAATGTATGTAATTTGAAGTTTGGTTCTTTGTACTATTAAAGAATTGTGTCCATTTGAAATTTAAAAAATGTATTGCGTTATTCATGTTAAGAATACCTGTTTCTTTAGATATTGTTTATTTTAATGATTTAGTGATTCAAACATCTAAACTAACAAATTTGGGATATGTAAATAAAACAAAAAAACTTTATCTTAAGGAAAAAAACTTGACTGGAAATAATGAAATGAGCATTTTAATAATGATAGATACTTTTCCAATTCTTTGACTAATTAACTGGTTCTAGATCCTTGTACAATTATTTTTCCATTATTTGTTACAGAATGCAGAGCTGGGAGGAGTGCCACATTATGAACATGATGAGAACCTGTTTTTAGAAAAAAGGGAACAGATGTTTTACAATGTTGAAGACCGGAATCGTGTGGAATCCAAATATCCTGCACGTGACCGTAGTAAACTGCTCCGCCCAGATTTCCATCACGAGACTTCAAAGTACCAGAGTGAATTAATGTTCAGGCGTGATGAAGACTATGTGATGAAAGCTTGATTTCTGTGATATATATGTTATTGTGTAGACATCAGTATTATTGCACCTGTCATATGTATTAATTTTCTTACAAGTTTAAGATGTCTTGCCACTTGTCAAACAATGGCTGTTTTTATCACCAACAATATTGTGTTGTGTTTTTATCATCATTAGTTTTGGCAAACTTTTTTAATCAGACTTTTTACAATCTGTTAATTCTCACTAGGTCTTTCAGTAAATTGGAAAAAGGGATTACCTTTATTTTAAATTCACATATTGCAATTTCATAGCACTTAAAGAAGTGCTCACCATTTTCGAGTACATGTTTTAATTCTCACAGTATTCTCATATTTTTATGCTATTTTTGTAATATCTATTTATACATGTTTTTGTGAATCCGATATTTCTATGAGTGTTTTGTTTGTGCATTTCTATTTATTCATAATTGAAAAATTAAATAATTAGTGTTTTGACCTTTGATTCTTTATGATAAAGGAGTGGTTAAGGTGTTATCTACTATTGATCTCTGTCATGTCAACACAGGGTTGTGAATTCAAGCCTTACTGCTGACAGTGTGTGCTCAACTTTAACCTTGATTGACCAGGATTACAACTTATTTATTGCCTACTCTAGGCTTCCACTCAAAGATCATGCTATAGGTGTAAAATTGTTGTGACATTAATATATGTTCGAACAAGCTTAAAAAAAACAGAACAAGCTGATATTTTTGGAGAGATATATTTTTTGCAATATCTTACATTAGGGAAAGTCACTGATTTTGTGCTCATGTGCATTGTCAGTAACATTAAATCTGATGATATGATACAGACTGTTATTGTTACCTGGAATAATACCAGTATTCAAATTAGTTTATTCTACTAGCATGTCAGTTTACGGGTAGGTATCCATAAGTTGAGACATCAAACACAAATCAGTAAAAAAAATTTTTAGGTATTTAATTTCTACATGCGCTTACCTGAAGGCATTTTGTTTATTACTAAAGGGCACTATTTATTGATTTATTAATACTTCTTTTATAGCAGTTTGAATTTAAGTCCTTTATGAAACTTTTATTCATAACCATTTATGAAAGTTTTTATTTTACTTGTGGAATATTGTTACTGAGTAATTTCCTCAGATATTTAAGTGTAACACATGATAATCTACTATAAAAAACTAAGCCATCACTAAGGAATCAGATTCAACCGATGGGATATATTCTGTCCTGGTAGTTGGCATTGACAGTCTTGTGTGGTAACGTGCCCTGCTCAGTACATCATCAGAATCACTCTGCTGCAGATGACTTTCCATGTACTCCCTTAAAGCTCCCTCTAGACTGCTTTCTGATGCTTCACTTGTGTTGTCTAGTTCTATACATGTTATTCTTTTCTTTTTCCCTTTCCTTTTCTTCTGCTTTCGTGATGTAGCAGCCATGGCCATGTAACCTTTGGATTTTGGTGATCTGGTTGTTTCTTCAAGTGCCATTGTAAGATCACTAACTAGGTCATCCATCCTCAGACCATTTGATTTTGACAAGACTTGCAAATTCTGAAACTGTCTTACAATATGTGTATCCATCAGGATTTTGTTTTCATCTGAAAAAGAAAGAGAACGTTGTCAAATATAAATATATGTACAGAACAATGTATTAAATAATCAAGTATACAATTAATAATATCCTAATAGCACTTCAGCAATCAACTTGTTAATATACAGACAGCAATATACAGACTTGAGAGATAAAGCAATTGGTAATAATGTAACAGTAGAGCATGAAATAACATTATTGCCAGCACCAGGGCTCAAAATGATATTACAAGCCTGCCAGCTAACCAAGTGAGCTAAAGCATTACTCTTCATCTAGTTTGACTGGCTTCATGACTATATTTTAACAAGCAAGAATGCATACAGGCTCTTGTTACACTCTTGTGATATTTTCCAAGATTATGTGGGCTTTAGTCACTTTTCCTCTAGCTATCATGCTGAGTAAGTATCTACTCTGATGCATCTGTTGTACTGGCGACATATAATGATACAATATAAACAATTATAAGTTATCAAGTTATTTCATTTATTTTGTTTAAATACTGTACAATAGCTGAAATACATTCATACGTACAATCATACATTTAATTTATGCATTTAGTAAAAACAAAGGTGTGCAGTGAATATCAACAAAAATACCTACTATTCATACTAGTATGCTACTGTATAAAAAAGCAACAAAACTGAAAGGGAATCAACTTCTGCAATAGAGGTATTCTGCAATATCTAATCAAAAAGCTACTAATGATTATTGTAATAAACTGTCTGATAACTAGTTTATATCTGAATTCTTTTAATTGCAGCATATACATGTATATTTATCAAAGCCAAAGATAAAAACAAAATATTTTTTTTAACTTTAATTTTCAAACTTATTTCATAGTATTTGTTTATTGATTGATTTTTCATCAAGGACTGTTGAACTCTACTATTCTGTCATTGGTCACTGTGCCCTTAAAACACATACCAATTAGTTACAATTTAAATATGCAAAATCTTTGCAATTTTTTTTGCATTACATATTTAATCCCAAGGTGGAAGTCTGTATGCATAAGTATGATCTATAGGACACTGTTGTTGGCATATTATCATTGACCAGGAGCACCACTTAATCAGATTACCTGTAATTTCCTGTTTATTAGCTTCGGGACATAAATATGTCATTTACACTTGTTACAATGTTTGTTTGAATGTTGTTTAATGCCACTTTCAGCAATTTTTCAGCTATATCATGGCGTCCAGGTTGTATTGGGAGACGAAGCTGGAGTACCTGGAGAGAACCCTGGACCTTGGGTAAGAAAACTGGCAATCCTTGTCACTTAAGATTGGAGTCAAGTACACCCTGCCCACAGTGAGACTTAAACCATCAACCTCAGTGTTGACAGACCATGTGATCAAAAGTAGACGAGCTACCTAAACCACCCGGCCACAGAGGACTCCAAAATTGGTAGAATGAATTTGTATTGACAAATTTGTATACCTGTTGGAATTCTAGTGACAAAATTGATATAGGAATCTATTGTCAATTTTCAAATACTTTCTTCATCAATGATGAAAGATGCGAGTGCTAACAAATTTGCTGATGTTACTACCAGTGCTAAAACCCAGTCTCTCTATATTACATGTACTAGTACAAGTCAGTCCGCTTGGGCTCCTGTTATGAATATCTGGACTTTTCATTGCGTTTACATGCAAGCTTAGTTTTATATATATCTAGTAGGTTTTGTGTCTCATTGTTTGTTATTGTATTCTGTTCTTTCTTACATGCTAACAATATATTAGTTTATATACCTTTGTGTGTTATATGTACTGTGTTCTGTACTTTCTTACATGCTAACATAGTTTTATATAATAGTATGTTTTATGTGTCTAAGTGTGATTAATATGTATTGTTGTATCATGTATGTTGTTATTGTTTGTCGGTTAAAAGCTCTACAGAGCTTATGTTGCTTGTATTTATAACCCGACTTCAAATAAAGTTTCTATGTCTATGTCTATGTCTATGTACTAGTATGAATTATGTGTCTTAGTGTGCTTAATATGTATTAATGTATCATGTATGTTGTTATTGTATGTCTGTTAAAAGCTCTACAGAACTAATGTTGCTTGTATTTATAACCCGACTTCAAAATAAAGTTTCTATGTCTACGTCCTGTTATTATCAGCAATTGACGACTTTCCAATTTAAAAAACGCCACGTAGTGTCCACTTCCGGTACTAAAAACTGCGGCTACAGCCGCAGTTTGTCCTGTTTAAACCTTTTGAAATGGACAATCGTCTTTGATAAATTTTCACGCTTCAGTTGAATGACAGGCGTGAATATCTGAGTGAGGAAGGTTATTAAAATCGCCTGCTGTGTAAACGTGATCGCTAATTAATTAACCAATGTTCATTACCCTATTTACCTGATGCTAATTGGAGGTAAAAACCCCAGCTGTTTTATAGCTTGAATAAACAAGATTACCAGACATCTGTGTTCTATTCAAACTCACCTGTTGCCTATGGCTATAGTAACATCTACTAATAAGGTTAATTAGATGAAATTTAATTTGCATAGACAAACAATACAAAAACAATCCAAAATCTTTATTTCAATATCATAGTCTTTTAGTGATGATAGCCGTAGTTTTTTTTAACAGGAAGTAAAAGGGGGGATAAATCATGTATAACTGGAAATGGGTCAATTGACGACTTTCCAATTTAAAAAACGCCACCTAGTGTCCATTTCCGGTACTAAAAATTGTGGCTATAGCCGCAGTTTGTCCTGTTGAAACCTTTTGAAATGGACAATTGTCTTTGATAAATTTTCACGCTTCAGTTGAATGACAGGTGTCAATATCTGAGTGAGGAAGGTTATTAAAACCGCCTGCTGTGTAAACATGATCGTTAATTAATTAATCTATGTTCATTATCCTATTTACCTGATGTTAATTGGAGGTAGAACCCCAGCTGTTTTATAGCTTAAATAAACAAGGTTATCAGTGACATCCGTGTTGTATTCAAACTCACCTGTTGCCTATGGCTATAGTAACATCTACTTATAAGGTTAATTAGATGAAAAATTTAATTGGCATAGACAAACAATATTAAAACAATCCAAAATCTTTATTTCAATATCATAGTCTTTTAGTAATGATAGCCGTAGTTTTTTTAACAGGAAGTAAAAGGGGAGATAAATCATGTAAAACTGGAAATGGGTCAATTGTGTTATAATAATAAAATAACGTTTTGTCGGTTTTTATTTTGTCCAGAGACAGGAGTAATTTTACACAAAATTTGCGGTAAATTGGTTTTTTTTGCTAAAAATCTTAGAGTTTGGGTAATTTTTAAAAGGGGTGATTATATACTGAGGAAGATTTTGGCAAAAGTGGAGGCTTGAGGGGGTTACACTAATGTCCTGAAACTTACCTGGAATGTCCTGAAAAATGTCCTGAAAACGGAGATAAATGATCATAACTTTTTTATTTCTTGATGGATTTAAACCAAATTTGGGTCAGTTTGAGATATAAACTTATATTATAGGAATATGAAAAAAAAATTAAAAAAAAAATTTTTTTGTGGGAGATAAGTTGACCTGAAGGACTACCTGTCGTGACCTGAAAAATGTCCTGAAAACGTATATAATGATCATAACTTTTTTATTTCTTCATGGATTTTCACCAAATTTGGGTCAGTTTGAGGTATAAGCATATATTATAAGAATATGAAAACAAAATTAAAAAAAAAAATTTTTTGTGGGAGATAAGTTGACCTGAAGGACTACCTGTCGTGACCTGAAAATGTCCTGAAAACATATAAATGGTCATAACTTTTTTATTTCTTCATGGATTGTCTTCAAATATTGGTTGGCTGGAAAAATAAACATATATTATATGAATATGAAAAAAATATAATATATTTTTAATTTTTTGTAGGAGAAATGTTGACCTGAAAGACTACATCTCGTTTGTGTATGTCCCGAGAATGTCCTGAAAACATACAGAAATTATCATTTTTTCTTGACAGAATGACTTCATATATTACTCAAATGTTGCTGAAAATTATAATATAACATGTGTTTTATGAGAATTTCTTACAATTTTTTCTGCATATTATAGTTTAAAAAAGCCATTAATAGTAGTACAAATGTCAGCTGTTTACACTTAATTGCATTAAAAACATTAATTAGAGTATTTAGTTGGATTAATTATACATCAGGTAGTAATTAACATTATTGACACTTCAAGGTAATTACATACTTAATTGGGACAGGCGTTGGGCAGACAAGTTTATTACTTTATTTATAAAATACAAAGAAAAAAATCGCAATAAAACGGGTGTTTTCTTTAATGATGTTGGTGTGCAACCAGTTTTAGATGGTGTATTGGAGTTGTGACCTTCGGGTGTAATGGGCTGGTCTGCTTGTTCGGCTTGTTCTGAATCTGGGGCAGGTAACACTTCTGTATGGTCGTAATCATTGGTACGGGGCAGTTAAATGTTAGCAGTGGTAATGGTAGAGGTAGTGTCAGTAGTGTTAACGGGAACAGGGGAAATGTTAGCAGTGGTAATGGTAGAGGTAGTGTCAGTCGTGTTAACGGGAACATGGGAAATGGTAATGGTAGAGGTAGTGTCAATGGTAGTAGAAGGGTAAGTTGTGTTAACGGGAACAGGGGAAGTGTTATCAGTGGCCATGTTAGCAGAGAAGAGAGGAGTAATAAAGGGTTTTACCTTGGGAAGAGCAGGCCACTCTTCCACTAAACTACCTTTCACTGGTGTCACTGGTTTCACTGGTGTAACGAGTGGGTGGGGCACAGTAAGTAGCGCAGTACGATAAGGTGTTGAGTCCGAAGTTTGTGTTATTGGTTCGGGTAGTGCGGGAGTAGGTATTACTGGAGCGGGTATTGGTGTTGGTACTGGTAAGTCCCAGATGCTAGTAATTGCTCTACTTTGTAAGTGGCGTACTGCTTCCTCTATGTCTGACACAACCTTTGCTGTTCCCTTAAAGCTCAGGTGAAGTCCATCCCTACTCAGTAGATGCCTCTGTATGGTGCCCTTCTGCATAAAGGATGGGTGGCCCACGTAGTGCAGGTTCGGTATCCGTGAGGCCAGTGTTGAAAGGCAGTAGTTGAGTTGTCGTGCCCTCTTGTTTACATCGTTAAGAAAGTCAGTGCGTCGGATGGTGTTAGGGAATTCGTTTTCGGCTCTTGGCAGAACACCAGACAGTATTATCTGCGCAGATGGGTTGATGTCCCAGATGTTTGTAGCAAGATACTGGTATTTCTTTAGTATGGCTTTAACGGGTAGACCTCGTGACAAGTCATTAGCACCAACATGTAACACCACCGTATTATAGTCCCGAACAGTTGGTTCCAGTTTGTCAAACATCATGTCGATGCGGTAACCTGAAAAAGAAAGCACACTGGCATTTGCCAAAGTTAGATACTTACCAAAATATTTGGCCTGGGAATGGCCAGCGATCAAGACTGAAACAGATGACATTATTAGTGGTGAAATAAAATTTATACGAAAAACAAACAAACAATACACCAGAACGTATTTACACTTAGAAAATAAAACAGCACTATAAAGAAACTTTGTACAGAAAAATAAGAAAATTGAGCACTATAGATTATATAAGAATTAAATCAAAATAAAAATGAAAGTAGCACTATTCAAGTATAGCAGTCAAATGACTTGGTAAACTTTGAATGGAAAGAAATAGAAATTCATGTTATATACATATTGGTGATAACTTCTCACGGTTAAAAACTGTTCACTATCAATTAAATGTAATTATATTTAATTAAATTATAACCAAACAAGTAATAGAATATAATAGATTGTAATTAAATTAAATACAATTAATGATTAACGCTAATTAAACATTACTCACTTTGTTTAATTAATTCTAGTTCAATTCTAGTTCAGTTTAGCAAGTTCATAGTTGCTTAGTCTTCAATACTTTATGCATCTATAACTGTCATCTATGGATTTAATCATTTTTTGTGAGGATATATTATTCTTTATCACCGAGGTAAGACATTTATCTTATGTGTAGTTTCAGGACATCGTGCGTCATATCAGGAGATCATCCTTCAGGTCAAGTTTCCTCTGCTGTTATACATTTTTCTAACTTTCTGTTTAACTTTTAATATAATATAGATGAATATCTCGCACTGACCAAAATTTGAGCAAAATTTATTCAAAAATAAAAAAGTTATAGATATTTATTTTTATCCCTGTCACGTTTTCAGGACACGACAGGTAGTCCTTCAGGTCAACTTATCTCCCACAAAAAAAATTTTTTTTGAATTTTTTTTTCATATTCCTATAATATAAGTTTATATCTCAAACTGACCCGAATTTGGTTTAAATCCATCAAGAAATAAAAAAGTTATGATCATTTATCTCCGTTTTCAGGACATTTTTCAGGACATTACCGGAAATTTCAGGACATTAGTGCTACCCGGCTTGAGGTTTTTCCGAAGAGAAGGGCGTTTTGATCAACTTATTGATATTACAAGAGCCAAAATTGTAATCACTTGAAGGATTTCATGATTCGTGATATACCATAAAAAAGCACATACAAAAGTCATTTCAATCTAGAAAATAAAATGGTAAGAAATGGCTGATTTACTCCAAAATCCAAATCGCTGCCAGTCAATGATCCTCCATATTTGTTTTCATCTCGTTCTTCCACGCTGAATATCGCGACACTTCGAGTCCAGCTGACAGGAATCATGGAGGGTGCAGGAAAAGCTTCCATCAATCAGAAATTTGCAGAGAACTTATTTAAATACAGCCGACAGAGGTACAAACTAACTGTTCATATAAGGATTATCAGATTTCTGTATTTTTTGTTTTACTTTTCACGTTTTATTTAGTTTTTGATACTACATTAACACGAAATTCAGTAGTTGCCAAGGACAACAATGTTAGTCAACGTTTAGTTACTTATGTTCAATAATCCATATGAACATCCTAGGCGTACAGTAAAAAAATATTGATATAAACATAAAAATAACATAATCACGTATGAAACATTAAGGAGCTTTAGTTGAAAAAAACCTCTGGAAATTTAATATACTCTTCAGTTTGAAACAACTGCAATGAATTTTGACATTTCACTATGACTCCACTATATCCAAGGAATCTGGGTCCATTAGCCCTGGGTTCGTTCGCCCTAGTTTTGTATATATATATTTATATAAGATGTTTTATATAATAATGATGATGATTTCAATGATATATATAAAAATTGGGAAAGTCAGTAATGTAAATATAATTTTTAATATGAACATCACAAAAATAAGAAGAAGTCACAACGAAAAATTAGCCTCAAACATGATGAGTGCAGATGCAGACATAGTGGCTGTAGAGCAGCCAGGGTTCACTGAAGATCCTAAGGTATGATCAATTAAATGCAAAGGGGCCTTGGTGGCCGAGTGGTTAAGGTAGTTCGTCTACTATTGATCACATGGTCTGTCAACACTGGAATAATCTACCTGAATCCATAGGTATGGCATCATCCCTGGAATCCTTCAAAAGTGTTCTATCCACTCTAACATTTAAAGAATCTCCAGTGACATACAGACAATAAATATACCACTGTACAACTGTTTATATGTTTTTATTTCAATGTAATCTAAACCAAAATAGTAGAACTTTATAAATTTAATATAGAAAAATAGTAACATTTTTAAGCTCATACTTTGAATGTAAGTTTTTACATGTTTTGACTTTTAAGTCCACTTTTTTTTGCACTTTCGCACAAGTTCCGGGATGTTTTACACTCCTTTAAAAAATTAAGAGTCCACTCCCGTATATGGAAGAAGAAGAACACTGAGATTGTGGGTTCGATTCTCACTGCAGGCAGGTTGTACTCGACTCCAATCTTAATTGACGCCATGATATAGCTGAAAGTGGCATTAAACACCATTTAAACTAACAAATTAAATGCAAAAGATATTTAACCACTGTTTTGCTTACACAGAATGCAGATTATTTATTACACTAAAACTAATAGCTTTTATAAATTTCTCCGTCCCAGCTAATTATTTTTAATAATTAAAATCATTTTATTAACGATCAAAGAAACAAATTAGTAAGTGATTTTATAATAACATTATGAATTAATTGAAGCCATTTACTCCATTTTTTATCATGAAACTTAACTTCAAATGTAACATTTGTTATTATAAAGTAATAACAAATTAGGGCTAATGAATCCACTATCCAGGGCGAACAGACCTATGGCGAACATGTAACTAGGACAAACGAACCTGATACCATATCCTAGCAAGATAAATAATGTATAATGATACTGGTCAGAGAGTAGTTCTCACCATTTAAATTATTCTGGACTTTTTTCACTATAATCCACGTGAAACAATATATACTTATCATTATAAAAATGCTATTTTTTTTTTTACAAAAATTGTCAAAAGAGCTGGTTGCAAGAATTACTAGTGGGCAAGAATTACTTTGTTACCAGTACATGCCTAGAGACAGAAAGTAAATGCTTAAGTTCAGATTGTAATAGTCCAAGAATCCTCTGCCATCCAATGCTTTTAAGATTTTGCTGGGAGCATCACAGGATCCCAGCAAAATCTAAAACAGCATTGGATGTCAGAGGGTTCCCCATCTAAGGAAATAATTAAGAAGATACCAACTTACCTTCAAAGAATAAAATATTTACTAAAATAAGGAGCCATGGCTAACAGAAAAATCCAAAACAAAACAATAACACAGAATAAAAAATTGAATACGATAGCAGGAACCACTGATAGCAAAGCAGAAATCTCAGGTATTCAGGAAGAGTGCAAATATCCTACTTCTCTTGTTATACACATCACATTTCTTATATTCATGAACTGGAGTAGATTTTCTAGGTCAGGTGGTTAACAACAACAAAAATAAAGCCAAACATGATAAATTGAAACAACATTGTTTTTGGCGAAAGACAGAAAATGAAAGTAAAAAAATGTGTAAGCAAACTTTAGATACATGTACATGTACTACATAAATAAGTTATTTTAGTTACCATCAAACATATATTTGTTGTAAATCAGATGAGTCGATCAGTTAAATTTATAGAATTATTTTTTTCGTTTATTTTTGACTTTAAAGGTCGTATCTGCTCCATAATTGCTAACACTGACAGCTATGATTGGTTGATTTCGTTCCTTTTAGGATTTGACAAATAACAAAAAGGTTCAGTAAACTTGAGGTACCCAATGTACCCTATAGTCTGTCTATCTATTGTAATAGTTTTATCTTGGACATTCAGTCCAAAATAACAGCAGAATTTGTTGATTAATATTCTTAACATGATGATCAGTTTGCTTTTGACAGAATTATAAGTGATTTTTATCCATTTACATTTCCTACAGAGCCTTCAGGTAAATCTCAACACATTTATATATTCAGCTAGGATATTGTGGATTTAGCCTTAGACATTGTGTTATGTATATGTCACTGAAGATTTTTAGGAAGAAATACCAAGACCATTATGTCTCTAAAATCAGTAGTATTACAGCACATTTAATACCATTATGCAACATATATATATATAGATGCAAACTTTTCATTATCTAGTTTATTTATATTCAGTAATTTAAGTAATCTGTTACAAACATCTGCAGATATGCAGCAGCTACATTCCTTCATTCTAAAAGTGTTGGAAGAAATATATCTGAATTGAATTATAAATGTTGTTGCCATCTTTTGTCTGCAACTATAAGAAAAACTTAAAAAATCACACATTTAAATGATATACACAAGCTGTTTATATATATGTTGTTTTTTTTTCTAAAAATATACACACTTTTTACTTTGTGATTAAACAGAAAATTAGTGGGTTATTACATTTCTCAACCCTGACTGCCCCTAATTACTATTCTGGTATATTCTTTGAGTTTGATAACAACTATTTAAATTAATAGAAGATTTTAAAATCAACTTTTGTAAAAGACCATGTTAAAGTTATTTTGAAATGTATTGTGAAAAAAAGATTAAAAAGTGATAACTGATGCACCTAGCAAAACTATGTCAGAACCTACTAGTACAGTTGGTCAGTCATATCATTTTGCCATCATTATTCATTTTATGGGCTGTTTAAAAAAATATGACCCCAAGATGTGAAAAAAATGTCAAATTTAAACATGAGCATATCAAGTTTTTGTTCATAATTTCCAAATGTGCATACGTTGAAGTTAATAAATCAAAAATGAAATTAACGAAAAGGTAAGAAATAAAGGTTTTATAATATTTTATTGAACAAATTTTGAAATATAAAACACTCTTAACATTTATACATTTTACTTCAGTTTAACAATGTTATGTTTCATATGTTGCTGTTTTCTTAAACAATGTAACAAATACTAATGACTTCCTGTGCAAGATTTTGAACAATATGCAATTGTACTTTTTCAAAAAAATAATTTTTTTCAAGAATTTTTGAAAAAGCTTTTGTTATCTACCTCTTAAAATTTTTATTAAGTCAAAAGTAGTATGTATTTTTGCATATGGCAACAAAATTATTAAATTGTAATTATAAGTCATCCATTGAGAAAAAAAATTTCATGATAAAGTTAAATTGTTTGAAAATGATAGGTTGAAGAAAAAGTACTATGTTTAGTCTGATTTTGTTGCACTCCTGACACTCCAGGTTAAAACAAATAAAAGAAGGAAATACATTCTTTAAAAAGTACTGAGGTAATTTTGTGATATTGCTGGGAACAAATTTCATATATCTTAACATTTTCAATAGGTTATTTGAGAAAGAACAAAATTAATATATAAGCTGTTTAAAAAAAAATGACCCCAACAGATTATGGTCCTCTAATTTTGTCAAATTAATAGATATATTATTTCTAAATATTTAAAAATGTATGTCTAGTTGTGGGGAACATGTCTGCAAAAAGTCTTGAAGATATCCCAGAAAACAAAAAAGTTATGCCAAAAAAACATGCCAAAATTGTCAGGAGTGCAACACTTTTTTGTGACACCTAAATATGTCATTTTTTAAAAGGTCACAAAATTGTCAAATCTAGCAATATGTGCATAATTCTTTTTTTATTACACAGTTTCATGTGTTAACTAATTGAGATATCAAAAGAAAGTATGTTGCATTTAAAAAGTATGAAAATATTGTTCTGAAAAAACTACCCTGTCATGAGTGCAACACAAATTTAAGCAATGTTGCATTTAGTTCTTGGTAGAAATTTTTTCCTTTTATTATCAATGATTAAACCAAAATAAAATCATAAATATACCTTTGCTGCATCAGAGCAGTCACAGCAAGATACCCTTAAACTGGTAATCTGATAAGGGACACCAAGGAAAACAGAGCACCCTCAACTGTCAGGAGTGCAACAAATGACATGTTCTTACAGTGGAGATATGTTTTCTTTAAAAGTTCTCTTATTTTGTGTTTTCTCTTTATTTTTCAGCAGAAGCTACACAGAAGCATTGAATAAATATTTCAGATGGATGATAATACCTTTCACATTCGTTGTTTAATATCAAGAGTGAAGCAGTTTGTTTAAAATTGAGCTTCAGATTTTATAAAAATTCATATATTGTGTACAATTTAGTTGGCTCTCATATTGATACCAACTGTTTTTTTAATCGAAAGACACCATTCCCAATCTTTAGTCTTTGTTCCATCTATATAGAGAACCATAATTTTGCAGTATAGTTGCAATCATCTATTCATTTAAATATTGTGTCAGGAGTGCAACATTTACATGGATGACATTTAAAACAGGAGATCTTAGATAAATGAACAGATATGTTTTTCAACAGTATATTTTTTTAATGCTAATTGAAAAATGAACATATAAAACAATTAGCTGTTGGAATATGTCTCTAGATTATAAAAAACAGTTGGTATCAATATGAGAGACAACTAAATTGTACACAAAATATGAATTTTTATCAAATTTTAAGCTCATAAACTGCTATTGTAACAATTAATTTCTAAGAAAAGTTTCCTTAACTTAAATTAAAATAATTATAATGAATAAATCTTCATAAAATATTTCATATTATGATACAATTGAAGATCAATAAAAAAACTGCTGCACTCCTGACATAAAAAAAATTAATGTAAAAGGTATTTTTCAGCCATCTGAAATACTTATTCAACGATTCTGTATAGCTTCTGCTAAAACGTAAAGAAATACACAAAATAAGTCACATTACAAAGAAAATATATCTAATAACATGTCATTTGTTGCACTCCTGACAGTTGAGGGTGCTCTGTTTTATTTGTTGTCCCTGTTCAGATGACCAGTTTTAGGGTATATTGCAGTGACTGTTTTGATGCAGCAAAGGTATATTTATGATTTTGTTTTGGTTTAATTATTGAAAACAAAAGGAAAAAATTTCTATCAAGAACTTAATGCAAAATAACTTAAATTTGTGTTGCACTCCTGACAGGGTAGATCTTTTTTTCAAAACAATATTTTCATACTTTTTAAAATGCGACATACTTTCTTTTTATATCTCTCAATAAGTTAACACCTGAAACTTTCTAATAAAAAAAGAATTATGCACATATTGCTAGATTTGACAATTTGGTGACCTTTTAAAAAATGACATTTTTTTAAAGTGTCACAAAAAAGTGTTGCACTCCTGACAATTTTGGCATGTTTTTTTGGCATAACTTTTTTGTTTTCTGAGATATCTTCAAGATTTTTTGCAGACATGTTCCCCACAACTAGACATACTTTTTAACTATTTTGAAATAATATATCTATTAATTTGACAAAATTAGAGGACCATAACCAGTTGGGGTCATTTTTTTTGAAACCGCCCTTATGATACTTGGATATTCTTCCAATTTTATTTGAATGTGATTGAAATGTTATCTGGGATAATACATGTAGTTGTGTAAGACACAATTTTTATCTCACATATATCTATTTTGTGCAGTTTTGTTGAGAATCAGGTAAAGTTTGTATTGGAATGTGCACCGTTTTATATGCTTCGCTGCATTCAGATATTTTTTATTCAATGCTTCCACTAATGACAGTGACAGTTTAGAATGTACATTTAAATAGTATTGAAAATGTACCAATAATGACAGATTTAAATGCATGATTGTGTAATGTAGCCATTTAAATATATATATACTAGTAACAATGTAAAAATATACTGCATGTAATTATTATAAAGACGTGAATGATTAAAAGAACAGCCATGTAGGAATGCATGCTACATAAGTGTTGTATATCCAGCGTTTTGTCATTTTAATAAAATATATAGCAAATTATAACCGTAATTGATATTCATGTATTACACTGTATGAGGATTTTTTTGAACACGGAGTAGATCTAGAATAGTCTGAAAACAGAAATTACAAATACTGTGGTTATATATAACAGTCTATACAGATTTTGGACCATAAATATAATAAAATTAACAATTATGCCATCAACATATAATTTTTTATTGCTTCCACAAAATTTATTTTGATCAAATGTTGCTTTTAAAAATTATTATGGTTATGCCAAAATACTTCTGATAAATGTTGGAAACAATATATGAGCAATATTGCAGCATAACCATTCTAATTTACTTTAAAACAATCAATAAATCATTATGTTGATTTATAATCCAAATTTGCATTTATACCTGAAAAAAGTGTAAAAGTTGGTTATTTTTAAACTTGTCATGAAAACCTTAATGTTGCCAAGAAAAACTGGTTGATATATTTATGCTTTATTAATAGGGTACCAGACTACTCTAGGAATCATCCTGTTATACCACCATTATACGTACCAGAATGGAAGACAGATATGAAGAACAGAAAATTAATAGTAAAGGTACAAAGTCTAAAATGACATAAAAACTTGTAGGGCTAAGGTACAAAGTCTTAAATGACATAAAAACTCTGTAGGGCTTTTACAGAAACTAATGGAAATCATTAATTGATTGATTGATTGATTGGATGTCTGCTTTACGTCCAGCGAGCAGTATTTCAGCTATATTCAGGACAGGAACAAGTTAACAAACAATAAATCAATGGAAAATGGTGGTGGGATGGGTCACAGGGAATATAATTTTGACTGCCAATGGAAAAGTATGGAGTTTTGGGTAGGGGCGAAAAATTAAGCCTTTTGTAGCGGCTACAATGAGCCTACTCTTTTTCGAAATCTACAAAAGGGGTCTTTATCGTGCAAGGAGCGTGGCACTCTCCAAACACATTACCCACTACGGTCTGGGGTCAGGCTTTCCGTATTATGACCCGACAACCCCTCAAATGAGAGGGTCTCTCCTATCCGCCCCCCGGGGATGCGCTTGGCTGCTCTGCTCAGTGGGTCGAGCACTGGGAACCCTCCCAGTATGGTCCCAGTGGAAATCATTAATGGTCCTTTTTATAAAAAAAAATTCAAATTGTACATAGTTGACTAAATTTTTATTTTGTTGTTTTGTAGTTGGAACTAATTTTTTTATTACGGGACAGCAATAATTTTCCAGTTAGGTTCTTCAAATTATGCTTAATCTTTGCATCAACATAATTAATTTGGAAAACCAGATTTAAACAACAATTTAAAGAGTCATTTCCCTTGAACACAAACTTTGATAGTACTCTATAACCATACCATCTCCCTCAATTTTGTATGTAATTTGACTTTACATTTCTATTTTTATATCTCACTTATGTAAAAAAACAGCTTTAAAAAAATATAATTGGACAGAAAATTGATAATTGACCAATTATCTTTGTTTGTGCACTGATGTCCTGAACAGAATTCTACCAAATATATCCTTATACAGAAATGTTATGCATTATCAACAATATTATCAACTTCTTCATTGTAATAATTATTCCATTAGTAGTTGTGATCCTTAAATGCAAAGTTAACTGCAAGATCACAATGGTTTTTTTTTACTATACTAGTTTTTTTAAACTAATGTTCTTATTAACAATGTATGTAATTTGAAGTTTGGTTCTTTGTACTATTAAAGAATTGTGTCCATTTGAAATTTAAAAAATGTATTGCGTTATTCATGTTAAGAATACCTGTTTCTTTAGATATTGTTTATTTTAATGATTTAGTGATTCAAACATCTAAACTAACAAATTTGGGATATGTAAATAAAACAAAAAAACTTTATCTTAAGGAAAAAAACTTGACTGGAAATAATGAAATGAGCATTTTAATAATGATAGATACTTTTCCAATTCTTTGACTAATTAACTGGTTCTAGATCCTTGTACAATTATTTTTCCATTATTTGTTACAGAATGCAGAGCTGGGAGGAGTGCCACATTATGAACATGATGAGAACCTGTTTTTAGAAAAAAGGGAACAGATGTTTTACAATGTTGAAGACCGGAATCGTGTGGAATCCAAATATCCTGCACGTGACCGTAGTAAACTGCTCCGCCCAGATTTCCATCACGAGACTTCAAAGTACCAGAGTGAATTAATGTTCAGGCGTGATGAAGACTATGTGATGAAAGCTTGATTTCTGTGATATATATGTTATTGTGTAGACATCAGTATTATTGCACCTGTCATATGTATTAATTTTCTTACAAGTTTAAGATGTCTTGCCACTTGTCAAACAATGGCTGTTTTTATCACCAACAATATTGTGTTGTGTTTTTATCATCATTAGTTTTGGCAAACTTTTTTAATCAGACTTTTTACAATCTGTTAATTCTCACTAGGTCTTTCAGTAAATTGGAAAAAGGGATTACCTTTATTTTAAATTCACATATTGCAATTTCATAGCACTTAAAGAAGTGCTCACCATTTTCGAGTACATGTTTTAATTCTCACAGTATTCTCATATTTTTATGCTATTTTTGTAATATCTATTTATACATGTTTTTGTGAATCCGATATTTCTATGAGTGTTTTGTTTGTGCATTTCTATTTATTCATAATTGAAAAATTAAATAATTAGTGTTTTGACCTTTGATTCTTTATGATAAAGGAGTGGTTAAGGTGTTATCTACTATTGATCTCTGTCATGTCAACACAGGGTTGTGAATTCAAGCCTTACTGCTGACAGTGTGTGCTCAACTTTAACCTTGATTGACCAGGATTACAACTTATTTATTGCCTACTCTAGGCTTCCACTCAAAGATCATGCTATAGGTGTAAAATTGTTGTGACATTAATATATGTTCGAACAAGCTTAAAAAAAACAGAACAAGCTGATATTTTTGGAGAGATATATTTTTTGCAATATCTTACATTAGGGAAAGTCACTGATTTTGTGCTCATGTGCATTGTCAGTAACATTAAATCTGATGATATGATACAGACTGTTATTGTTACCTGGAATAATACCAGTATTCAAATTAGTTTATTCTACTAGCATGTCAGTTTACGGGTAGGTATCCATAAGTTGAGACATCAAACACAAATCAGTAAAAAAAATTTTTAGGTATTTAATTTCTACATGCGCTTACCTGAAGGCATTTTGTTTATTACTAAAGGGCACTATTTATTGATTTATTAATACTTCTTTTATAGCAGTTTGAATTTAAGTCCTTTATGAAACTTTTATTCATAACCATTTATGAAAGTTTTTATTTTACTTGTGGAATATTGTTACTGAGTAATTTCCTCAGATATTTAAGTGTAACACATGATAATCTACTATAAAAAACTAAGCCAAGCTCATAAAAATGCAAGTAAATCAACAATTGTTCATAATAGTATAATAATTTTTTTTTTTACTGAAATTTGTGAAAAATCCTGGTTCTACCGTATATTTTGACATTTAACCTTAATTCTGTACTATGAAAAATGCTGTCACTGTAAAAATTGCATAATGAAATACATATGTAACAGCACCTGGGCTATACAATCCAGGCTTTTCATTCGTTCATTTACTATCGAAGCAATCGGGTCCGAATCGTGCACAAAGCACCATAACCAAAAAACATTCATTGACTTTTCCAGACCACCACAACCACTAGGGCATATGATCGCTAGACCTAAGGGCATAAACCAACATAGCAATACCTACTGCATCCGCAATACCAGATATGCTAGGCTTTTTTGCTTTTCTTGTGAGAATATATTATCAAAGGGGAAACATATTTACCAAAGAAATATCTTAATATGTCTCTTTAGGATATATTGAAATGGTTGTTTGCAATGTCAGTTCACCTAAGTTTACCAGGACACTCGTATTATAGCATGATTCACATACAATTTTATAGGATTGATTAGAAATTAATTTTTGAATTCAAAGATACAGTTGTTATGGGGAATGTGAGTGCCACTGATGAATCTTGATAAGACAAAAGGCGTCCTTTGCTTAGTAAATTTTATAACCTTGGCATCTTTGAAGACATTCTATTTACAACTTCTAGGACGGTTCTTTTGCGTGTGGATTGTTAGTTCCCAGCACTAATACCAGATTAGTACTTCTGTGCTGGTATTTAATATTGGTCCTTTCATTAAGCCATTACCCCTCTGAATTTACAAAGATTGTATTAAACCTGTTTGTAGCTCACCTGACCCTAGGGTCAGGTGAGCTATTGCCATCACTTGGTGTCAGTTATCGTCGTTTACTTTTCTTTAAAAATCTTCTCCAAATCCACTAAAGGGATTGCTTTGAAACTTTGCACACATCATCAGTAAAATGTCTTCTACCAAGTCTGCACAAATCATGGCCTCAGACCAACCAACATGGTCGCCTTGGCTAAAAATAGAACAAGGGGGTCAAATTATAGTGTTTGCCTTACAGTTCAAAAAGTATAACAGATACAGGAAAACCGGGTAGACCTTTCTTCAGAATCAAAAGCTCTACAAAACACTCCATGATAGGGTCGAAGTTTGCTTTGCAACTTTGTAAACATCATCGGTAAAAAGTCCTCCACCAAGTTTGCACAAACTATGGACGCAGATTAATCAACATGGCCGTCGATGGCTAAAGAATAGAACAGGGGTTGGGGGGGGGGGGCAAAATAGAGTTTTTGGCTTATAGTTTAAAAAGTATAACAGATACAGAAAAGCCAAAAGACCCTCTTTCTTCAAGACCAAAAGCTCTACAAAAATCTCTATTGAGTTGAAGTTGTACCACGACCCCTTGTAGGAGTTATTGCACCTTAGTCATCAAAATTGATGATTTGTGCCAATTTTCATAAAAATGTTGAACATTATTTGAACTAGAGAAAAGTTAGCATTGCTTAATTGTTGAACTCTATGAGAGCTACAAAAATGACTTGAGGGTCCAGATTGTCCGCTGAACCAATTAGGAGTTATTCTCCTTGAACGTTTTTTTAATGAATTTTAATTGATTTAAAAAAAAATATCTTCTCTCAATCCAATGAAAGGACTGCTTGGAAACATTGCACAGGTCATCTTTAAGATATCCTCTAGCAAAACTGAGCAAATCGTGACAGCTGACCACCAACATGGCTACCTTGGCTCAAAATAGAACCGTGGGGGTGGGGGTTAGGTCAAGATTATTCAGCTCATCAAAATCTGCAAAATGATTATTGAGGTGTATGTGGTACACAACTCCTTATAGGAGTTATTTCCCTTAAAAGGTAAAAATTAATTATTATAGCAGAAGTGTTGGACAATTCCATATGGTAAAGAAAAGCTGGATAAAAAAGAATGGCATAGTTGTTCAATTAGTTTCAGGTTCAGGTGAGCGATATAGGCTCCTGGGAGCCTCTAGTGACTGTCCCAAGCTGTATGTGGTTAAAGCCGAATTTGACGTATTTTTGCTACAGCTTTTCAACGTCTGTTTAGTTTGAACGTCACTGAGAAGACTTGATTAGACGGAGCGTTGTGTGCCATGGTAAATTATAACCAAGTTAGTGTCTTTGATGACATTCTTTATTCCCATTTCACATGAAGAAGTTTATTTACGTTATCATATAAAGCTTAAAGAATATCTCACCTAATTTGAAACAATGTCATCATATATCTGAAATATTGATTGCTGGACGTGAAACAACAATAAATCAATCAATCAAACATAAATAAATCTTACTCGGTTTGTATATCTTACAAAGATGTTACTAATAATATGGAATAAATATGAACACGGCTATAGAGAAAATCATTTAAATGGTTGTGAAGTGCAAAGTGACAAAGAACACTAATGGATAATGCAGAGACTCACAATCCGACACGCAGACAAAACTAAAGATAAAGAAAATATTGACTCATGAAAACCAGGAGGTAAACCGGGTGCTCAGGAAGAGTAAGAAAGCGTTGTCCGCTTCATTAATTGAGGCTCGTTTTGTTGGTGTATAAGGTAAATGTGTAAGTCAATTTCGGGACGTGGAAGGCAAAATTTCTTTACTTCAATTATTTTAGAAATTAACTCTGCACCAGCACTGTGTACGTTATGATAATCAACAAGTTCTTGATGTGGAATACAATTTCTCTAGGTCAAATTTTACGTATCTTGAGAGAAACTGCCCCAAATGTTTGAGTGACAGCAAAACCACTCGCTCTGCAAATTGCAGTACCGCCATCAAGACTGAACCCTTATCCGCTACTGAGGATTGCACGTAAATATTGTACAATAAGAAAACGACAAAACAGCCATGCGATATCATTGGTAACACGGAGTACTTGTACAGTTTAGTGAATTCATAATATTGTGTTACTAGCTGGATGCATCTTTATTGACCCTGGTATTGATTTTAAGGTTTACTGTGTTGGTCCCGAGACCCGTAGAATCGAAGGCCAATACGGCCGACCGAGAATCAATATATGGCCAATACAGTAACAATTAAAAAAATTCATATATGGCTGATCCGTATAAATAATCTCTATTGGCTAGCCAGTCTTACCAGAACATAGTTTATTTGTACTAAATACACTAAAACATTCAACCCATTATGACAAATCAAAATATCAAATATCAAATCATTCAATTTTAAAATATCAAAAAAAGTACGTCATTTTTCGAGCATACGTACAAACATAGACATTAGCAAAACTATTTAGCCCACTAAAGTGGCCCTAATATGCTAAAATCGGCATGATCAATATCTTGATTACATTAAATATATACTTTATTGTTCGGCCCGCAGGGCAATACGACTTTCCGTTTCCCTTTGGGCTGAACGAAAAATGTTAACCATGAAGCCTTTTAAAATTAATATTGATATGCCGAGTTTAACATATAAGGGTCGATTTTTAAGTATCTTTTCAATGGTATCGTGTATAAGAATAGCAAAGAAACCATACTGAACAACAAGAGCCAAAAGCCAAGGGACAGTTACTAATATAGACAAACACAACAGAAAAACGAAAAACATAAAACACAGAAAGTGAGTAACCCGAACCCAATAAAAACCATGGGTGCACTCAGGTGCTCTGGACGAGTAAGCAGCGCCTGCCTAATTAGACACCCGTCGAGTTACTCATTGTCGTGTCTAGGGAAAAGTCAATTTAGGAATAGGAAACAATACCTATGACTCAGCGAAAATGTCCGAGTCATTGATTTCCCATAACGATCAATTAAGTCATGGTGACGACCATAGAACTTCTGGAGAGATAACATCAACCTAGGAACAACAAACCCTTGTTTGAGTAGTTTAGCAGTCAACAGCAGTGATCAGTCTAGAAAATCGGAATACCGATCCGATACTTTGTGTGCCGGTTGGTCGCTTCCTTCAGACTCTACTATCCTATTTAGGAAATATATGTAACTAAAAAAAAATAGCTGTAAGAAAACCAACCGAAGAACAATAGTCGGAAGTCAATGGACAATTACAAATCCGGATATAGACAAACAGACAAACATATACAACGCAAAACAAAAACCAATAATAGAAAATAAAGAAAGTGAGCATCCCGAACCTAATAAAATTTCTCATCATGATCAATTAAGTCATGGTCGATCATAGAATTTCTGAAAGGATAACATCAACATAGGTACAACAAACCCTTGTTTGAGTAATTTAGTAGTCTACAATAGTGAGCGGTCTAGGAAATCGGAATACCAATCACAGGAGCTGCTGGAATGTTGCTATCGATGAACGGGAATTTGACGATTGGAAAATTCGAATCACGTGTTATAAAATCTAGTTTGTAATTTTCCCTGAGTCTACTTGTAGAAGTAGGTAAGTTACACCCTTGTTTGACAACATTTAATTATTTTGTAAAAATACCATTTCAAAGACGGTCAATACATTGAAAGAAGCAATGCTTATTTATTGCAAATACTTAATATAAAATACTAAACATTCAATACACATGATAAGGTATTACTAAAACAAGTGAAAAACAAAATGTAGATGGTGTTATCGCAGCCAGAGTTAAAATATAAAAGATCCATTTAGAAACATGCATAGCAAGTTTAGAAAACATTTAGCAAAACTTACACATTTTCACACTTATCCATGTTTCGGATTCAGAAATATAAACTACGAAGGAACACAGTTTTGCACTTTAAATTGAATTTAGTTTGTTACAACCTAATTTATGATATAGCATATGTAAATTCTAGACGTCCTTTTAATGAAAAATTCTACTAAAATACTAATGTACTTGTCATGTTAAATTGATGAGTACGTTGAAACACATACATGTGAAAACAATACTTTCTGGAATTAAAATATAATAAATTGAATTTTCACAAATACATAATATTCATTCTAATAATGGTCTACATGATATTGATATGAAATAGATTCATGATTACGACAGTGCTCAATTTGTAAAATACGATAGCGGTAAACACCATCCTCACAAGTCAGGGTTTCTGTGTCCACATGTGTCCATGAACCCATGACAAACTTAGCTAGGAAATTCCCGGGCTAGAAGTCACTATTTTGATTGGCTACATCATAGCTTATTGTAGCTAATCAAAAGCTCGCTTTCATATCACGACTTGGTTAGGGGATATCCCGATGTCGATTGTAAATAAACCAAACGGATGTGTTGCGAAGACCATGTGAAAATCAGTGTATTTTGTAAAGTAGTGTTAAAAGTTTGTTAATACCGCGTTATTTTTAAGTTGCTATACGTTTCCTTCACACTCAAGAATGACTACTGCCAAACACTTGCTTCTTTCAAGCAATTTCATTAGTTGATATTTTAAACGATTGACGTCATACGAAAAATCTTCTAGCCCGGGAACTCCTAGCTAAGTTTGTCAGGGTTTCGTGGACACATGTGGACACAGAAACCTGACTTGTGAGGATGGGTAAACACAAAATAGCCAGACCTATATTTTTTAACTAAACAGATACGACTTCTTTGAGCATATAAATCAACATATACTATCAAAGAAATATAAAAATTAGAACACATTAATTCTAAATAAAATTTCATAAATGGTAAATTCCATTTATGTATATATCTACATATACACTACTTTAAACGGTCATTTATATTTTAAAACTGCAATATGGAAAATGTTTAATCCTCAATGCTTAGTTTATGTTTGTTGTCTGCCCTTTGCTGAAGAAGTTCTATTATTTCATGGTCATCAATTCTCATTGCTTCCATCAAAGGTGTTACGTTCCATCTGAAATATATATATGCATACATTAAAGAAAAATATAGTGTCTCTTTGTATTTATTTTTTTTAAAATTTAAATATTAAATCAAACGTATGCTAATCTAACATTTCATGTTGCCTTAGTGATCTATGTCAATTTTTATTGGTTGTTATGGCAGTTCCTCTGTAACCACGCATGGTAGGATGACAATATTTGGTATATACATGTAGGTTGCTGATGACTAGTACATGACTGTCTGGTATTTGTCACCTGACCTTGATCAAGTCTTAATGTGGGCCAATTTTGTGAACCTAAGGAATAGAGTACTCTGAATATTTTTAATTTAATCAGACAAAAAATTGAATACATTAGATTAAAAAAACTACAAGATTATACCTAACTATATTACGTAATATAAAGAATTGCAAACGGAGGATGAAGCGTAATGGTTAAACTAAATATAGATCCAACAACGAGTCATAAATTGTGTAGAAAAGTAAAGAAGAACAAGAAACCTGAGTGCAGGTATATTGTCTGTCTAGCATTTGTATTATATAGCAGTAAAATTTCCCAGATAGCCAAAGACAGTTGCAAATAGTATCACAAATTACATATGTTTAGCGTACTAAATTAATGATTAATTGTATAACTGAGTTATTTGGCAAGGAACGACCGAACAGGTGCTCAGTTTTAGATCCCACAGTAACGGAAAATAATCAGTAAATATTAAATAAAGGCTTTGGTATGCTGTGAAATCCAACAGTACACATAGTTTCTCGTGGGTGAACTGAAATGTGTTTCTTACATGATTACTGTCCGAACGTTATTAGAAAACGTGACAACACTTTTAAATAAGAGATTTGAAAACATTCTTTCGTAATATGTCATTTGACCTTTATTTTTGTTTTCTGTTTAGATGAGTTAAAGTTGTTTTGGTGGCTTCATAATATATTCATAATCTATCTTTAAAAAGTGTGTTTTAATGTAGCAGTAATAATTCCCACCATCTTTGTTGGGCATTATGAATACACTACAAAACGCATATTGCAAAAAGTAACATAGGATAATAAAAACGTATTTTCACAGAAGATAGAGGATAGTTTACAATTCAAATTAAAGAAATGAAACATAGGTCATTAGGTTTTTAAATCTGTGATTAATGAGTGATTTTTCTTCAAATTCTTCAGGTCTGTGTTTCATTTTTAATGTTTTTACTTATGAACTAATCTTTGAGGCGTTCCATCAGGCTAAGGCTACGGAAATGAAATTTCGCAGATCTGGACGGCGATATCATAAACGATACAACAAAACAATAAAGTGCAGAAACAACATCAGCAGAAACAATGTGATTTGTCTTTCTTCCAATAAATTGTTTAGCAGAAAATTAATGAAAAATATAATAAATTTAATACCTGCGAAAACAAAATCGAACCTCTCAATACTTTAGGCACGAAAGAAAAACTACATTACCTTATTTGCTATAATAGAAGTCCGTTCTTAATAAAAGAAAGGCAAAGGCCGCAGAGCTTTGTCTAGTTATAGAAAATACAAAAACATCAAATGACAGCACATCTAACACTTGTATTTACAAATGGCATAAATATCCAGTTGTAATAAACATGTGAACACATTGCATGAACATTATTTAATACAGTACTTACCTGTCTTGGGCTTTTATGTCCACATTCGTTTTTTCCAGTAAAAACTTTACCAGATGACTATGTCCCTCTGCTGCTGCTAGGTGTAGTGCTGACCTCTTGTCGTAGTTAACCTTGTTGACAAGTTTTGGATCTGTTTCTATGCATCTATAACATAACAATTAAAGTAAAATAAAAATAATACTTTCTATTAATTAAATATCTTGGCGTCTAGTTTTTATTATTGGCGGAAGTCGAAGTACTTAAAATAATCCAACCTTCCGTAGGAAAACTTATAATCCTTGTCAATTGTGATGAACCAGTATATAAATATACTTAAATATAGTCCTTCAGATAGATACATTTATGTATTTCCAGTTGGTACTCACCTGTCAATTATAGATCAAACGCGCCTCATAATGGAACAACCTAACACCCATCAGAGTGGACTCTCCGACTAGTATATAATCAGCTGCAATCTTGGTAACTTTGTCATTTGTATTGTGGCCATTGTCTGTTACAGACAGAAAGGAAAGATTGGTAAGTGAATATTGCTTGGGACTGGTATTGTAACTCCTGAATAAGGCTTATACTAATACCCAGTGACAAATATATATACATAGTGTTGTAATTTTGCATAAGGTATACACTGTATATATTAGATAGCAATAATTGGTTAGCCACATATTATCTGAAACACCATTAATATTAAAGGTTGGGAGGGTGTTCAATAGAAGTGATTATAGTGCAATATATGTAGAATTGTACGCCAATTGAGTGCCATTTTGATAGAAGGTTGTATTAACACGAATTAGGGGGTCTGTCTCAAGTGGTCTGCCATTGTGATTTTGTAAGTGGCGTCCCATATACAGTTGTCTGCCATAAATCAATTTCTCTCAGATCCTGGGTAATCAGGTACGAACTTAATACACGCAACCGAGCGGCACGCGACATCAATTAAAACTTAAGTCGAGCACACGCTGCGTTCATTAAGACTTCAGTGTGGAAAGGCACGCCATTAAGTTAGTTGATGACTAATTATCTCAACCACTCGATCACATAGGCACCCGGTGTATTCAGCATTTGCTTGAAGTCTGAAGTAATAATAATAGACAGTTTGGGATATATTCAAGAACATATTTTGAGTATAGATTAAGTTGAATAATTGACTTTTTGATGGATTTCAGGTTTATAAAAATAAGGACAAGTTAACAATAAAAAAAACAATTTAAGACATGGCATGCGCCAATAGGCAGAACATTTGGACTGCCCCTGGACATTTATGTATTATTTCTTAGAAACGCTTGTTGCATCTAAAGTGCACACAGTCTTTATATGAAAATTATAAATTGCAAGGAGCATGACATGTTCCTAACATGCAACCAACTATGATCTGCAAATTTATAGCTTTTGCGTGCAATACCCAGACAACCGCCATCTAAAGGTCGAATCCCTTTTCCTTTGGCGTGCTGAAGGGCTAAGTTGGTCTGGACTTTAGAACCTTTTTCAATAACAATTAAAAACAGCAAATTTGTTCATCCTTTTAATATATTTTTTAAACATAATGTTTCACCATGCATTCACTTTGTTTACAATCAACTTTTATCAACATAAAAGGCGTGGATGGCAATTTTGCCCATCAGTTCTCGTAATATGTTTTCTGATAAATTTTCTTATATAATACCAAAATAAAAAGGGGATTATTGCTCTCGATGTGTATTAAGGAAGGAGTCTGATATACTTTTAAGGAATAAAAAATGACTCCGAATCAATAAAGAAATCAAAGGCTCTATATTTAATGGAATTTGTTCCAGAGTATTAAAAATTGAAGAACAAGAAAACAGTTTGTTATAGAAACCTGTGTTAACAATTTACTTTGTTTTTGTTTCATACAATTTGATGCAGACAGAGCAAAATTATATATTTCTTATTATGTTCCAAGATGTCATGTCTGATATTTGAAAAACACAACGGTTAATAGCAAACTATCATCCTTCCAAAAAAAAACTAGTTTAAAGTGTGGAAATAAACATGGCATAATCCAGATTTTAAAAAATGTTATGCAAAATAAAACCTATCTTTGTATTTTCAATCACCACCAACACAGCATGGTTTCAGTATGTAACTTAACTATTCTTTAATACACAACTAGTTATTGTAGCATTTGATTGATTCAAGAGTGCCGCTGGATGCTTCATATTCATCGTTTACAGTTTACAGTGTATGTGCAAATATTTAAGCATTATACTATTAAAACTCGGAACAGATAACTAAAACAGTTTTTAGGCATGAAACTAATAGTTACAATATAGTTTTAATAAACATTGCCAATAACAGATACAAATGAATGAAATTTGTAATAGTGCTTTTGAAAACAATAAAACAACAATGTAATAAAAAAACCGATTGTATCAGTTATTCTGAAATCAAATAGTATTAAGTTTTTTTTCTTTGTACTTTTTAACGATAATGCAGTTAACACCACGATGTTAGGAACTATTGGAATTTTAACTGCCTAAAAATAAGTAACTTGACCAAAGAAAGTTATTTCATGTAATATGGGTTTCAAACAAAGCAAATTAAATTAGTAATTAGAAAAAAAAATTTACTCTTCATTATTACACAAGATCGCCCATTGCGAACAGTTAAAACTGCAAAGTGAATGGGATTTTTTACAAATAGCGAAGTACCAAAGCATTACATTATTTTCAAATATTTAATATTTAACAGCACAAGATCATCTAATAACAATGTCTTACCGCCGAATCGCCTTAATATCGCCTTTATAAGCCTTATCTAAAAACAAGAATATCTTTACATCCTCAGCGTGGTGAACGAAATTGACATCCTCCTGAAATATAGTTACACTGGAAATAAGAACTTTCATTATAAATTGTCGATTTTATGGAATATCCTGCAACAAATTTGCTATTAACAATGTCAAACCACGATCATATTCCTAGTAAAGCAGTGATTTAATTATAATTGTCAATTATAATTCATTGGTCAAAATATTAAAAAATTGATGCGTAACTGAATATTTTTTCCGTAAAACTTTTTGAATTAAAAATGATATATTATAACGGATGTTAGGTTTGTACGACATTTTGATGAATTTATGTTATTGTAAAAAGTTAACCTTCCATATATCACAGATTACCCTAAGTAACGATTACAAAAAATCGTTCAAATATTTACCTTTACATCTTCTGTGCACGCTAAGTTCATAGCGGATACCAATTTATCCCGAATCGCTACAAATTCGTCCTTTCGAGACTTCATTCGCTTTTGTTCTTCTGCGCCATATGGTTGAGGTTTAGTACAATCTTCTGTCAAACCCTCGATTTTCATTTTTCGATTTACTAGGTCCAGCGGTGTTTCAAGGAAACTAATTCATGACGTAAAACAATGTGATAGTGTTTATTCATAATAACCATATATGATTATCAGATCTGTAAGAAAGGTATGTCTTAACCAAGAAAGAAACGAACATATAGGTCCTATAGGGTTACATTCTACTGTTTGAGCGATGTTGTTCAAACGTAATCGACTTTTGCTAATACCTGCGCGGCCCCAACATTTGTTTTAAACTATAACCCAATATAATAGACCACACATTATTTTTTCATATTAACACACGCTTCACGAACGTCACAGTATCGTTATAGTCAAACATCGCACGACGGAATTGCTTTTATAGCGGCTCTGTCTATTCCTATCGACATTTATGTGGAATGTACGTGTTTGCGGCTATTATGCGATAACAGCAATGTATTTGTAGTATAAATAACTATAACGCTATAATGGATTACCATAAGTGTCGGGTAACTTCACAGAAAGTACGAGTTCTATTGCTTCTGTAGATGAGTGTGACTGTCGAATAAAATTGGACGACCTGTATGTTAAATGCAGGTAGCCATATTGAATTGCATGCGTTTTACTAAATAACTACCATAAAAAACCCAATAATGAAAAAATACCCGTAAGATAACAAATGATTTTGTTCAGGTTTGTTTTTAAATAAATAAGCAATGAATAACATTGTTTACCAGTTCCTAACAAATGGCGATACAAGCTTTACATCAAGCAGGTAATTAACATCAGCTAACCTAGCTGCAACAGCAGCAACATGCAAGGGTGTATTCCTGAAGTAGTCAGTACGATCCATTGTAAAATATTGATATTTATATCTGTAAGAATAATATATTATATCTTATTTTTTGTTTATATGCTGTATCGTCATGTTTGTCGATCCGATACTTAATAAGTGCACTTGTTGGTAGCTTTCTATAGACACTTTTATAATAATTTGAACTACCTGTATTGTGTATTTACACGATTCCAGTGGACTTGTATAATTTTATCTCCAAATGAAGAATACTTTAATGATTTAGAGTTAAACGCCACTGATGATTCTTGAATAGACGAAACGCGCGTCTGGTGTAATGAATTTTTCACCTTGGTAATTTTGATAACATTTTATTGGAATATTTGAGTAAAGCCAAGTAACAGCTCGTCCGCGGGTGGCGGACGGGGGAGCCATATATAGAAGTTTTTAGTTTAGTTAGAGTGAGAAAGTTTAAGATCAATATATTATGACATGTTTACGTTATTTATTTATATTGACACTCAATGACTAAGGCCATTCGTTGTTAAGTCTGTGTCTATAATATGACAACAAAACACCGTTCGTTATTTGTATCGTTGCATAATTTTCTAGACTTGTATATTATTTTTTGTTTATGCCGTATCGTCATGTTTGTCGATCTGATACTAAATAAGTGTACAGGTTTGGTAGCTTTCTTTAGACCCTCTCTCTATATATTTTGTATGGTAATTTTGTTGAAATATTTAAGCAAAGCCAAGTGACAGCTCTTCCCCAGGTAAGGGATGGTTGGGGCTATGTATAGAAGTTTTAAGTTCACTTAAAGTGAGAAGGTTCAAGATCGATATGTTATGAGTTGTTTACGTCATTTATTTATATTGACACTCAATGAGTAAGGTTATTCGTTGGTCAGTCTGTGTATATTATAATTTTTTGTTTATGCTGTATCCTCATGTTTGTCGATCCGATACTAAATAAGTGCACTAGTTGGTAGGTTTATATTTATAATATATATAATGCTGTTATGCGAGTAGGAATGCGAATGGCGTACCTAAGGCTAAATATTTACGCTATATACAGGTTATTAAATATGCTGCTAATACTCACACTGGTAATGGACGATTGATGTTTAAATGTGCATGCAATCGACAAGCAATGCATTTCTTGAAGAACGCGAAGCAATTGAATCTACTTATACAATGCTGTAGGAGTGTATGTGACATCTTCTAAGTGTCTATAGAAATTACATTTCAAATTTATCATCATTGTGTAAAAAAAAGTATACTATTTTAGCATATAGTGTAGAGCAATGTCGCGAGGGGGAGCAATAAGAGATGAGATAACATTTTAATTTAATTATAGATTGTTCTGATCTAGGATTTAGTAACTCCTTATATATGTGAACCTGTGATAAAAATCTCTTTTAATACAGACTTTAAATACCTGTCATCTGTTATCAAATGCAATTTGCCTTTCGATGCTGCATCCATCATGTATGCCAGAGTTTTTGTTGCTGGCGAGATCTAAAATATAGAACATGTGATCGCACACAAAGCAAAATTACAAATAAGGCGACACAAAGAAAAATAATGAAAAATTAACAAACATAATATCGATTGACGATAAAAATGATGTATATTTTTTTAAGAGTATGTAAAACAATAAAATACTGAAGTATTTTCGGGCTAAACCAAGATTCACGTCAAAAGTATGACATTTTGTTTCTGTTCAAGCTCTAGAAACCAATTGGTTTTCTGCAGTGCAGATCTGTGCCAATGTAACAATTTTATTGTTGTAATTTAACTGTTAAAGACAAAAGTAAAGAAAACTTTAATCCTGCAAGTTGATACCACCATGGTAAGTATTTATAAAATTAACAGTCCACTGCTATGAACCAAAAGATGAAAAAAACATGTTTAGTTCGTGACGAATGCAAACCTATGTCAGTCGCATAAAATTCGTTATGGCATAGTAAATTATATACTGGAACTTTGTAATCTGTGATAATATTTTATTTGAATCTCTTTCAACATCGTTATTAAATCATGTTTAAGTAGTCATTCAGCATTTTCGTTAACCAAGGAAATGTACACATTGACTACAAACGATGAATAATATCAATAATATTTTAAATGTCAGGAAAAATTTATAACTTTGGCGAATTGATCTATAAATTTTAATATGGGTTATGTCTGTTTCACAGCCTCATACCTATAAACCTGATACTGTACCTACATTGTTTAATTATTAAAGGGCATTTCTGTATATATTATAGTTTAAAAAAATGTACAGCATATAATAGTGAAAGCCCCAGATGAAAGATAAAAACAATATTTTCACGGCCGAATTCCATACCCTATCAGATGGCGGAGTGTCGTTGGAATTTTTGGCTGTTTTTAGAAATCCTTGAATGTCTTCGTTTTTGGAGTCATCTGCTGGGTACCTGTTATGCCTTGAGAACATAAATATATAAATAATGATAATCCTTGAATGTCTTCGTTCTTGGAGTCATCTGCTGGGTACCTGTTATGCCTTGAGAACATAAATATATAAATAATGATAAAGGATGAATCTTGCATCTATATGGCTTTAGCAATCGGCCACTTTCTGTAAAAAATATATGAAACTGGTATTTTGAACCAGTTTATCTTTACCTAACAGTCAGAAATATAATGGCGTTGCGTGCGGTGTGCATGAACAAATAGATATATCGACGACATTAAAGTGTAACGTTTTGAATGATCAAATACGTTGCACGTGATGCACCTCAGTTTCAATGCTCCTTTTCTTACCGGTATTACTAGATGTAGTAATACTTTCACAGAGAAGATTTATAGAGAGAAACATAGACAGCAGTCTTGTGTATTAATAATTTTTGTTCACTGCACCCTTGTGTCGATTTCTCTGAACAAATATTCTTCACATCTCTCGGGGCAACTTTGCAATTCCAAATTTGGCAAATCCGACATTTATTTATTTTAATTTCAGGAATTTAATTTTGTGTTAAAGGGTGTACGGCGGGTACAAAATGAAACAATATATAAAGCAAATCTTTGTATATTATGTTTCTTCAACAACTCATTCTTAGTAAAGATTGAGGTACGATATATAGCATTTTTTTTCTTTTGAACATTTTTAGCACTATAATTTAGTCTGCAAGAAAAATTTAAGGCATGTCGATTTTTCAAATATGCAATGGCAAATGTATCCCAGAATTCGCTGAAACCTGCAATAATAATAAATATGTGTATATTATTTAACATTGCATGTATTTTAGACATTTCCTTCCATCTGATTCAACACAGCTAAAATTCTTTATGCACTGTTTTCTGAGGACTATGTTTTCCGCGTGCGCATGATAATTCTTTCCGTATTAAGACTACAGAGGCTAAATGCACTTTGACTGGCTTGTTTCTAAGTAGTTTTAACTTAAACTTGATTTTTAAACCGTAAATGGTCTTAAATCTTAATAAAGTAATTAAACATTTATTATGGCTCAGTGTTTTTGTTCTGTAGTAATTTTGCTTCGAATTGATGGTAATGTATTTACATCTCTCCCATTTAACATCGCAACAGCTATAATGTTTGATAGTTTATCATCCGAGTTTAATTATTTCAAGCAACAATCGGAGCATCTTCAATAAAATAATTCCAGTCCTTAACATTTATATTGCTCGAGATATGCCTATCAAGTAATCAAAAACATGAAAACGTAATTTGCTTCTTCGGATAAATTAGAAAATATGTATTTTTGCTGAATTCTATGCATTTAAAAGAAGAGATTTGGATTCAACATGATATTTACAAAAGCATTCAAATGATCCTCTTGTGTTACTCGGCGAATAAATTGCGGATTTAGCTTTCAAATTTTCATCGATTCATTTGGATATTTATTTTGAAATTTTTTAGATTACTTTAGAATATATGTTGAGTATGATTGTTTTGGTCTAATAAGAATACATTTTGTGTCCTTTTTGTCTTTTTTGGACTAGAATTCTCTTGTTCTAAACAAAAGTAGTATGACAACTGTTTATGTTCATACGAGATCTTTTAGTGTTTTTGCTTTCAATATATTGCCAATATGATTTTTTCAAAGAAGATATTGTGTTGTGCCTACTCTTCTTGCAGTAGCAATGCGCGTGACAGAAACACAAAGTTTGCTAAGAAAAATATCAATCAATCCGACCGAGCAATAAGAGCCGAAAATTAATGGACAATTACAAATCTAGATATAGACAAAACTTTACAACGTAAAACAAAATCCCAAAACGCACAAACAGATATTAATACTATAGTAATTTGCAATGGGTATTTAATATCATTCCTGTATTATGTCCATGTATAGTGTTATTGAGTTGAGAAAATTTATATTCACGGAGGCAACTCTTTTTTGTCGAGTTATTTAGGGTATTTAAGTACTGATGCTGAACAATTTCATAACAACACAAAATAATGAACACATTTCCTAACTAACATACAAATTTAAGGCTGTGACACTGCTTCATCTTATTACTTCCTAAATCTTAAAGTAAGGTATCCACAGCATGCAAAAATTTACAATAGCAGATAAAAAAGTACAGAAAAAACATCAAAAATTGAGCTTTTAATTCGCCTCGTATCGTCAGTATATTCCTTATAAATTTAAAATACTACTTAGATGTATGACGTACATAAAATACACGTGTCTCACATAAAGAGAAAGGCTTCCTAGCACCCCGAACGAAAGAAAAGTATCAAATGTTAACAACAATTTGTATAAATGCTACTCTACTATTGTAGCTGAACAATTAGTTAAAAATTATAGTTCATTGGTGCAAGTTTCATTACTTTTAACAGCTATGGCACGCATCCGTTTCAGTTAATATTACTACTTTCTCCAAAATAAAGCAGTTTCGATTAATTCATTCAACAGTTAATTAAGAGAAGTAAGATATAGAGAAGCAAAGAGAATGCCTCAATACGAATCACATAGATTCCGTTAATGTTATGAAATAACAAAATGTCTATCGGCATTTCTATATCTATCAGAAATGAACAAATCAACTTGAGCAGTTAACAACAGAAATAGTAAATAGGTTACGAAAATTGCTTGTTTAACTTTTATACCTGTCTGGAACACACAAATTTACTTTAGCTTCATTAACCAAATATTCTATTGTTTCCAAATGTCCTTCTGCAGCTGCGAGATGCAGAGCTGTGCGTTTATCGTAGTCCATTAAATTCATATCAACCTATAGTTCATTGGTGCAAGTTTCATTACTTTTAACAGCTATGGCACGCATCCGTTTCAGTTAATATTACTACTTTCTCCAAAATAAAGCAGTTTCGATTAATTCATTCAACAGTTAATTAAGAGAAGTAAGATATAGAGAAGCAAAGAGAATGCCTCAATACGAATCACATAGATTCCGTTAATGTTATGAAATAACAAAATGTCTATCGGCATTTCTATATCTATCAGAAATGAACAAATCAACTTGAGCAGTTAACAACAGAAATAGTAAATAGGTTACGAAAATTGCTTGTTTAACTTTTATACCTGTCTGGAACACACAAATTTACTTTAGCTTCATTAACCAAATATTCTACTGTTTCCAAATGTCCTTCTGCAGCTGCGAGATGCAGAGCTGTGCGTTTATCGTAGTCCATTAAATTCATATCAACATTTTTCTCTTTAAACCTGTATCGTAAAATAAACAAATGAGCAGTGATTTAAATATAATATAAAATTTATTTTTGTTTGACAATGTTGTTTTTCTCTGAAATAGTAGTTTAGAATTATAATTTCCCGCGGTACAAAGTATAGAGGGAAATTATTGTATTTGTATTCGAGTGAACCCAAATCGTTGTCACATGATTAGACAGCGGTTTAATCACTTTCTAGCCGTCCGTGCTTCTGTAAACAACTTCAAGATGGACACCGGACAATTCAACGAACACATTAAAAACGCTGTGAACAGAGAAGTCAAAGCGTCTCAAAATGAACTGTTAGACAACCTGACACAACTTATGGATGCCAAACTTTCCACTTTTCAAGCTAATATTCAGCAGTCGCAGATGGATATTTCGCAAAAACAGCTCTACAAGATGGAAGAGACAATAAATGATAACTATTCATTTCAACGCAAAGGGAATGAAAATCAGTACAAACACCAGGCGAAGATTTTAAACAAGTTGAAAGAAGCTAAGTCAAATTTAGACGGGACAGATTTAACTGTAGACGCGGTCATGCATGCGAAAAACAGGATTGAAGAAGGTATTGAACTTGTTAAGGAGAGGCAAAAATTGATCAAGTTGGCCGATTCGTCAGAGCTAGGTTGGAAGGTGGTTAACGAGTATATATCTAACCCCATTGCAGACGACTCCGAGGATGAAAAACGTATGATGAGGGCACAAGCCAGAGCTGATAGAAAGAACAAGGCAGAGAAAAGTAAGAAAGGCAAGACAAACAGAGTTATGCCATATCCTCAGTCTTCAGAAAAGAGAGACGACATGGTTAAAATAAGAAACGGCAGGTGTTTTACATGCGGAAAGAGAGGGCACTGGGCCGATGAATGTCCAGAGAAAAAATCTAAGATGAGTATAACTAATATTTGTTCCTTTAGTAATACAAGTATTGATTATTTGAATTTAGATAGAAAAGAGTTTACTCTTATACAAGGTTCACTTGCAAATAGGAATAATGAGTGTTGCGAGGCATGTTTTGAAGCTTCAAAACGGGTCATTGGCGATTTTAAAGGTTACACTTACTTCAGGGAAAGCGTGTCACCCGTAGGTAGACTACGAAACAATATTAATGCCTGGAAATCAATCACAAACAATATTCATATTTTGGATGTTATTCAATATGGGTATAAAATACCCTTTAAAACGGAACCTGAGAGTATCGTCATTAAAAACAACAAATCTTCATTACAAAATCCTGATTTCGTAATAACAGAGATTCAGAGTCTTTTGAATAAAGGGTGTGTAAGCGAGGTTTCTCGAATACCACGGGTAGTTAACCCACTTACTATAGCTTACAACAAGATTTCCAGACCAAGATTAGTTCTCGATTGTAGCCACATTAATCCTCATTTGTATCGCTTTCGCTTCAAGTATGAGGACGCCATTGTTGCTAGAGAAATCTTTAAAAAAAGGGACTATCTTTTTGGATACGATTTAAAGTCCGCGTATCATCACTGTGAAATATTTATTGAACATATCTTGGTTTTGCGTGAGATTATGATGGTAAAACACGTTATTTCACTTTTAACGTTTTACCATTTGGTATTTCCACAGCCGGATATATTTTTTCCAAGCTTACCAGAGAGGTAGTGAAGCATTTTAGGTCTTTATGGATTAAAGTCATTATGTACTTAGACGACGGGTTAGCAGGTAGTCATGATTATGACAGCTGTATGAATATAAGCAATAAAGTAAGATTGCAGTTAGAAACTTTAGGGTTTTTACTACCCCACGAGAAATGTCATTGGTTGCCTGTGCAAAATATCATATGGCTTGGTTACATTTGGGATACCAAGGAAGGGAAAATTTTTGTTTCAAAAGAACGCATAGACAAGCTTGACTCAAGAATTTCTTCAGTTTTACAGAAGGTCAGTGCAGACAAACTTTTGTTTTTTGCTAGGACTTTTGCAAGCATTGTTGGACAAATTATTTCGATGCACATAGTATTTGGCAATATAGTGAGGTTTCATTACAGATTTTTGTATTTCTGTATTAAGGACAAAGCATCATGGGATGCTAAGGTAATGTTGACAAGTTCTGCTATAAATGAGCTTTTCTTTTGGAACCACTATTTGAGTACATTGAACAACGAAGGTGTGTTTTTGTTTCACACTGAAAATAGTCATTTTGACTTGAAATGTTTTTGTGACGCCTCAGATGTAGGCTTTGGTGGTTTTTTAGTGAATGAGAATTCTCCTTCTTTGGAAAGCAGTGAGATTTCAGGTAACTGGAATGAATTTGAGCAGGTTCAGAACTCCACTTGGAGAGAACTTGAATGTGTACACAGAATAGTAGGTTCTTTTGCCAAATATTTAGAAAATAAAACGGTCCTGATGAGCACAGATAACAAAAATGTAGCACATATTTTGAAGGTAGGCATCAAAAAGAAAAAAAAGATGTATTTACAACAAATTGCTGTGGACATTTCAAATATTTGTGACAAAAACGCTATAGTTCTTCAAGCAAAATGGATACCTAGATCAGAAAATTTAGGTGCCGATCAATTGAGCAGGATCATTGATCACGATGATTGGGCCATAAAACAAGAGATTTACGAGGAACTAAGCGGCAAGTGGGGCCCCTACACAATTGACCGATTTGCACACATTACAACACTAAATGTGTCAAATTTAATTCACCAATTTGGTGTCCTGGAACTGAGGCTATTGACGGGTTTATGCAATCATGGTCAAATGTTATTAATTGGTGGGTACCGCCACCTAGTGTTTTACCTAGAGTAATTAACAAAGTAGTAAATGAGAAGGCGGCCGGTACACTAGTGATTCCAGAATGGAAATCTGCGCCTTTTTGGCCTATGCTTTTCAATAACAATCTAGCTGTAAGTTTTGTTAAATTTATCTCGGTTTTGCCAGACTCTAGAATGATCATTAAAAGGACAGGGAAAAAACGGCGTTTTTGTTAATTGGCCTATGAAATTTAGGATGTTAGCTTTGAAAATAGAATTTCAATTACAGATATTATTTTTCAGGATTAGGATTAGAACAGTCAGTACACAACGTATTGGAGCAAAATGGTATCGGAAAACAACATGAACTCCATAAACTGGCAGACAAGATGGCTACTTATTTAATGGATTCACGTAGTTTTAACACTTCGAAAAAGTATTTTTCTCAGTTTAATAGATGGAAACACTTTAGTTCAGTTTACGGATTGACTTCGTTACCTGCTGAACCAATTCACATTGCATTGTTTTTAACTTATTTAATTAATAAGAAATGTTAATCCGGAGTTGTTGATTGTGTAGTTTATTCCATTAAATGGGTACATTCGCTTCATGGTTATCTGGATCCGTCAGAAAACTCTTTTGTCAAAAACTTGCAAAGTTCTTCAAAGAGAATTAACAACACACCAGTTTGTAAGAAAGTCTCAATTTCCTCAGATTTGTTAGTTCAGTTATGCGAAAAGTATAAAAGTAGCGATGATTTATTAATTGTTAGAGATTTATGATTTTACTAGGCTTTGCTGGTTTCTTTCGTTTCGATGAGCTAAGTAATTTTAAATGTAAAGACATCAAGATCTTTGAAAACTTCTTGAGCGTTTTTATCGCTCATAGCAAGACAGATCAGTTAAGACAAGGCAATGAAATACTTATTTGCAAGTGTCAAACTTGGGCTTGTCCTTATAATATGTTTCTGCGTTATAAAAGTTTGGCTGGTCCTTTATTCTGATATTTTTATTTTTAGACCTATATTTAGAACAGCCGGAAAAGCTAAACATGTTTATAAAAACAAGAAGATGAGTTATACCTCCGCAAGAGAGAATATTGTGAAACGCTTAAAAGAAGTCGCCCCCACTTTAAATTTAGGTTTACATTCGCTTAGGTATGGACGCGCTACTGCCGAAGCACTATCAGATGTTAAGGAACTTTGTAAAAAGACACGGCAGATGGAAATCAGATTTTAGCAAGGATGGTTATATGGATGACACTTTACAAAAACGACTTTCAGTTTCACAAAATCGCAAGCTTTAATTTATTTCTGTTCGCACTAGCTGGCCCGTTCTTTGAATTTTTCTAGGTTCGGCGGGCTAACGGCAATCTTTGCAAAGATTGCGTTTTTCTATTTATTAATAAGATGTATTAAGGATTTGTGTTCAAGAGAGAGTAAATACTTGTATTTTCCCGCGGTACAAAGCATAGAGAGAAATTATTGTATTTGTATTCCAGTTAACCCAAATCGTTGTCACGTGATTAGACAGCGGTTTAATCACTTTCTAGCCGTCCGTGCTTCTGTAAACAACTTCAAATTTATTCGCAAAATGTTTATTTTCATATTACTATTTTGTATTTTGTTTGGTTACTGTTCAGAGTAAACCTCTTGAGACGGATGCTGCCTTGGGTTCTGGACACATGTTTCCTTTACCTTTTTAGGTTTAGGTTTAGGTTTTTCCTGGCCGGCGTATTTGTCTGTGATGGAGTTAATGTTTTCTTTATGGAGTTGATGTTGATAATTTATAGTATGTACATCATATCGTTTTGCATTTATTGCAAATACAGATGTAATTTATTATACATAATGTTCATTTTTACAATAAAATTCCGGTGTCCGCTAGGTTCGGCGGGCTAACGGAAATTTTAGATTGCGTTGTTCTATTTATTACATAAGATGTATTAAGGGTTTGTGTTCAAGAGAGTAAATACCTAAAATTATACGTTCGGTCTTCATACAAAAATCACACCCTATTGCCTCACAAATTCCGCGTGATTTCATATGAAAAATGTTTTTATTTTCTGTATTGCAAAAAGTTCGGTAAATTGTTATTCCTTGATAATATACATGCAGACTTACATGCTCAACATCCTTTTATCACCTTTAGCAGCTGCGGTAATTAAACGGAAAGCTTTGTAATCATCACTTTCTGTGTCAATTAATTCCTATTTAATAAATTAACATACTTTATGTGCAAACAATATCAACATAAATTTAAGTTCAATGTACTCAATTAATAAAATAAAATTTAGTAATAGCAGTATAAGTAATTCCACAAGTAAGATTCAAGTGATTAATGTTTTTTATATAAATTTTATTTTGTGAGTTTTAGACAAATTCAAAGTTTCCATATTAAATAATTAATCATCAAAATAAAGAGGATTAGTATACCGGTGGTACACAGACCAGTTTTTTACAAATATTTCGAGATATTCAAATTGGTTGTCTATGAGTCCAGCAGACGATCACAGCTATATAGCTGATATGCATGGATTCCAAATCTATAAATCATACGAATGCACCAGTAGTTTTATCTTGTGTCTGGAACACTAAAGAATTGAAAATATTGACGAATAATAAGAAGGGCAGGGTTTATCTCACAAAGCGTATTTAATTTTTATCTTAAATTTAACCGTTCAATAGGATCGTCCTACTTAAGTATGCATACAGAATTCATACTGTCTATTGGTTGTTTAGGTGTTAGTTTGTTTTCGGCGTTAACTGTGGAACATTTCTTCGTTATTTGTATATATTTTACATTTCAGACATACCTTACAGTGCTTTAGAAATACATTATAAACAACTGACAACGCATGATCTTTTGCGGCCTCCAATGGAGTCACGTTCCATCTAAATGGTAATATTTTAAGTTTGTAACATTGTCAAGGCGCACATATCTGTCATTTAGTTTTATTATTATTCAACAAGCAGAACCAGATGCTTAATATTTTCTAGATATAACGCCACCATTATTAAGACACTAACCCCTATTTGTGTCAGTAGATATTCAGTCACAAACATAGTTATGTATTTCCGCATGGTACATAAATGTATAACATTCTTTTTTCAGAACAAATGTTATCCTTATGTGTACAATAAAAATCTTTGTAGCAGTGTTTATAGTTACAGCGGGGTAACACATTATGTTTGTTTATTAATTACTTATCACCTTGCTAGACTACATGTGACAAAAATAAAGGAAATTCTAGTTTTAGTTATGAGACTCTATGAAGGTCACTGAACAGGAGATTCAAGATACAGACGATTTTGCAAAAGCTAATATTCTACTAGATAGGTATCGCAAAAGACATTTATTATGCAAACGCTTGCAACACAATTACAATTGAAACCCATCGGAACCACAAACATCAGCTTAGCAGCTTTTTGAAACAGGAAACAGGAAACAGGAATACACGGAACTTGGAGAAAACTAAAATTGATCTTGAAACTGTATCTGGCAGAAGAATTCAGATGGAACCATTAATTGTACCCCCACTTGCAGCACCGTTAAACAACACCATAAATTACAAGTCATCAAAATAAACGTAGTTACGTGGATCGGAACTAGCCCGTCCTGTCTCTTATGATAACAAATTCATGATTGATGTCGACTATTACCCGAATATTGTGCAAGATCATGCGGTAAGAGGACAAGGCCCTACCGCAGTTAAATCACGATTAGGCTATTTACTTTCTGGACCAATCGCAACATCAACCTCAAGTCAAACGGTATCAACGTCATTGATAAATGTTCTGATTCAACACGAAGTCGAGGCATGTAAATTAGAACAGCTTTTGGAATTAGAGTCGATAGAAGTAAAAAATTCAGAAGATTCCGGTAAATCCCTTACGAGCATACAGTACCAAGACAAACAATGAATCGAAAAATTGCAGTGAAAGGAATTTGAAGACATCACAACAAACTATAGTATCGCTAAGACATAATTACTGAACAGGAGAAGCACGAATTTATCGGGCAGGTTGACCCCAGTAAAACTCCAGTAAACAAGGTGTTCTACATACCGCATCACGCAGTTAAGAAAGACTCTGCGACAACCCATTTCGTAATGTGAACGATTGTAGTTGCCCTGATTTACTCAATCAACCAAGTAATAATTATGCTTTAAATCCGTACCGCCAATGTTGAGTAGAAACTGTACTGATATGGAACAATTACAAACAATTATTACCAAACTAGAAGCGAAAAACTAAATGGTAGGCCATTGACGTACGTGATTTCCGAGATGAATGAACCAGACGCATTAACACCGCCACATCTGCTACAAGGAAGAACAATTACAACTTTGCTATACCCGCAAGAAAACATATACATTCTTAAAAACTGGGGAAATACAACACATCATAGTCTGAATAGTAGTTTACGAATGCAACACCAATTTTTCTAAATCATTTTTGGTTGCGTTTAAAAAGGAAATAATTAATTCTCTAAAGGAACGTCATATTGCTACAGGAAGAACAAAGTGTATGCGCGAGCGATGTTGTTTAAATTCACGACGAGGCGCCAAGAACATCATGGAAATTGGCAGTAGTAGAGGAACTCATCAAAAGAAATGATGGCATTATTAGGAAAGTGAACTTGCGAACAAATGATCCGATATCCAAGCTATATAGAAGTCAATAAGAATGATACTACAAAATCGACTATCTAACATGAAAGCCAGAGGAAACATTCAACAGTGGGCTATAAATTGTTTGCTATTTTAAGTGACTTTAATTTTCAAGGATTCTAGGGAGTTTATTTATTTTCTATGAACTTTAAAGTAAAGTATTTGATTCATTTTATTTGTCAATGTATATCTATATTATTTGCATTTTCATTTCTTTTTCACTTTCGAAAATTGAAAACGTAGAAAACTCGACTACATGAGATGTTGAAAAATTGTTAAAAGTTGGGTAAAACCATTATCCAATCGAAGAAACTAACAGATAATTTATGTACACTGAACATCGATATACTAGTACCTATCTTTTGCTGTTCTTGCCACATTGGTGAGATCACATTCTCCAAGTAGGTAATCGACAATATGTTCTTGGTTCTCACTCACAGCAATATGCAGAACTGTTCTTTTATCATAATCACATAATTTCATGTTATAATTTGCTTTTTGGAATCTGTCAATATACCGTAATAATGAGTTACGATAAAGTAAATACGAAAAAACAGATACACATTTAAAAAAAATCTTGGGTAAATAAGGCGGCTTCATTTGATTTATTCTTGATTGGCTTAAAGAATCGCCAGTGTATTACAAATAAGTTAGTTTTCCGAACAATATTGATTACATTGCCATGTTAATTTGACTTTTTCCTAGACATGACAATGAGTCAATTGACAGGTGTTAATTGAATAGGAACTGCTTACTCGTCCGGAGCACCTGAGTTCACCCACTGTTTGTATTAGGTTCGGGTTAATATGTTTGTCGACATCCGGATTTGTATTGGTCCCTTGACTTTCGTTTGTTGTTGTTTGTTTGGTTTCCTTGCTATTTTACCTAAAAGTATGCTTAAAATGTTACTTCCTTTTTGTTAACATTGCACATCAGGACGATATGTTTAGTTGAAAAAATATATAATTATATAAATGCATCAAGACATAGTGAACTATTATATAAATCATTTATTTTAGAAAACAAGACATATTGCTTTTTTGTGGGGTGAGAGTGAAAACTAATGTGGCAGAAGGTTACATACAACACTTTAAAAAGACGTGTATAGTAATGTCTAGTAAAATAGTTGTCAAAAATTTGACGAAATTTAAACTTTACGATCGTATACGCTTTATATCCCCTTTCGCAGCACAGTTGAAAAGTCTATTGATTTGGACATCTTCGTCTGTTGGATAGTCCTAAAAAACATATAGGTATCATTACACGTAAGACCATTATAAAACATGTTTTATAAAAAGTACAGTAAAACTACCTTTTTGCATAAACCATTATACTTTGTACATGTTCCCAGTTTTGTGTTTATGCTAAGACCATTATAATAACGTAAATAAATAATATTGGAAACAAAACAACATCTTGCAGACATAAATGAATGGTAAAAAGTAACAAACATTTACGCGGACATAAAGAATGAAAAGTACATCTGACCATAATGAGAATAATTATTAGGAAAACAACAACGACAGGGTAAAAAAATCAAATTTTACTACGAAAACAATAATTGATGGAAAGAACATCTGACGACGAGTGGCATAAAAATAAATTTTAAAGAACAGCTTACTAAGAAAACAGTAAGGAACTTTGCGGATAACGGAAAGAAAAAACGTGCCTTAGACTTCATAAAGAAAGACACATTTAAAGACATCGGTTGTTTCCTTCTTGCTCATTTACCACTGAAGTAAGAAGTAACACAGGAACAAGTGAAGTTTGGACGAAGGTTATTTTCGTTGTATGTTTACGCGAGCTATGAATATACAAAAATAAGTCAGCACAAACTATGAGAAATAGAGGGTTTCGCACTTTCCTTAAGATAGGTTCAGCAATCCGTGTTGAACTTTTGTATGTGTGCAAATCAAGACCGGTTTGGGACCTTTAATAACATATATAATTTTTTTGTAAATATAAGAGTTCAACAAGAAAATATCGACACAATTATTGGTTTAAAATGTGCAGTAGAACCGCCTAAGCCCAAGCCCCATCCGTGGAAATATGGTATCAGTTCGAGAAATAACTTTGATTAAACTTCCACTGAAGAATACATAGTAAGTAAAAACACAAGGTAGGAACACAATTATTCAAGTCTATGTTATTACACATGCTATGCTACAAATATAATAAAATAATATAGTTAAGCGTAATAAATAACCACTATACACAAAATTGTGTCAAATAGACTTTTTTGTATATGTTTATTAATTGAATTACATAAGAACATAAAATGTTTTTGTAATAATACAAATGTGTTGATATGATTGTAAATATTACCTTAATTTCGTCACACTCTTCTGGATTTAACATATTATCCATTGTATTTTTTAGTTTCTCACGTATTTTCTTATTGGTAGAACTGTTGACATCTACTAAAAGATCTATAGGTCTTTTTCGTCTGGAATCAATGTTTATATTATATTCATTGCCAATATAATGTCTAAATATGCCTGTTCATTCTGTACAATGCAATTTTTTGTCGTAGTTTTATTTACAACTATAATATTTTAATCGTATTTAACATAGAATGTAGTCAACTGATCGATTGATTGCAGTACATTCCACACAACCTTGAACTAATTTCTTACTTTAAAATCACAGCATTAAAGAAACGCATTTTTCTCACTTCACATTTTCTTAATGATTTTTAATTTCTTTTGATTTATCTACTGCAAATACATCAATATCTTATTCATAACCCAATATCTAAAGTCGAAAAAACTGGTTTATCATCTTCGTGGGACTAGCTGATAAAATATTTTCTTCTTGGTCAGAATACTATACATTTTGTGCAATTTCATGCAGATACCAAAACCAAAATTACTAAAGAAACTATCCGCATGTTGGACATTAAAAGTGATAGTGTAACTGTTGCAACATGCCATAGGTGAATCTTTGAAAAGATTTTCGACATCGTACTAAAACTAGTGCACCTCTGGTCTCAGATATTTTTTTGTACTCATACAAAAGTTAATTGATTCCAGAACTATTATAGAAAGGACAAAAACAATGCAGTCTTAAACTTTCACTTTACACAGATACAATTACGCAATAATGCAAAATTAAGGTTATTTTAACTTTGAAATAAAATGCAAACATAGATATGATGATTTTTCATAGTAGCTGTGAGGGTTTGTAATATTACACCTGGGGCCCTGTTTTCGAAGATGTCTTATGACCAAGACCTTTCCTAATACCATCATAGGACACATCTTTGTCCTATGTCCTGTCACCAAGATGTCGCAAGTAAGGACAAGTCCTAATTTTTTTCCTAACTTTAGGACAACGAAAGAGGATGGTAATAATTTAAATGTGTTTTAATTTTGACATTGTTTACTTTTAATTTTTTTTAAATCACATTATAAGGTTTGCTAAATAGCACACACCTATGCTTTTTAACCTTTTATAACAAAATTTTTCGGTACAATGTGGACTTCTTTTCTTTCCATTATAGTAAATTGTGTAACAAGTTAAATGTTAGCCGTAAATAGTGAGATCGCAGCACGAAATCAACCTTTAACCCAAAACGAAGAAGAATCCTTGCAGTCAAACTGGTTTTGTTCAAATATAAACTCCTGCCGTTATATTATAATGAAATGCACATAATAGAGACATTTCACGTTTTAATTCATAACATTTTTTAAAATACATATAATCATATATTTATTGATCTCTACTTATAAAATGTTGATATTCTTTTTTAATGACTTAATGACGTAGGTTGTGCAAGTATTATGTACTTTAATGGTTCTAGTAACTAATTAAGATCTTGCATGGATCAGTAACTATAAAAACTTGTAACCTCTTTATGTAAACAACCATTTACTGTGCACGACATTATGTAGGTCTCGAAGTATATGACGAAGAGGTTTAGTTTAAGGCGACTTTCATATCAAAAGTCATAACAACCCGAGTCTCTCATATCTACCGAGAGGGTGTTTAGGCCAGAAGGTAGATATTGGTCGAGGGTTGATATGAGTGTGAACTGAAAATAGCCAGATCAATATACAACCCAGAATTTATAACCCAGTCAGGTTCTCCTCCCTGCGATAATTTTATTTGCAAAATTAAGGTTGTTTAAACTTTGAAATAAAATGCAAACAAGTAACATGGATATGATGATTTTTCATAGTAGCTGTGAGAGTTTGTAATGATACACCTGGGGCCATGTTTTCGAAGATGTCTTATGACTATGACATGTCCTAATACAATCTTAGGACAAATCTTTCTTCTAAGTCCTGTCACGAAAAATGTCGCAAGTCCTAATTTTTTCCTAACTTAAGCTCAACGAAATAGGTGTCATAATATGGTCTTAGGATGGTAATAATTTAAATGTGTTTTAATAGTGACATTTGTTTAGTTTTAATTTTTTACTTAAATAACATTACAAAATTTGCTAAATAGCACCCACCTATGCTTTTTAACCTTTTCTAACAAAATTTGAAGCTCCGTTTTCGGTAAATTGTGTAACAACTTAAATGTTAGCCGTATTTATATACAAATAGTGAGGTTGCAGCACGAAATCAACCTTTGAACCAAAACAAAGAAGAGTTCTTGCAATCAAACTGGTTGTGTTCAATTATAAACTCGTGCCAAATTATATCACATTTAAATGCACATAATAGGAACATTTGACGTTTTCATTCATAACATTTTGTTTTAAATACATATAATTAGATATATATTGATCCCTACCTAAAAACGTTAATTTACGTTAATTTACTTTTTAAAGTGCAGTCCACATCGCAATTTTGATGACTATAAAGTTTAATTAACACATGTATAAATAGAATACTTAAGACAATGTTAGGACATCTTTCCTAAGATGGTCGTAGGATACCTTCGGGACAACACATTTTGTCAAGTTGATTGTTTTCATTTTAAATCAGCACTGCTCCAATCCAATCCTAATAAGTAAGACCTTTTTTAGGATAGTTTCGAAAACACGGCCCCTGATAAATAAATCAAGTCTTAACGTTGATTAATAGTGTCTGCATATATATTCTTTTATTACGTGAAGACAAGTATATCAGGTATCGAACAAGCATTTGAGACATCGTTTTTGTGAAATATATATAGATATTGCTTGCTAGATTCACAGCGAGTTAACTGAACAAAATGCCGAATTGAAGTCTGTTGAAACTTTTTGTTTTAATTGTTAATTTTTAGATAAGACTTGTATATTTCCTAGATAACAAATTTTTATTCAGATTTCATAAAAAATCAGGAATTGTACACTTACTGGAATCGTTTAAAAGGAGATACTCCACAGCTATCAATTAAATAATTGACAACTTTTTCGATTCCATTTTCAGATGCAGCATGCAGGGCTGTACGACCAGTAGAATCCGATAAATCCATATCTGTCCCTTCATTCTTTAATCTGCAATATTGTATTAAATGCTAGTTTGCAATCGATATATATGATACATAAACTAAAAATACAAAGGGAACATTAATAAATTATTGATTTTATTTTTTTAATATTTTTTTTATACATTTACCTTTTCAGTCTCAATAAATTTCCAGCTTCAGCAGCAGATATCATATCAGCGGCTACCACATGCCAAATATTTTGCTATACAACAAAGGAAAAATATATCATAAGTCTACGCAAATGTATTTAATTATCAATATTCAAGACGTTTCAGAAAGATACTTTACTATCGTTAAAATAAAACACTGATCTGTTTTTGGAGTGTCCAGTATATACTCATTATACATATATATCTAATACTGGAAGTGTTTAAAAAACATATTGAGAATTTATCTTTCGCAAAGGCAAATATCTGTACTATTATTTGATGTTTGCGTTACGTTTCACGCAATATTAAGATATTTTTTAAAGCTACATTATGGAGTGTCATTGTGTTCAGTTGTCTTATTTTAAAAGTAAGCGCAATAACATGGCGAGAATCCCGCACCTTCGGCAGGACAACTTGCAATCTGTCAATCATGCTTAAAGTTAAGTACACCGTGCACGACATAAGTCTTAATCTCACAATCCCAGTGTAGACACCCCAGTGGTCAAAAGTGTGAATACCTTAACCACCGACTATATATGTACCTAAATTCAAACATAATACTATTCATGATTTAAAAATTATGAAAATTTTCAAACATGTAGTACAGTTACTCTTTAAATTTACTATGAAATATTATGTGGGGTAATTTTATTATGGATTTATTATCTTCCATGTTTTTAAGACATTACAGAATTCTTCCTTCATACCAAACCCTTCACATGATAGTGTAGGAGGTTTCATTACTCTGTTTAGAAATACATGAAAGATACTACAAATATTACTTTTAGCCTTCAGGTTTCCTGTATAAAAGTTGATTCTTTCTTATGTGGAGAGTCATTAATAAACAATTTTATTTTATTTTTATTTGTTTTCATTGTGACCTAGGATTATTGAACCTTCTTAAAGCTCAGATAGACACTTTTCCTACCTGGTAAACACGATTCTTAAAATGAAAGGTTTTTTGTCTGGTTTGTATATCACCATCCTTTATTATTATGAATAAAAAAAGAATAAAAAAACATGCAGGAAATAAGAAATCGAAAATGCGTAAAGAAGGCAAGAAATGTAGCCTACATAGTTAGCAAACGATAGTTTTCTATTACAGTTTGTGTAAGACAATAACAACAACTCTTATATAATTGTAAAAAAGTCAGAAATGATAAGTAAAACCATAACAAAAGATACTGTAGTATGTAATTTTCTGATAATCGTAATATAGGTATCACATTTAAAGTAAAATAATTATAATAATTTCCTTCATTGTCACTTTTAAAATCCATATTATTTAATATAAGTACGAAAACTTGTTTTCATACTGTTACTGTTTCATCAATTTAGTAATGGTTTAAATACAGATGTAGCTACACCATCTAAAAGATTGCTAACAGATTAAATTGTTAATAATGGCCGTAAATCCACCTAACAAATAAACATTTTACTTTTTGACTTATTATTTTTAAATAGACAAATATTTAAATCAGAAACCCTCATTTTCCTTTCTCTCTCTAAAATCTGTACCAGTTGTAGGACGTTATAAAAAAATTGGAATTTGCACTGCAAAACATAAAATACGAATAAACTTTAATAATCAGGAGAATCAATGTAAATAATTTAACTTTACTGTAATCTCGTGACTGTCTGGTAATTCATATTCCGTTATCATTCGTATAATCTCGGAATAGGTATTTTTATCGCAAACATGTTTTTGGTGCCACATCACGTCATCCAGAACTGTGCGATTCCACCTGAAACACGAAATTTCCATTAATTGTTAAACCGTTACATTATGTTTCTGTTTAATAATAAATTATAAGGTTTGTGGTTGGTCATGTTTGTGATATTTAATATTAGTTTTTTGTTAATAATTTCAACCATTTATATTTTTCCCATTGACACCAGACTGCATTTTAAAAATTGTATTGCAAACATCTTAAAATTGCATATGACAAAATAATTAAGAAATAATGCATGGAATAATTAAATATGGGTAGGCATTATATTCATGAAATTGTATATCGGTATATTTGAATTATTTCAATTCTTATATTACATTTTGAAAGTTTTAATTTTGCGCCTAGGTACTGGAAGATTCTATATTTATAAATAAGAATTTGTTTTCAAAACCGTAGATACAATCTGAATTGTTGAAAAATATACAAGAAATATGCATATGAGAAAGAAAACAACATATTTATGAACAATGTAATATAGCCAAAAATAACGACAAAAGTTATTTTGTATGTAACATAACATGCCATGTTTAACTAACGTTAAAGGTAAAATTAAGGCGAAGTGGTGGGTGAAAATGTAGGTCTAAAATATCCGAGAACTTACCCACGCACGCGTACATCTAAGTTGTTGAAATCGACATTATGCTGTAAGGACGTCATATTAGAATAATATATTTCAAATATCTTTATGGCTTTAAGGAGACAACCATAAGTTATATCCATTTAAAGCTGTTTCCTGTCAAATTTAAATCGATCATACCTTAAAAATAATTCAACCTGTTGTTATTTTTGCTTATTTTGTTCCTGTATCAAATTGCTTTCAAAGTACAACTTCCATTTAAATACTTTGTTACCTTGAATCTGATCAGAAAACATCCCATCCTGAAAGTGAAAATAACACTTATCACAAAAATATCATTTAAAAATGATATTTTCATTAACACTGCCGATAGCGTAGAATAAATGACTGGTAAAAACCTACCTATCCGTTGATTCTTTATTACAAAAGTTATTCTCCAAAAGATATTCAACTGTTTTGACATGTCCTTCGCATGCCGCTAAATGTAGGGCGCTACGCTGGTCATAGTCCACATCTGCCATGTCTATGTAACCTTTTTTAGCAATACTACAATGCATATAACACATAAATATTAAGAGTTGTAATATATGTTATAGTTACTTTCAATTTGAATATTACCAAACAAAATTTAGAATCAATCTACTTTTATTGATTTCTCATCGCTCCCGTTTCACTAATATGTCAGTAAAACGGGAGCAAAAAAATATCAAATTTCAATTATATTGGTTCAGAATGCAAAATATATTTTAATAAGTATTAATTGAATGTTTATTTTTAGTTCAGCGATCAATATTTCAACTATATTCAGGACATGCATCAACAAGGAAACGGAAATGTGAAATTGGAACACAATTTGATTTTGATTGCCAATGGAAAAATATGTAGTATAAGGTAGAGACAGATTAGATTAGTTAATTGATTAGTGGCTACAATAAGCATTCACATTTTCTAAGTGTACAAAGGAGTCTTTATCTTAAAAGAAGGGCACAGTGCAAACACGTGGTCGGCGGTCATTATTTACATCCAACAAACATGTCTCACTATCTACCACGCTAGGATGAGTTGTGCAGCACTGTGGGTCGAGCATTGGAAACCGTCCCAATAGTGCCTCAAAAGTAAAATAATATTATTAATAAATATTAAAGCTCACATAAAAATCTTGCATTATGATTGGTTAGCAAGCCGTATACATCAGGCTATGTATACGTCTACAGCCGTATACATAAAGCATATTTTTATCCCGTATGGGGCCCCTGGAAAACCAAATCATCATGGCCGCCTTCGTTCCGCTTCGATTAAAAAACTAACAAAGTGTAACAATGTCTAATGTTTTAAACGACGCAAATAAAATGATGTGTAATATATTTGTTTAAATAACAGAAGGAAGTAAAATTAAGAAACAAAACTACTCAAACATCAGCGATAGAACGCACGAAAAAAAAGGGGGGGGGGTTCTAGCTCAATAGTCAATGTTAGTCACAGGTAACAAATCCTGTATGATTTTGTTGTGTCCGCTATAAAAGTGTGTCAATGCACAAAACAACAAACGAGAAACGTGTTCTCAAGCGCACTAAATGTTATAAACATGTACCTGCACTAACTGCATCATCGTGCATTCTTCAGTCAAGACATCGTCAAAATCCATTGATATCATTTTGATTTCCATCGCACAAAATCCAATAATATTCATTTTAAATCAAAGTGACATTACCGTCAATTACTAGTTTTCTTATTTTAATTCACTTATCAACGTCCACATCAACCAATACAAGATCCACCGATGTTGAATTTGGTGCTTCGCAAACTTTTACCTTGACACTTCCCAGTTTAAGGATACAATTGGGTTATTTATTGAACAGAAGATGATTTACTCTTAAAAAGGATAGATTTTCGCTGTTATTTAATATATAATACTGTTTTCTTAATTTTATTAATTTGATGTTCAACAGATATATAGTTTGTTTTTATATAAACTTTGGTTATAAATCCCTAATGGGCTTCGATCGTCGAAGCGTCATAAAAGTAATGATGGGGTGCTACAAGGGGTAATATTTATTGAATATAGTTTGATTTTATTAATAATAACGTAATTTGACCAATTCCCGAGTGTTATTTTGTTTTAAAAAAACTATGAATTAAAATGCTTTTTTTAAATATTATGCGTTCACTTAAAACGTATATTTTCCAAAGAAATACAGATACGTGTAACTTGAACACGTTTTCAAAAGAAATTAAGCTATATAGTTCTTTCTTAAATATTTGTTTTTCCCGTTAAATATTCCTAATTTAAGATGTGAGCTATAATATAATAGTTATTCCGGTTATTCCGGGAATAACATATAACATATTTCATTTACAATAATTATATTCAACGATATCCACATTGTTATTGATTTTCAGTAGAAAACGGGACATCATATAATTCCAAAGGGGAGCGATTTAATTATTGGTGGGTAGCTGTTTGTTTTAAGTTCATGCTATCGCAAGCCCTATGGATGCACGATGCAATAGCCATCAGATTAAGAACTTTGCCAGACCATGCGGAATTCGGCTATTGAAGTCGAAATACACAACCTTAGGGCTACGCTAAAAAGCATTATCATTCAATAAAAGGTAAGTTCGAACACATATGCTGATTTACATCAATAACAAGACGAAACAGAGCATTCTAATATGACCGTTTATACGCTTTGAGAACAAATTGGAGTTCTAATAAGCACAGAACAGCTGTGATGTCACAGTTAGAATTACGACATAATTACAAGCTGATTTGAATCAATATAACAATATAAAACTTGAAAAACAGAGTTTTGTAAAGATTAATGCATTTTATGCTCAACGTAAACGTGTATTTAAAAATAACGAGGACATATTTTTATGTCAATTGTATTGCTTTACATGCTGTTTTTTTTATCTTATTTAGTTACAAACACCAAAAATTCGACAGAAAGCATCCTATTATATAGCCGCTTAAGATTTTTAAAACATTTGGTAGACATATAAGAATCGAAATAGATTATTGCACCTGGGATCTCAAAGAATTAGAACATGGTTAGACCTTATATTTGTCTTCATTTTAAAACGCTCTATCACTTGGTATAAATATGGACAAATTAAGGTTTGAATATGTTTCACTTCACATAGAGCTCGCTTGGAATAATTTCCTTCTTAATGATACACGCCGTTGATTATTATTATAGTCAGACACACACGTGTGTTTAAAGGTTTTTTGGATAAATCCTGACGAAAGGTAATTGACCTTAGATCGAAATCTTTTGTAAACAATACAATCTTGGTAAGAAGCATATAAGAACGAAATAGAAATTTAATGATATGCTTTCGGGCACGATGATGTTTCAATTTCAACAAATAAGAAAATAAATTAAAAGATACGCAGACAAGATAATACAACTGTAAGTAAGATATTACAAAACCACGACTAATGCACTTTTCAGCACTCAAAAAATATAACAGATAAGTAAGCCACTAGAAACCTTTTGCATAAATCCGTGATATCATGTGTTTCTGAACGTTGGGCATATCTTGCTTTTATATTTTGTGAAAAATTTTATGCTACGTATGATCAAAATCAATTCAATGCGAGGTCACCAACCAAAGGAGAGCACATTTAACAAGATGTCTGAACTAAACGTTTCTTTCTGCATTTAGTCAAAAAAATTGCTGAATCCTTAAGCAAACTGAGTAGATATTTCATTTCAAACAATTTATGGATCTGGCTTGAACACGCCAATGATTCAGACAATTTACTACAAAACGAATGAACACTCTCGCTATTCATTGCAATAAAAGCAGTGTGTTGATGTACATATTTAAATCTTTATATATATATATATATAGCGGATTTGGCCGAGGGGTCTAGACCGCTGGACATAGTGCAGGCGATTTGGTGCCACAGTGTCACAACGGTGTGAGTTCGAATCCCGCTGAGGGTAAACAAAAATTTGCCAGTGTTAAAATCTAATTCAAACAGTGTTGGGCTTAATTTGTAGAAGTATATATATATATATATATATATATATATATAGCTGATTGTACTAGGTAGGTTTTATTTAGCCCCATAACTGCTTCGCCGAAGGGGACTATAGGTTTGCACTTTATCCGATCATCATACATGTTTTCCGGACCTTTTCTTAACGTATGCGTTATTGAGCTGATTTTGGTATGCGAGTCAACAATGATGAGTTACAGATTAAGTTTTACTATCTATCTGGTCAGATGAGTTTTGTTGATATAACGGACCTTGGACTTTATTTGCCGGTAAAGGGCTTACTATTGCCTAAGCAATACTGTCAACACTTGTTTAATTACATTCATAAAAAATAAATTTAGAGCGTTAAGGCAGTATATGTTATCAATGCTGATGTTTTTTCTTCCTATAATTTCCCACGAACGTCCTTTCTGTAATTCTATCATATTATACTTGACTAAATCTCAAATATTTATGATCAGTTACAGGTATAGAAAAAACAAAAATTTCTATAATTATATACATTATACCCTTTTAATTTTTCCAAATTTCCTTCTTTAGCAGCCTTAAGAAGTTTAAAAACCTCAATTTCATATTCCTCGTTGTATATTGTGCATTCCTGTGAAGATACAACATTTTATTGCCATTTATTATATTTTTAATTTTCTCTAAGATACATTTAATGTAACCGTAAATTGTCCATGCTTTCAAAACACAAATTTCAATTACGCATCGTCTTTTATAGCTAATGCTTTTTCGAAAACATCAACATGCTCTGTCTTACATATATTTTCTCACAGCTGCAATTTAGTTAATTTGAAAAACAAATGACAAATTATTCGGAAACAATGTGGAGTTTTATTAAAAGTTCTTACTTTAAATCATCAAAGTCAATTTCCCTTTAAAACGTTCAATATCTCTTAAAAACAGAAATATAAGGTCACATTTCATAAATATCAACGATGCAGAATTAAAGATCTTTATATATTTTTCAAACTTTTTAAAGATTTTCTATTCTGGGAGCTGTTATTTGTCACATAAGCATTTATTGAAAATTGAAAAGTCAGAATAAATTATTTGTCAGTTCGGTGTGAGATAAGAAGAATGTTACTCTTACCACTTGAATTTCGTACACACAACACATCATGTACATTCCAACACAACAACCTTCCAAAATCAAATATTATTTTTTTAGTTATAAAATACACCATATTACAAGCTTGGTTCACACTAAAATAATTGATCAATAATCGAGATTAATCGATGATGTGTGGATAATTTTTGCAACGTCAGAATTACCAAATGTAGTAAAATATCTAGGAAATTGCATAATTATTGCACATTTTCTAGCACAAATTTTGTACATGTTAAAAACAGTATGTACAAGGACAAATGGAAACTAAAGCACTGCTCAAACAATATTGGCTTAAATAAAAAAATCACGTTTCAATAAGAGTTTAGTGGTAAAGCATTGTTTGAAAGCAGCTTTCTAATACTACATTAAAGTTATTTAAAAAGTGACACCAAATAATGAATAAAACCAGAAATAAGTATGCAGGTGCGAACAAGACATAGAATAATCTTGATATAATTACAGAAAAGTTCAACATATGATTTTATACAAATACATCAAATAGCAATTTCATATCCAATTATTGGCATAGAATGCGTTTAGCCACTTTTGAATAATATCTGGTTTATATACAATAATCATAGTGACTACTTTTAAGTTAATTCTTAATACAATCCCAACTATGATTGGTTACAAATCCGGATTTAGACAAACGCAACACAAACCAAAACCACAAAAAACAGAAAGAGAGTAACCCGAACCTAATGTATTACGAAATGTGTACTTTCAAACAGGCCCTATCATATCTGCGTGGTCTGTAATCATGGCACAGAAATCACTATTCTAAATAATTTTATATGTATTTGTATACAGTAATAATGTCTAATGATCAGGAGAGATGCATACAGATTAGGAGCGACTGAGTTTAGTTCATTCGCGTATTAGTAATATTACTTTGTGCTGTAGATTTCTGTTCATTAAATTGTTTATTTAAAAAGTACACTGATTAACTGCCCTGTTCTTGAATGACAATCATCATCGTGCCAGTATTGTAAATCTGAGATACATAATTGATTTAAAAAGAAAAGACTAGTTCATTCATACTATAGTAATTAAGTGTTACCAACAAGTTGATTCTGTATTGGCCCTGTACTGATTCGAGATTTGCTGTATTAGGCCCGAGACCCGTAGATCCAAAAATGTCTAAATATTTTTGAAAAACGCTTATTTGTAGATTTTAAGTTCTAAATATTTTGTTCTTTATATTTGCGATTTTATCAAAAGAATATTGCAATTTTTTGTGTGCTTTGTCTTGTGTTTAAATGTAAAAGATAAATATAAAGATGCAAAGCCGAAAAAATTCTTATTTAAAGGTAATGTTCGGTAATCGTGGCTTGAATTCATTAGTTAAAACAAACATTTTAATGCAAATATAAAGACTATGAAGAACGTGCAAGAAATCGTTTACTATACTTACCAAGACACAAGATACAGATCAACGCTGTCACTGAGATGAGATACACAGTTCCCGAGGTAGTAACTACAAAGCCATAATTTTAACACATGAAAAAGGTGTGCCTATTTTTAATCTAAAACATAACTCAGTTTGTCTCGGTTTCCTCTTTTAGATTTTTGTATTCGTTAAAGCTTAAAGAAATATCGTGATCAGAGATATTTTTGGGCGTTTTTATCCTCAAATTATAAATAATACAGACATATTTCTATACATTACAGTTGCGGCAAATGCCTATTTCGACAGCTACGCATTAATACACGTTTGGAGAACGATAGCGTGAGCTTTTTTCTGATCAAAGTGATCTATATAATACCAACTAATTATAGAATAAATAGAAATAAACAAATGAAACTATAACGAAAAAACTAAAAGAACAATTCCTACCTGAAAATCTACCGCTATAATATGCAGATGTTGTAGTAGGAATGTAGATTGTTTTCAAAACGCTAAAAATGTAAAAATACATTTTGTTTCAATAAGAATTATCTGGCTGCTAATATCAACTGATCACCTTATCTTTTCGTTCATGAAAATGTGTGTGCTTTTACCTCACTAAAATAAAAACTGAATTTTACATGTTGGGTTAATGCAAAAAGCAGTGTTTAGAAACCCTTCTTTTGCTTCATATAGAGCTACTTTATAACTTCTGACGGATACAAAATATATATTCATGACGAAGGCAAGTTAAACAACAAATCAAGTCTGGACATATGGACTAAAGTGCTAAACGAGGGGGCATCCGCCACCTGGGTACGCGCTGGGCAACTTTATGAGTCAAGCCCTATGAACCCTTACTGCATAGTCCCAGCAATTATAATTTATGTTTATAAATAAGGCATTGTGTTTTTGTTTCCATATTCAATAAATAATTGTCATTATTCTAATTATTATCTAACCAGGATGCTCATCCTCAATATAATAAACCTTTTTCATTACTGATTAATTGATAATGTATCCTTTTCAAAAAATAAAATAAATTGTGAAAGATAATATTAACGTAACATACGTACGCAATAGATGAATTGATCTCCATGCAGCTGTTATCTAAATACAATAATTACATGTATTACGTGAATAGAATTTTGCGCGTTTTTGATTGGTCTAAAACAACTTTTAGGTCAAGATATAATACATAAAAATATGAAAAAATCTGGTTTAAACTAGTAGATACGAGGTCGATATTGGAATCCGCTTGACTTCTATGCAGCGGAATCCAATATCGAAATGCTAACTACTAGTTCAAGCCGGTTTTTCGTTACTGTTCCAATATAACTATAAGTTTCAATTTTAGTGGTCATTAAATTTGATCATCAGAAATTATAAAATATACTCTTCTCTATATTTGAAATGTGAGAAAACTGAATTTTAAGATTGACAGCAAATCAATATCAAACGGCAGCATTAAATAAATTATTAAGGGTAACCACCATTACAATTAGTACAAAATATAGGCATTATCTCTCTGTGTTTTTCTTATCAAGGAAGATGGTAATTTTATTCATGTAATAAAACAATTACTGACTTTGATATACGGTCGCTATCAGGATTATTCAGCCCTTAAAAATGTATATTCACATTTTCTTTGGCTGATCAAACCTGATAGCGACCTATATCAAAAGTCATTAATTGTATAATAAGTTATCGTTAATATTATTGATTCAATTTGAACAATCCAGAAGATATTATAGAAAAGAGAAGCCATACTGGTTTACCCGTCCATACTCTGATGTCTCCATTTGTTAAAACTATATTTTTTGCCAATAAAGCTCTATATTACATATTGATTTAGTTTTAGTTGTTTAGTTTGGATTTATTTATGTGCTTACTGACGTTTGATTGTAAACAAATAGTTGTAAAAAATACTTCGATGAAATAGAAAGGAATGCGTTGTGTTTATAACTGTAAGAAACGCATTTTAAGACATGTAATTCAATCATCACTTGTTACACAATACACTGATTTGCGAAAGCATTTTCTTGTACTTTTTATACAGTTGGGTAGGTAAATATTTTCCAGTTAGTGACCAAAAAATACTGATTTGCGCAAACACGTTTTGGTAGTTTTTATACAGTTAGCTATGTAAATATTTGCCAGTTAGTTACCAAAAAACCCACTAATTTACTTTGTTGTCAGATTTGACTTGCAAAAATCAGATATTTTCGACGTACATGTTTAACTTTCTCCTAAAAAAATCAATAAAATATCAGCTCCACGCATTAATTCGTAATTAGTACGTGTACATTTAACATCCTACATTAAATGTTATTTATTTCATGAGCATTAGCCATAAACGTGACATTTAAGACAACAAGAAGAGGAATAACTATTATATTATTACATTATAGCTCACATCCATAATTAGGAATATCGATGAAAACTAATATTTAAGAAATAACTGTAGCGTGATATCTCTGGAAACGTTGCCTATTATTCAAAATTTTTATAACTCTTATACATGATGTTTAAGGAACACTTTTATGAAATATCAAATAACACAATGATTATTCATCAAAAGATTGGAAATTAGTTGTTTTCTACAATAAATAACAACACCGTAATCATTAGCCTTTTGTGAAATGAAATATATAAATCGTAAAGTCACACTTACTATCAAGTTCCATCTTGTTGTTTGTGCACTTCCTAAAGCAGGAGCAATCGTCTTTTCCATAAGGTTGGCAACATTCTAGGCTTAACGAAGCGTAACCGTATTTATTTTCACATGTACAACTAATGTCTGTCGTTACGTTCCCATGTTTACACATTATTTGACCTTCTGATGTACAGCTTGATTGTGCAATACATTCTGTAATTTCATACGACTTCGCTGGCCATGGTTGATATTTATGACGAGGACATGGTTTATAGTCTATAGGATTACTGGTGGCAAAAGTGTTATATATTGGATAATTTCCTGCAAAATTGTATTCAGTTGAAATAAATTGCTTCTGAGTCTGATAGTAATTTTAAAAACATACGTTATAATTTAATATGAGAACTGCACACGTGAAGGTACTTGAAAATAAAAACAAAAGTCAACCTTAAAATGTTGTAAGTGAGCTGCTTTTACTCAAAGATGTGAAGCCATCAACAACTTATGTTTAACGTGACATCATTGCAATTATAAAGAGTTTTATGATTAAACCTAAAAACAAACAACCTACAGATACAATAAACACAATGTGATTTACCAGGTGGAAGCTGTTTGTGGTCAATGCAGTCTTCCACTAACACATCATCTGAATCATACAGACAGTGATATCTCTCGATGGAGGAACATATTTTGATAGCTCTTGCATCTCTTTCAGTTTTTTTTGTTGGACATCGGTTCACTTTGACAGGTATTGAACTGACCTAAAAGAATTGTAATATTATTTTGTAAAAGATTCAGTACTATTATCCGAGTGCATGAATATTTTGCACGCGTTCATACTATGCCACTGTGATATTTCTTTCGACTCCTAACATATCGTGGGCTCTTTACTTTTTGGTCGAAGAAGACTAGTTTTATACAGTGGACAGTGCAAAGGGTGCAACCGTCTTTTGTAGAGACTCAAGGCAGGGTGTACTCGACTTCAATCTTAATTGACAAGAATTGCCAGTTTTCCTACCGCAAGTCGGGGGTTCTCTTCGGGTACTTCGGCTTCCTCCCCAATTAAAACTGGACGCCATGATATAGCTGAAAAATTGCTGAAAGTGGCGTTAAACAATATTCAAACAAACAAACAAACAAACTATTCATTAAGAGCACAAGCTATAGTTGCCTTTATATTTGTTTATAATGCACCGGTAATTTTCACTAATGGATGATAGGGTGCTGAAAATTGCAAATATTAAAATATAAACATTATTGATTTAACATTTTCTATAATTGGAATGATATCATAGGGTCTGAAAAAATTAGCTTAGTCCCCGTGAAAATCTTTAAGAGATAAAGTCCTTCTCTAACTTTACTGTCAAGAAATTTAAAAAATGATTAAAATTCTTATACTAAAAGTTACACCCTCTTGCGCTCAGTGTTTTGCTGGCATTTTTTATTATTCCATATTGTACCTTTGTAGTGTTAAAATCCAATTTAAAACAATTCTACACAATAACACATCACTATTTTATATTATGCCTTTGTTCTTGACATGTTCCAAATCGTCCTTGAAATTTGTAACCGGAATTTTACATAGGAAGTAAGTCATTTGATTTTTTAAAGGGACCTAGCGTTTTTTTCAAAAAGATCGTCTGCTTTCGTAACGTTGAGTGTTATTCAAACAAACCGCGAGGCTTTTTCCGCCTTAACTGCAGACGATATTTCACTCTGAAGGATTTCGAACAGACAACAATTAACTCTTCGAAACATACACTTCCATTGTAATTTAAGTCAAACTGTACTATAGAAAATTGCTCTATCTATCCGCCACATTTCAAAACGCTAAAAAACCGAGAAAAATAATTGTTGAATTCAATTTACACATTTTTGGATCCACAAAAGGAGCGTAAGTTGGACCATACGCGGTAAGCAGTTTTCATTTGTCACGCAAAAACAATAACAAAAATACGTAAACATTTAGTATAGGCTTTTCTTTTTGCAAAGTGTAGATGACCTTAGACGGATTTGGTAAACAATTTTGAAAATGCTCTGCAACATCTTAATTATTTGGATTTTAAATATCTTTTGAGTTTGAGCGTAACTGATGAGTTGTGATTGGACGAAACGCGTCCGGTGTGGTAAATTGTATAAGCTTGGTATCTTTTTTGACATTTTGTGTGTAAAGAGGGATTTAAGTCATTCAGTCGCTAATCATTTTAACCATAATGTTCGGGTCATTCTTGCCCCACAACGCACCATTTTAATTTGCGAATAATGCTGTTTTTCAATTAAATTTGCACAAAAAATGTTTTTGGGGAAGTAAATGACCTGATGATAAATCATTTCAAATAACTGCATTCTTGTATTCACTGTTATACTGAATGTACGTTGAACAAACTAAAAAACACATTTACCGCTCATTACTGGACACATTTACTGCTCGTAACTGGTGTTTATTTACTACATATACATTTCTCTACTGTATTTGTTGTTTTGGCCATTAATCAATCGTGTTTTTTAACTAATGGTTACGATCCTTTGCAGTTGTAGCTATCAAATAGTAACCAGACGTGATAAGAGCATAAATAATTGATTAGTATATAAGAACAACTTACCAGACATAAATGTAGTATGAGGAGACCATTTGCAATTTGTGTGTCTGAAAAAAAAGAATGTATGTAAAAGATATTCAATACAGCGGGAAACCAAATTTAATTGCTTTGTAATTATCTAACAATTGCAATACCAATAATAAAAACTTCCTATATTCCATTCTCGAAAATCTTCGTAAAGTAGTTTTTTTTACATAAATTCATCACTTGCATCAATTCAACGGTCTATGCATGCAGGAAATGACATAAAGCATAAATTAAAAAAATATTTATTGACTTTTTATAAAAAATAATGTAAGACTGATACTGTTATTTAAACAAAAATATGTATTTCAGTTTTAGTATCACCTACACAGTTTTTTCATGATAAATCTTCAAATAATACTGCCTAAATCACAATTTAGTGCACTTGTGTTGTCTTCTCTCAAATCATATAAACCTAAAATAGAAAGAAAGCATAAATTATGAAGCATAGTTTATAACGTCTCAGTATATGTCTCAATCTTTGTCTTTACAAAAAAGAACAAAGACAATTAATATAAATAATTATGTTTGATTATTTCAAAGAAAATTAGGTTCGGACTTGAAAAGAAACTTGAACGAAGTTGTTTTATTAAAAATGAGATTCAAAACAATAGGTTGTATTACAGGACGAGATTTTTTTTCTAAATAAAATATGTAGTAAAAACGTGTTAATTGGTAATAGCTAGTATAGAAAACATGTTTCTTTATTCACAATAAATGCATTCAATACGCTAAACGCCTGGATAGTATATATATGCAAGACCCACAAACGTGTCCGTTTCCACAAACATGCCCATTTCCACAAACATTACGCAACTAAGTCGATTTGATATTGACGTCAATTTAAAAAACAGTTAATGCCTTTATGAACAAACAAAGTCAGTTATACAAATCCACAAGTACGTCCGATTTGAAGTTCCATAAGCTATTTTGCTGGTATACACAAACTTCAAGTACTGACAGGATGTTTGACACGAAAAACCCCAAGGCAAGTTTACCGTAATCAAAATAGAAAAATCTGTAAAGTTTGTGGAGCCGGATATGTTTCCGAGTACATCATATATGCGATTTATTCTTTACTTTGCTTCTTATCTTAAATAACATTATGATGATTACCTTAATTAAAATAAATCTCACGTTATCCACACATTTTCTTTCTCGCTACTTGAAACATCTCACATAATCTCATTCAGGTCATATTTTGTAAACTTTAGATCATGTGACTTTATAGACCAAACAAATGTTAGCCTTTGGGAGGGTCGATGGGCATTCAATAAATTAGCCTGGGACCAAAACCACAATTTTTTTAAACTATTATAAAAAATGTCAATATTTACTCTTCCAATTTTTTTAAACCTCTAGGGCTTTCTCTTCTATCAGTGCTGAAGTCCCAGAGATACTGAAAATAGGAAATTTGGCCCATTTTCATTAGACGATATAACTTCTAATCCACCACATTTTATCAAATCCTTAGTTTCACGCTTGGCGTTAAAGGCTCTTTTTTCAACTAAGCCCCAAAAGTACCTCAAAGCAAAATAAAAAGCATTGATAAAATATATGCAAAGAAATACACTATTTTTTTGGGAAGTATATTCGCGGCAAATATAATTTTTTTATATAGATATCATTAGGACATATGAAATTAGTTCTCGTTTGTTTGCCTAATAGAAATTAACACTGTTATGAGTTCCTTATATCTTCCTTATTTGTTTAGCCTTAGATTTGTACTTTAGGCATTCTACAAAATTCTAGAACGTTCACTTTGGACCTATAAAGGACATACATCTGTTTGAAAGTGGGATCTTCTTACTGATATAGAGCAGAACGTTACTGGATTATTATCCTATTTGAAAACTTGCATGGGTGAAAAGAAGCAATGGATAAGTAAGTAGTGCATGCCACTAATTTGCCACCCGTCGAAATACTCATTGTCATGTCTATGAAAAAGTCGCATATAGGAAGAGGAAAATGAGTTTAATTCTCTCATAATTATCAATTAAGTCATAGGGCCGTACATCATTTTATTCGTCAGGACTAAATCGTGATGTTTCACAATTTTGTATGTCTTACAATGTTGCAGGTTGTGGATAAACCAAAACAGACCTTGAAAAGTATGAAGACTGTTTGTATAAGGTTTAGGAGACAGGGATAAAGGTGTACACTTGGTTTTAAATGGATAAAGTTGGTATTTGGTTCCTCTGTTACAGAACGTTTTAAACCAGTAACAGAAACAAACGATTTGATGAAAACACTGCCCTGAACATTTTGTACTGTGTCTAGTTTCAGACAGATCCTATAATTTGAAGTGTAAATTGCTCGATCAAATTTGTAAATTGCAGTCTAAAATAAAAAATTAGTACGACAAAGATGCCAGAAAGTTTTAAGCCTGGTAAACATTTGCTTGTATCTTTGCTATGTCCTGGCCGTCAATTACAGGCTAGATATTGGGGCCCATATGAGAGAAAGAGCCAATTATTGATTTAAAATATGCAGAACGAAATCCAGGTCGGTAAAACAGAACTTGTCATGTTAATATGCTCAAACCATATGGTGATTACAACAGTGATGGTGATAGTTGACCAATTTTTAATTTGTCTTTTCCAGCAAACATCATGACACGCTTATCCTTCAGGATTTATTTTTACAATGTAGCAGTATATCAAATTAAATGAGACTGATATCTTGGCTAATTTAGTTTCAAAACTAGGACATCTAGATTATGATAAACATCACAAAATTAATATTTGTAATTTTGTAAAGCCGCTTTAGATTATTTGGGGCACACAATCGGTCAGCTAAAGTGCAAGCGATAAATCAGATTCCTGCTCTTACGAAAGAGCAACTCATGGTATTCTTTGGAATGACTAGCATCTGGGTCATTCAACTGTTGCTGAGCTTTTTACCACACGTTAAATCTTAAAAGAACTGATTCACATTTTGTCTGTGGTTCTTTTTGTTCGAGGGCTTTTTATCACTGTGATGTATATATGATCACTCCAGACTTTAAGAAGCCATTTTATCTTGCGGTTGTTGCAAGTGATGTAGGGTTGAATCTGTGTTACATCATGAGACACCTGATCATTTTGAAAGAAAAACCTGGTTCGTATTTTTTCTAAACAAATGAGTATCAAAGAAATATTCAACTACTGAAAAAGAGTGTTACGCACTATCCACATTTGAACACTTTCAACTGCAATTGTTGAATATAGCTGCTCCTCATTCAACCATCTTTGAACTTCGTACCATATATAAATAGGGTTTAGATCTGGACTCAAAGCCAGCCAATCCGACGAAATAATTCTTTCTTATGCGCACATGCGTTCTCGTGCTAGAATTCTTTGATGCGGTATGTAGTATCATTTTTGGGCACCGTTGCTTCTTTCTGGGCGAAGGTTCGGGAGAGTAACCGGATCATGTTTTCAAAACCTTTTCCTTCTCTACACTTGTTTTGCTATCTGTTACATTTTTGCAGTAACAGCTTTCGTCAGAAAAGATGATACACTATTGCTGATTATGCTATATTGTCGCCGCAAAGCCCATTAAAGACGTGCCTGTCTGTGTCGGGGTGTTCTTTCACATCATTGCATAATCGTTGAAATGTACATTTTATTTACATGTGACATACAAAAACCCTGTGTTTCAATTAAAACACGTATTATCAAAATAATGAATGAATAATAACTAGACAAAGTCAATCTAGCGATCACTGATACCCCAGCTTTTGTAAAAATTTCTAACGTTTTTCGTGGTTGAAATTTGACAGATTTCCCCCAAAATCGATAGGCGTCTTACCAACATAATATATAACAATATCCCACATTTTGAGTTATTGTCCAGAAACGTTTTTTCTAAAAATTTCTAGTTTTTCACGGACTGCGACCTAGAAATTTGACGGATTTGTCCCAACATCGATAGGCTTCTTATCAACCTGATATATAACAATATCCAAAAGTTTCATTCAAATCAGATGCAAACTTTTTAAGTTAATTGTCCGGAAACGACTTTTTTGTAAAAACTTCTAACGTTTTTCGTGGACTGCGACCTTGAAATTTGACGGATTTCCCCCCCCCCCCCCCAAAAAAAAATATTAATAGGCTTCTTACCAACATGATATATAACAAAATCCTAAATTTCATTAAAATCGGATGCAAACTTTTTTAGTTATTGTCCGGGAATAACGTTTTTGTTAAAATTCCTAACGTTTTTCGTGGACTGCGACCTTAAAATTTGACGGATTTCCCCCAAAATCGATTGGCTTCTTACCACCCTGATATATAAAAATACATAATATGCAGCACAATGCATAAGAAAAGAAACAAATATAATTTTTCCTTCAAATTTTTAACCTAAATTTAAATACAGAAATAGTCAGCACATTACACTGTAGCCTTAATAAAAATGTTTAACATCAATATCATTAGGCTAAGTCGATATCTATTGTGCCAACCAGTAACTTATTACAGAGCATGTACATGTCGGTATATACTTAATCAATCGAAGAATCAGGTCTTGATGATTTTTCTCTCAATGTGTAACCTCCTGCTGCAGTTCTTGTAGAGTTTGGGTCACTGGTTAATAACGATTCGATCTAAATCATTCCAGTAATTTTTAATTTGGTTCAAAACCGATAAAAAGAAGAACTTGGTGGGTAATAAGTCAATAGTAGCAGAGCTGTATGCGACCGAGGGTTGTGCTGAAATATCTTTTTATACGTTCTTTAAGATCGGCATGTGAGGTGTGGAAACTTCATTTCGTCATGTCGCTAAGGTTCCCAATTTACATCAGCATAGTTTTTTGTGCGTAGCATATGGCGTTCCACATTTGCACTTCTTTCGTCGAAACTATTGAACTCGATGACAGTTTCTTGGGAACTTCTCATTACGGCGTTTGTAAACACGTGTACTGCTATCTCTTCTTATCTGCATTATGTTGATAAATCGAAGACACAAACTTGCCTAACATTTAGCACGTCCCATGCCCTGACTCTGTTAGACCTTCGGTCACTTCGGGTCACTTGCATGTCGATACTGCACAAAACTAAGTATATCTGGTACGTTTTGTGACTGTCCGAGTTGATTTTGTTCGAAGACCTTTGACACGTGATGTTGTGTATGTGCAGGCACGGTCCGGTTTCGAAGTACCATTATCAATGCTTTTGTGATCGTAGGTTATTAGGACACCTCTTATATCGAAGTGCTGTTAGCGTTGCAAAATCTTGAAAATCGAATTCAGTGAACAATCAATAGTCTATCGACTGTTTTTCTGTGATTCACTACCCTAGAGACGACTTATGACGCAAGCTATGTATATTTTGTGCATATTGTAGTCAAATTTGTTACCCATTCAAACTACTTAATGACAGTCTATGATTCTTGCGTGTACCTTCTCAAGATGTAGATTTCCGCTACGCCTTTCTCGTACAAAATTACACATGCTAACCTATATATTGGGAGTTAAAATTCAAGTATTATGTTGAACATAATAAGTTTTCCATGTATTAATCAAGCGTTTATTTTGTACTATAGAGAATATTTAAATATAGCTACTTTTCCATTAGTTAGGCAATATTCGTCGCCAGGTAAAAAAATATATTTGTTAAAAAATAAATGAACCAGAAATGGCAGTAATAGTAGCCATAAGTGCTTAGCTAAATAAAATAAAATAATAATATAAATATACTTACAAATCACTAAACCACATCTGTTCAGGCACCGATATATGAATCGGTATCTTTGCTACAGCATTGACACGATGTTTAAAAATAAATACTTTTCCAGGAATTTTAAAAGTACATAATTTCAACTGAACCACTACACAATGGTTTTGAATATTTAGTTTAAAGGTTTCATTGCCATTCATACGACTCTACAAAACAGTAATACAGGTAGAAATTCAACGTGTAATATTGGCTTGCTCACATTTAATTACCCCTGTTAATAATAAAGTTAACACAAAAGCCAATTGGTTTACTGACCACAGTAAGTTTGAAATTCTATCCATAGGTATAATTGATCATTTTGGTTTCAGTTTTTATTTAGTTATATATTTGCATTTTATTTTTTTCTGTTAATTTTTTAAAGATAATTCTGCATAAGCAGAAATGTTGAAATAGGACTTTATATATATATATATATCTTCCTCATCTATCCGAATTCGCTTTCATTTTTTTCTCAAATTAAATTGGACTATATTCATTTTGTATGTTATACTACATTTCCATTAACTTCCAACATATGTTGACGAGAATAATTGAGCTGCTGGCAAGTCTTACATTACCGTGAAATTTACATAGCAATGTAAACCTATAGGTATAACAGTAGTAAATGTGTACCAATAACAGGTTACCAGATTGTGTACCCTACATTAAGTACAGAACTGAATAATCATTGTGTTCTGATTTGGTCAATAGTGGTTTGATGTGTATAATTCTTAAGCTACATTAAGTACACAACTGAATAATACGTTGTGTTCTGATTTGGTCAATTGTGGTTTGATGTGTACAACTTTTAGCTTTAAGCTCTTGCATAAATTAAGTATTAAAAAGTGGTAATTTTTTTCTAACATCTTGCAAGATAAAATTTTGGTAATTTTTTAAACAATGTAGTATTCACTATATTAGAAATGGCATGTAAAAGTGGGAGCGTCTCAAAATGTTCAAACTAGCAAAAAAGGAATTGGTCAAGGATATATATAGCATAGACTTTTTTATTGGTAAATGAAAGTTCATTAATTTCCTAGTCCAGGTAAATGGTGATCAATGTTAGAGAGGTATGCAAATCACAGAAATGTTAGTTTTTTTTACTATAGCCAAAACATTTAATACTGTTCTACCTCTACACTTATCTTCAGGCGGTTGCTGTAAGGGTATAAAGAGACAAAAATAACTTTATGTTCAATATATATTTTCCAAACGCACCGTTAAATTTAATTCTGAATTTAATACACCTTACTGATTGACTTATATTACTTAGGAATTTTAACCAACATAATCCTGTTTGGAGGATAACATCATTTAATGATTAAGGCAAGAAAATTGAAGGCTTGATGTTACGGGAAGACTTGTAAATTTTCAACGATGGCTTCAATACATATTTACATCCTGGAAATGATTCTTTTTTAGCAATTGATCTTATAATAACAGATCTTTCTCTCCTGTCCGACTTCTCATGGAAAGTTCATGACGAACTCTGTGGTAGTGATCATTTCCCATAAAGCCTTTGCATTCCTTTAAAACGGAGCGAATCTTACAAAATATAAATTATAAATTTAACAAGGCCCATTGGCTTTGAAGAACTCTGTAGAGAACGGAGACTTTTGAAGGTATTTCTAATCCCATTTTAAAATTTAATTGCAATTGCTTATGGGACTTTTCACAAGACCCAGACAAATACCAAAGATCATAGTGTACGAATCGAAAAAAATAAAAGGTAAAAATAACAACGCAAATCTCCATCATTTACAGGATGTACTTGACTTATCAACATCAAAGTCAGATATATGGAGATATATGGAGCAAGTTGGTCGAAATTTTGGAAAACACTTCTCTGCTAAAAATTACATCCAGATTTTCAGCGAGTCAAAACTCAAAAGAAAAATCTAAACTTAAAGAACCGTAGTGAGCAAGATAACAATACCTCACGCGTTCCCGTTACATCAACGTGGTATTTAAATTGGTATATTAAAGGTTCATGAAAATCCACACATATGGTCCCCCTTGACAAATTTCACTAAAATCAATCCCATCCAAGCACCTACTACAAGTAACAAGTTCCCAAAGTTTCATGAAAATCCATGAAGAAATGAAAGCGCTATCCAGGCGACAACATTGAATATAAATGTACATGAAAGTTGACTAAGTCCTCTTCCCCAAAATGGCCCCCCTTGACAAATTTACCTAAAATCAATCACATCCTAGCACCTACCTTAAAGTTTCATGAAAATCCATTTCGAAATGAAAGCGCTATCCAGGCAACAAAATTGAATATACATATACATGAAAGTTGACCAAGTTCCCCTCTCAAAAATATGGCCCCTTAACGAAATTCCGTGAAAATCAATCCCATCCAAGAACCTACTGTCAGTAACAATTTTCCAGTTTCATGAAAATCCATTTAGAAATGAAAGCGATATCCAGGCGAAAACAGCATGACACACGAACGGACTGACGAAAAAAAATTATGCCCTCGGCAACTTCGTTGCTTGGGGTATAATTATATTTAGTCTAAAAATTGTGAAGGTGATAATAAACAATTTTCTTTGGAGGAGCGCAAAGTTTCGTTAATAAATCACAAGATACAGCATGTGGCCCATATTCATTACCAACTTTTCAAACATCTGCCACTTTCCTCTCTTCAATCACCTTTAAATCTTCATAACAATATTTGGGAAATGGTAACTTACCATCTATTTGGAAAATTGATATCGTTGTGCATATTTCAAAACCCAGGATGGGACCACTCTGAAGCGTCCAATTATAAGCCTATAGGCCTTACCAGTCGTCTTTATAAACCCATAGAAGTAAAATCAATGATCGTCTTGTCTGGTTTTTAGAATCCAACAATCGTCTTTCTAATATACAGCAAGGATTCAGACACGATCGTAAAATAATTGATCACCTGATACGTTTTGAAACTTATAATCAAAACCATTTTATAAAACATTAACACGGCCATCCTTCTTATGCAGCTTAAAACCAGACTTAAAGATATTATTAAACGCTGCTGTTTTCAAGAAAAAACGGAAATAGAAGATATAAATAGGTTTTTCAACAGACTGTTGGTATTCCTAGGGGTACTAATTGTGCTCCTCTCTTCGCCGACCTGTTTTTGTACTCTTATGAGGCTGAATGGCTAGAAGGCCTGCTAAAGAAGAAAGACAAAACACTGGCCCAGTACCTTAATTTAAAATTCCGTTATATATATGATGATTTTTTGTCCCTCAACAATTCTAAATTTGGTGACTATTTGCATTTAATTTGCCCTAGCGATCTTGAAATTAAAAACACCACCAATACACTAAGGTCTACCTACTTGTAGAAATACAAACTATACTCTACGGCAAATGTGATGACTTTAACTTTCCAATTGTCAACTTCCCGTTCATTGACAACAACATTCCAGCAGCTCCAGCGTACATTTCATAACTTTTGCGGTATTCTAGATCCTGCTATCTTTATTCCGATTTTCTAGTCCGATCATTGCTGTTGACTGCTAAACTTCTAAAACAAGGGTTGTTATTTCTCCAGAAGTTCTATGGTCGTCACCATGACTTAATTGATCGTTATGGAAAATCAATCGCTCAAATACTATCGGTAGTTTTCGCTGAGTCATAGGTAGTGTTTCCTATTCCTGGAGTTTTTACTAGACATGGCAATGAGTAACTTGACGGGTGTCTCTTATAGAGGCAGGAATTGCTTACTCATTCGAAGCACCTAAGTATACCATGGTTTTTATTGGGTTTGGGTTACCCTCTTTCTGTTTTTGTGTTTTTGGTTTTTGTGTTGCGTTGTGTATGTTTTTCTATATCCGGATATTTAACTGTCTCTTAGCTTATTGCTCTTGTTGTGCGGTTGGTTTTCTTAGCTTTTTTGTAAAACATTAACACGTTGTTTCGTCTTTTTCGACTTAAAAAGCATATGACACCATGTGGAAATGCGGGTTTTTAAAAAAACATTTTTATATGAGGTTTAAAGGTAGACCCTCTACCTTTATTTCATAGAAATTTAAGGCATCTGGGCGGGTAAGGTATGAAAGGGAACCCAACTGTGACAGGTTTGAATATCGAACTGGTAATTCACCTATCTGAGAACATGTGCAACTCAAGGAGACTCATTCATCCTCTTTCTATCTTCATGAGACTTGGCAAAACAGCTTACACTGTATTGCTTTCAATACTGTCAAAATGAACTGAAGACATTAACGGGTTTGGTAAGTAAGGTAGACTAACAGCAAAAAATTTGAATATCAAACTGGTAAAAAAATCAGCGACGTGTGAATATGCGCAACACAAGACGACACCTTCATCCTCATTTAATCTCTATGAAACTTAGCACAACTGCTTCAACTATATTGCTTGATATACAACCGAACGGAATTCGAGGTATCCGAACGGGTTTGGTATGAAAGGGAGCCTTACAAGGACAAATTTGACTATCGAACATGTAAAAATCACCTACCTAAGGACCTGCCCAACTCAAGTCGACTCCTTCATCCTATTTCAATCTTCCCCGAAAATTGACAAAACAGCTTGCATTATTGTTTTCGATATTGTGAAAAGGAATTTAGGTCATTTGAACGGGTTTAATATGTACTGGAGTCAAACAGCAACAAATTTTCATTTCGAATTGGTTTGTTTGTTTGTATTAATAGTGTTTAACGCCACTTTTATCAATTTTTCAGCTATATTATGGCGTCCAGTTTTTATTGTGGGAGAAAGCAGGAGTACCCTGATAACCCCCCCCCCCCACCTTCGGTAGGAAAACTGGCAATCCTTGTCTATTAAGGTTAGAGTTGAGCGAACGATGCCTGCATTGAGACTCGAACCTGCAATCTGAGTGATGACAGACCACGTGGTAAATAGTAGACGGACTATCTTAACCACTAGGACACCGATGACGCTAATATCGAATTGATAAAAATCACATGCGTGTGAATATGTACAACTCAAGACAATCCTTTCATCCTGTTTCAACCTTAATAAAACTATGCAAGGTAGCTGGCATTATATTGCTTTAGATACTTTCAAAAGGAATTTAACTCATCTGGACGTGTTAGGTTTGTAAGGGAGTCAAACAGCAAAAAATTTGAATATCTAACTGGTAAAAAATCACCGACGTGTGAATATGCACAACTTATGACGATCAATTCATCCTCTTTAAATCTTAACAAAACTTAGCATAACAGCTTGAATTATATCTCTTTACATACTATCAAACAAAATTTGAGGTATCTGAACGGATTAGGAATGAAAGGGAGGCCATTAGGGACAAATTAATATCGAACTGATAAAACGTCAAATACCTAAGAACTTGCCCAACTTGAGACTCCTTCGTCCTCTTTAATCTTGATAGCTCTATTTTGTTAAATCCCTATAGTGTTTTAGTTTTAAAAAATGTGTTATACAATCCCCTCGATCACTGATCAATGTTTGTGTTGGTACATATGCAGTATGTAATATATAAGACTTAACCCACCATTTTTTTTAGATGTCTGTACCAAGTCAGGAACATTGCTGTAGTTGCTTTATGTTGGTTGTTGGTTATGGAGTTTGCCGGTTTCTCTGACTTTGATTTGTGGATTGACTATTTTTGACAGTTTCATCAGTGTTCTGTATTTTGTTACCTTCATCAATGACTCAATTCTTTAAGAACTTCTCCTTCCGGTGTCTTTAGCACATACGATGATTTATCGATGAAACAAACTCGCCTCAAATCTCGCAGGTCCATGCACCTGACTTTTTTACACCATTGGCCATGTCGATGTTGATACATCGAAAAACTTAGCCGTTTACAGACTGCCCGAGTCAATATTCGTCGAAAACCTTTGATATCGTATATGCTGCAGCCACGTTCCGGTTAGGAGGTATCTTTATCCATGATTATCCGATTCTAGATCATAGTTGGCAGCTGTTGTATCGGATTGTTATTATTGTTGCAAAAACATGAAAATCGTGATTCGATGAGGTTCTGAAAAGAAATCTAGCGATAGGTTGTTATTTTTCAAAGGCCTACAGACGACTTATAACGATATCCTGTAGCTGTGTATAGTTTTAACATTTCGTAGCACTAGAGCCACTGTAACGACATAATTCTTAAACGAACGGTCATTTGCCTTTCATATCCATATAACCGCATTCTCACGTGCAACTGCTGTACTTGTATTAACTACATTATGCCTTCGACGTACAGAGTTACACCAGCTGACCTGATGAGGTAACGTGTGATGAACAGCCACCATCAACAGTTTTACAAGTATCAGACAGGTTTCCATCCTAATCAAGCAAATATTTTTATGGCATAGTGAATTTTAATTCAGTCACATAGATAAAATTAAGTTGAAGTTGTCATTTTAGCATACAAAAAAATGAGCGTAAAACTGATTTAGTGATTTTCAAAAATATTCTTTTCTCTGTTTGGGAGAAAGAATATATTCTTAAAAAAAGGAAAAAGTTATCATTAGAAATGACAGTAATAGTATCCATAAGTTATAAGCTGAAAGAATATCTTACGTACAGATCAATGCAGTAAATCACAAAATCTGACCGATATATGTAACCAGATCTTTGTCAACAGGTAATTACAGTATTGACACAGTTCGTAAAAATCAATCCTATTCCATGAATTCTACAGGTTAATAGCTTTCAGATATGTTTATAAATAACTACGGTATATCTTAGAATTGAATTGCTACCAAATATTTTTTAAATACAAAGGTCAAAACGGTTCATTCCTATTTATCTGATTTAGACGCAACAGTATACAGGTAGAAAGTTATAATGTGAATATCGACAGGCAAAAAAGAAGAAAGGACTTTTTATTATAGCGTGTGTTGCATGACAACTAATATTGCGACTGAATTTTTAGATAGGAGTTAATATTCTATTGATATTTTTATGATGCATTTTATAAAGATTTTGTTTCACATTACTACTTTCCTAATTTTTTTTAAATATTGAACAAATATAGTTACAGTAGCTTCATATGGTGCATATATTATTAATGTGCAATTAATATTTTTATTTGATAAAGATTTTGTCTAATATTACTACAAAATATTTAGCAAATATAATTTAAGTAGCTTAATATGTTATTTTGTCACGGATTGACGGTATCCGACGTTTAATTCGACCTAGAAATATAGCTGTAGTGAATTAATTGGTTGCTAATTAATGATACGAAATATATACTGTGTTGCTCTCAGTCTATGTTAACACAAAAATTGAGTGAAAACGTTAACAGTTAAAAAATGCATTGTTTCATAATAGTTACATTATATATAACTATGGAGGATTGATACATCAGCATCCGGTGGTGACGTAATCGGGTCTGATTTTATTGATCTTGAACTTTCTCGGATCACATCTATTAGTCATTACATGAGGGAGTACTGTACCCGATAATGTCACCACCCGGATGCTGATGTATCAATAACCAAATTTTATCGTTTATTTATAGATTGATATTGACACCGAAGCAGGCCATCAGTTGGTCGAAAATTTTGTCATATTTATTAATATAATTATTTTATAGTAGTATTGTGTTTCTAGGGATCGTGACCTGAATGTTTGTAATATACCTGACACTTATTATTCGCCGCCTCTACCTAGTCTCTTCGTATCGTCTGATCGTCTCGTCTTCTCTTATCTTTTCACTCCGAACTCGCGGGTAATCCTGTCACAGCCGTGTAGACTCTAGAGAGATCTTTATTCCAAAAGGAGGCTTAGTGTTGAGTCTACGATGAATCCCGAGAAACCTCGGTGATGGCCGTGGTAGTTACCGGAAGAATTCACTACACTCTCCCCCCTCTTAAAAAGGTCGGAGGCTATCCGCTGGACATCAAGGTGGGCTTGCTTGCTGGTAATCTCTCAGTGAATTCTTTACAAAACAATTACTTTATCCTATTTACATCTGTCTGCTTAGTAAGGAAATAAAATATGGCGTTCCAGCCTCTCAAATTGGTTAATAAGTTTCTTTATATCAACATGGTTAAAAAAATTTGGTTCAAACTTAAACTATGTACACCATACATCAGAATCTGTTGTTAATTTCTAGGCGAAAGTTAATGCAGTCCAAATAAGGAAGCAGCATTAACCGTAGTGGTTCTACAAACTTTTTCCACCGACTCTCCTCGGATTCTTGCCACTGCCCTGGCTGTGTCCCCAAGGTAGATGGGACTGTTAGAGGATACTCCCGGAGGGGGCATGTATGGGGCATCTGTCTCCAGCAGCAAACGATTGGCTGGTACTTCTCTGAGTGCTTTCCTTTGAGTCTCATCAAATTTAGTAGTCAAGTGTGTGAAGCCAAAGTATGTATTTTCGAAGTGGTGGTTCCAAAGCTGAATTATTGTAGGAGTTCCAGTGAAGCAATGCAGTATAAATTTTTGAAGTGGTCTGAAATATTTGGCACAGGTTTTCAAAAGAAGAATGTATAGCAGCTGGCTGTACTGGTCCTCATGTGCTGAACGGACGTGCAACACAATTGGTTTGTTAACTGCTTGAATGAAGGGGGCAACACTGCAAAGGAAATCCAACTGCCCTTGCCACTCCTCCTCAGGTGCCGATCTGTCCATCCCAATTTCTCCTACGGCGCTCACCCTTTCTGACCCTATCAGTTCCAGGAACTGGTTGTGTTGTTCCTCTGTCAGCCGACTGACCTTCTTAGGATGGACTCCTACTGTCACCTTCCACTGGTCCTGAATGGGTATCGTCTTCGGATAACACTCAGGGTCACAGTAGATTAGGAGGGCTCCAATCACATTGACTGGCACTCTTGGGGGCCTTTCCATCTGGTTCAGGATCCAGTCTTCCATACCCAGTTGCACATTACCCAGCAACCTCTTACTAGTCCTGTCCAAATGGAGGTGGGAATCAAAGACATCCCAAGCTTCCCATCTAGATGTGTCAAGCTCCTCTGACCTCTCTCCGCTTTCGGCTTGGGTTGATGGTGTTCTACGATGTAGGACTCCTCTGATGTCGAGGGTAGAACCCTTCAACACCAGAGTATACCTCATGTCGCCTATGGTTACTGTCCCTCCTTCTTCCTCCACATCCTCGATCTGGTGATCAGCTATCTCGTCTGGGTCGCCACACACATCCACAGTAACCACCTTTCTCGTGTCCTCTCCCAAGTCTTCACCCTCGTCCCACTCTGGCTGTTTCCTGTGCACAACAGGTCTCATACTTGTGGACATTTCCCCTCTCTTTCTCTTCCTTCCCGCTGGGCTTACAAAATTATCGGGATTATTCATAAAATCTCTCCCCAAGTTCAGGTATGTCTCTACTGCATCCTCAGTACCTCCAGTGGATCAGCACACTGGTGTGGTTTGGAGGGTTCAAGGTATACCTGTTGTAGGGGGTCTCCTCCATAGTAAAGTATCCGACAGGCTCCTCATCTGCTCGATATGCCGACCCAATATCCCTGCCTTCCTGGGAATAAATTCGGGCTGTTGGGTACACCATCTCAGCAAGTCCAAGATTGACTCACTCTTTGCTAGATGCTTGGCCAGGAACAGCAATACCTCCCCTCGTATCTCATTCATCTTTGGAAACTTTTCGGGCTTAACTGGGGGACAATGAAAGTCCCACATTATTTTGGGCAGGTGCATTTGATTCACATGGTTCCGCAGCCCTCTGGTCTGGTATTGGCAATTACTCAATGGACAATTAGCCTTGCGTCCTCTGGGTGGCATAGTGTCTTCCTCCTCCTCTCCTGGCAACTCCATCATATTCGCCTCCTTGACCTCTACCTCTCTACAGGACTTCTTCCATGGTCTTTTCTCCTCCTCTCCTGAACTACTATCGCTCAAATCAACCTTTCTGATGTAATTTTCATTTCCATCCTTCTTCACTTCGTCTTCCATTTCGTCTGTCTTTCTCAACCTGAAATGGAAGTTTACTGTTAGCTACGATGACTTGTGTTGTATCCCAGAGGGGTACAACCATGGGGTCTGACACCGTGGGCAAAAGTAGTTCTGTAATTTCTCTCCAACTTCTGGCGTCATTTGAACACATTCTCCATGCATCCAGTCTTTGCAGCCGTCACATTGGATCATAAATCGACCATTATCTACACTGGAACAAATACAATACAGTGGACCCTCTATACTGGTGATGTCTTCTCCTGCTGACAATCTACGACGAAATACCAATAACCAATCTGGTAGTTCTTTATCCCTGCATTGTTTCATTCGATCATGGTTGATCACTACAACTCTTGTTCGCATATGTACTCTATACACATATGAGGACATCTTCTGTGCCACAATTCCTGGTCCTTGCCACGGTGCATCCAGCTTTTTCATTCGTCCCTTAATGTGTGCTGTATCCAATATATAAACTGCATCCTCTAGATTATACTCGTACTTTCTCATGTTTATATCATAATCTCTTTTCATCAACTCTTGCCTTGTCTGTAAAGTTTCCCTAGCAATTTTGTGAGCTTCCTGCATACTAGTTGTCAGCTTTCTCACATAGTCTTCTGCATCCTCAAACTGTTCATCTGAGCTTGGTTTGAATACAAGATCAGCTGGGAGGTTCACTTCTCTTCCCAACATCATCTTGTTCGGTGTCATCCCTGTTATCCTGTTAACTGAAGATCTTATCGCACAGGCTAACTGGGGAAGATATTCATCCCAATCTTGTTGACTTTCACTTACAAAACATCTAACGGCATCCATCAAGGTCCTATTATATCTCTCTACTTGCCCATTGGCAGATGGTCTGTAAGGAGTAGTTCTGGTCTTATTAATCCTGAGCAACTCACATATAGCTTTAAATAGTTTTCCCTCGAAATTTCTACCTTGGTCTGTGTGGATGGTGAAAGGACATCCAAATCTTGCGAAGATTGACTGCTGCCTTGGCTGTGATTTCTGCCTTCTGCGATGGAAGTGGGATAATTTCACACCATTTAGTAAACTGATCCACCATGACTAATATGTTAGTGTTCCCTCTGGGCGTTTCAGGGAGGGGTCCAAGGAAATCTAGGTGTACTCTCTCCATTGGAGCACCGGCATGGAACTTTGTCATTGGCGCCTTGGCTTTTCGTGGTGGTTTTTTGTACTTATTACATTTCTGACAAGCCTTTACAAACTGCTCTATAAACTCATTCATGCGATACCAATAATACCTCGCCTTGATTCTTTCTCTGGTACGTTGTATTCCTTGGTGTCCTGCACATACCAAATCGTGGTTGAGACTAGTCAGCTCTTCTTGGTAATCTTTTGGTACCACTAATCGTTTTAGTCCATTCTTTGAAGAATTATACAACAGACCTTCAGGGTTAAGGTAGAAAAACTCTTTATTGACCAGATATTTCTTTGCTGCTGGACTACTTATTGCTATTTGGTCTTGCGATGGTGCTTCCCCTCTCTGTAACAAGTGGAGTATCAACTTCAAGTCATCCTCGTTGTTCTGAGCTTCGATGATAACCTCAGGCGAATATCGCTCAAGGTAACAACCAGTGTCCTTTATCTCTACCTCATTTATCATCTGGATGTCAACTCTTTTTTCCTTGTCTTCTATGTGTTTAACAAAGACTGACTCTTTTAGCTCTCTACTTTCAGTTTTAGGGGGTTGTTGTCTGCTTTCCTCTTGCAGTTCCCTCCCTCGTCTGGTGGTTACCATTTGTACCTGACACCCCTTTACTATTTCAATGTACTGGTCTACTCCCAGATCTGAGTCTTCGTCTCTGCCCCCTTCATGAAATAACATTTTAAGGCTATCAGTTTCCAAACCTGGATAATCAAGAGTCTCATCTCTCACGGTTTCCTCTATGGCCATTAATTTAGGACCTTTGGTATCTCCCTTACTATTATGTCTAGCTGCTTTTTTCCAGCTTCTGTATCTACTTTCGAATGCTTCACATTGTCTTAAAACTAATTTTAACTGTTGGTATAAACCATTTTTAAATTTTGTAAGATAAACTTCAGAAGTTGGTACAAAAATATTTTGTAACTTGTTAGCACAAGATTCAATTTCTTGTTTAACTTTATTAATTTCAGTAAGTAACTTTTCTTTCAATATTCTTCTCTTAGCTACATTATAGATAGGATTTTTTATATCTTTGTCTAAGGCTGCTAAGTCTTTAACCAAAGTTCCTAATCTGTCAATGTCTATTTGTAACAAGTCTTGAACTAGCTGGGACCTTGTCTCTCTGTTAATACTCACTGTACTCTGTTGTACTCGAATCTTGGACAACTCTACTGTATCATCTATTTCCCTGGCGAAAATATTCCAACTACGATGAACATTCATGCAGTGGGAGCACCCTCGGCATGGTAAATCTATCGGTGCCACATGGATTGACATCTCCTTGCAGGGGTTGTCTACTTGGTACCTGGACAGAACATCTGCATTCGTATGCTTTGATCCACTTCTGTGACGAACTTCCATGTGGTATTGGCTTAGCACCTCAAGCCACCTTGCTAGCTGTCCCTGAGGGTCCCGAAAGTTCATCAACCATCTCAAGCTATTATGGTCTGTTCTCACAATAAATCCCCTTCCTAATAGGTGGTGTCTAAAGTGTTGAGTGAACCGGACAACAGCTAAGAGTTCCTTCCGGGTGGTACAATAACGGCGCTGGGCTGGTGACAAAGTAAAACTGCCATAAGCTATTGTTCTTTCTTGTCCATTTTGGACTTGGATAAGCTCTGCCCCAATGGCTTTATCCGAGGCATCTGTGTCCAAAATGAACATATCATCCTTGTTTGGAATGGTCAGGACTGGTGTACTTTGGAGTGCCTTTTTAAGCTGTTCATATGCCCCTTGTTGTTCTGGGCCCCATTTCCATGACTTCTTCTTTATAATCTCTGTCAGTGGTGTGGACATTTTGGACAGATCTTTGATAAATGTCCGATGGTAGTTTACAAATCCCAGGAATTGTTCTACCTGCTTTGGTGTTTTGGGTGCTTTCCATTTCTTTATTGTCTGTACATAGTCATCTCCAATGGACAATCCATTTTTGTCTATCTGTCTGCCTAAAAATGTTGTCTCCCTGGTACACAGCTCACATTTTGATGGTTTCAGCTTTATACCATACTCTTGGAATCTCTGAAGAACCCTCTTTAAATTTTCAAGGTGCGATTTAAAATCCTTACCAATAACCAAAATGTCGTCAAGGAAAGCTAGTACAATTTCCCAGCTTAATCCCCTCAATACCAACTGCATTGCTCTTGCGTATGTGGCTGGCGCATTGCACAGTCCAAAACTCATTCTGGTGAACTGGAATAACCCATGTTTCGTTATGAATGCCGTCTTTGGCTTGTCTTCATCCTTCATCTTTACCTGATAGTAGGCACTATTGGCATCGAGCTTGGTAAACCATTTATTTCCGGAAAGTGAATCGATGCATTCTTCGATGAGAGGCAAAGGGAAAATTTCCTTCTTCGTCACTTCATTCAGCTTTCGGTAATCTATGGCATATCTTACCGAACCGTCACGTTTGCGGATCAGGACCGGAGGGGAGGCCCACTCTGAGGTTGAAGGTTCTATCACTCCAGTATCTAGAAGTTTCTGGAGGTGTTTTTTCTCGTCTTCCTCAAACCCAACTGGTGTGCGTCTCCACCTTTGATGGATTGGTTTCGCTGACCCGGTGTCGATTGTATGTTCTACCTGATGAAATTGACCAAGATCAAATTGGTCTTTCGAAAATACATCTTGGTACTCCTCAATTACTTGCTGTAGTGCCTCTCCCTCCTCCTCAGACAATTGTATTCTAGCTGAACTCACTAACTTACCCAAGTCTTCATTTAATTCTGTATGCTCCCTGGTAAGAGTGACCTTTAGGGCTCGTACTGTCTCTTCAGATTCCATCTCCTCCACCCTGCAAGCTTGAGCTATGACTCTGCCTTTCTTTAATGTGTATGGGTTGTCAGATGTATTTATAATACATAGAGTAGGACTACCTGATTCATAGAAGCATCTTGGCATTATTAGAGGTGTTGTGTCCTCCAATGGTTGTTCTACGATAAAACTTTCAAGGTTGGCATTTAGCTCTCCCTGAACATGGACTACTGAGTTAGCAGGAACTACAGTTCTACGAGGTAAAGAGACCTTCGCAACCATGGGTACTGCTCGTCCTGCTCCATAATATATTCTAAGTTCTTCTGCATGTAGGGACAAAGTTCTTTTATTCCTCTTTAAATCCATCACTGCTTCCTGTTCATCTAGAAAGTCTAGCCCAAGTAACATGTCATCATCTATGGGTGCTACACAAACTTCTAATTGGTAAACTCTGCTTCCCAGTTTCAATTCAACCGGACCTACCATCATGATATTCATCTTCATTCCTCTTCCTGCCCCATGCATGAGTGATTGGCACAAAACCGGTGGTTTCTCCTCTAATTTTTCATAAGTCCTATCTGAAATGATTGTCATTTCTGCCGCAGAGTCTAAGACTGTGACCAATCTGTAGTTATTCACGTATACAGGAACTCGAAGCATTTTTGCATCTCCCGTCTTCATAACAGACAATGTTCTTCCCAAACTATCCATGATCTCATCCGGAATCTCTTTGTCAATCAGGTTTTTTGTCCTGTTAGGGTCTTCTAGTCTCTGTTCTGGCTTCTCTGTGTTGGCTGATATCATGTCAACATTGCTTGTCAAGTTTTCTTCACTTTTCAATTTCGTATTGCCATGGGTGTTCGCCAAGGTGGATTCTTGTGTCCCTTGCTTTTGCTGAGTTATTGTTGAATTTACTACGATGAGGGATTCCATTGGTACAGGAATATCAACGTGGACTGGTGAAGGTGTGGTAACCAGGGCAATCTCAATTTTTTCTCTTATTTCAGCTCTCTCAAGCTTCTGTTCTGTAACTTTTACTGCATTATTATTTAATGGTGGGTGATAATTTTCAGCATGGGTCGGTTTTATCCCAGTCTGACCGACCCTTACTTGTTTAAAGGCTTCTGTTTTTTCATTTTTTCCCTGGCTTTTGTCTCTTTGCTGAGTTGGCTTTAAGCAGTGTCTTGCAATATGGCCATGCCCTCCACAGTTGTAACATCTAAATGTTCCTCCCTTTTCTGAACCATACTGTTTTGACTGTGCATTGGAAACTTTCTTTTGTAATTCCTGGAGGGTGGCATTAGTTGTTTCTTGAAATATGGACATGCTCTCTACTAACCTTGCTATTTGTTCCTCCATGGTGGGTTTATTATCCTCCTTTTGTCTAACTGTTTGACACAGTGGTTCAAGATACTTAGTTTTACCTTTTGACCCATAAATGGAAGTGTCCAAATGTTGGCTGAGTTTAACTAGCTGGCAGGCTTCCTCAATGGTCTTAGGTTTCAGCATAGAAGCTGATTTCCTCGCTTCTTTATCATTGAGGGCCTGCAAAAATTTGGTGATGATCTGGGTCTGAATATAATGATCTGGAACATCCCGGAAAGCTTTGTCGGCCAAACTGGAAAGCCTATCTGCCCATTCATCTGTGGTTTCTGTGGGGCTTTGTCGCGCACTGTGGAACTGTACTTGAAGTGTTTCCATCTCATTGGCATGGTTGAAACGTTGTTCCATTTTCTGTATGACTTCCTCATAGGTAACATCTCTATTGTGTCTTATCAGGTTGGTGACATATCGGCTGGCTGCCCCGGTTAGACACCAGCACAACTGATTTCTTCGTTCTAAGTCATTCCATCTTGAAGAGTCAGCAAATATCTCAAATTTCACCAGAAAAGATGACCAGTCTTCGCTTTTGTCGGTTCCATCAAATTTGAAAGATTTAACCATTGTTGATGGTGGTTGTGATTGTCGTGAACTGTAGGACATTGGTCGAGAATCTGCGATGAGAGACTGATGTGGTATTGGTGTTTCCATCAGGTCTGAGGGAGGTCCAACTAAATTATCTCTGCGAACTGGTGTCACTGTTGTGTGTCTTTTGGGGGTGTAAGACTGGGTTGGTACATGTCTGCCAACAGTAAGGCCTGGTATATACTGTTGACTTGGTCTGGTCGACTGAATGTTCCGGAGTGTCATTATTGGCGCTGATTCTCCTGGTTCCTCTTCCCTCTCTTGCGAAGGAGTGGTCTTTATCCTACTCATTTGTCTAGGCATGGACAGGGTTGTGGTTTGCTGGGTCACTTGTCGTGGTGTTGATGTTACGAACTTCACCCTTCTAGGATTTGTAATAATCGGTGTATTGTTGTCGACTGGCATCGCATATCCATGGTCTTCAACAATATCAAAATTTGGTGGTCTTTGTGTGGACGCCTTCGATGAATGAAGGTCTTCGACTTTCATGTGTTGTTGTAACAACTGTGCTCTTGTCTGTTGAATTCTTTCTAGCTCATCCAACATTTCTTGTTGTTGTTCTGCGATGGCTACCATATCGTCTTCATGAATTGACTCAAGATTTAAACTTTCTGCATGATCTTGGGCAGTTGAAAAATCTATGAGGTGAGCTATTCTTTCCATCTTAATGTGCGGTATGGTCCCAATTTATATTGTGTTTCTAGGGATCGTGACCTGAATGTTTGTAATATACCTGACACTTATTATTCGCCGCCTCTACCTAGTCTCTTCGTATCGTCTCCTCTTATCGTCTGATCGTCTCGTCTTCTCTTATCTTTTCACTCCGAACTCGCGGGTAATCCTGTCACAGCCGTGTAGACTCTAGAGAGATCTTTATTCCAAAAGGAGGCTTAGTGTTGAGTCTACGATGAATCCCGAGAAACCTCGGCGATGGCCGTGGTAGTTACCGGAAGAATTCACTACAGTAGAAACATCTCTATATTTGTATCGTTGCAAACTTCTCTAGACATATAATCTTTTTTTATGCTGTATCGTCATGTTAATTGGCGATCCGATACTTAGTATACCTTGTCAGAGTGGGTAAAGGCCGTGAGGTCATTGATTCAAATAAGAATAAGTCGTTTAAGAAGGTCTATGAGTATTAAAGCATCATCAATCTTCAGAAATCTTGATGCTCTTAAAACTTTGTCCGAATTCATGACAAATATGTTGTTGTGCCAGCAGATAAAGCCCCTAACAACATTATTTTTATCTGCAAAAAAATTACATAGAGTGTTTAATTAATGAGTTAGGCATGGACAGTTCACTTGGCAATCCTACTTACACATTTACTGCGCTTTCAAAAGAGTTTATTGAAAATCACAAATCGATATTGACATTCTTTGGTCTCAAAATCAAAGTCGAAGATTGTGATCTCCCCTTTTGGATACCAAAACTTCACAAAAATCCACACAAACAGCGTTTTATAGCAGGATCGTCTAAGTGTACTACCAAAACACTATCGCAACTCCTGACCACTATTTTAACAACAGTAAAAACGGGGCTTCAAAAATACAGCGACACTTTCTACTACAGGAGTGGAATAAACGAAATGTGGATATTAAAAAATTCAAAAGACCTGATAGACATCTTGTGGTTTGGATCTCTTTCACATTGAAACAGCATTAAAACATTTGATTTTTCGACAGTCTATACGGCCATCCCTCATATCCAGCTTAGAACTAGGCTTAAAGATCTTATAAAACGCTGCTTTTTCAAGAAAAACAGAAGAGACGATATCAATACTTAGTAATTAGTCATGACAGAACTTACTTCGTCATTAACGACTCTAAATCTAATACTAAATATACTGAAGTCCAAATCTGTCATATGTTAGATTTTCTGATTGACAACATATTCGTCATGTTTGGAGGACATGTTTTTCAACAGACTGTTGGTATTCCAATGGGAACTAATTGTGCTCCTCTCCTCGCCGACCTGTTTTTGTACTCTTATAAGGCTGAGTTCCTAGAATGCCTGCTGAAGAAGAAAGAAAAGACACTGGTCCAGATCTTTAATTTAACATTCCGCTATAATGATGTTTTGTCGCTCAGCAATGCTAAATTTGGTGACTACTTACATTCAATTTACCCTAGCGAGCTTGAAATTAAAGACACCACCAATACACTAAGCTCAGCCTCTTACTTAGACCTACTTCTAGAAATAGACTCAGGAAAACTACAAACTAGACTCTACGACAAACGTGATGACTTCAACTTTCCAATTGTCAACTTCCCGTTCATCGACAGCAACATTCTAGCAGCTCCAGCGTATGGTGTGTACATTTCACAACTTATACGTTATTCTAGACCCCGCGATTGGTATTCCGATTTTCTAGACCGATCCCTGTTGTTGACTGCTAACTTACTCAAACAAGGGTTTATTGCACCTAGGTTGATGTTATCTCTCCAGAAGTTCTATGGTCGTCACCATGATTTAATTGATCGTTATGGGAAATCAGTGTCTCAAATACGATCTGACATGTTTGCTGAGTCATAGGTAGTGATTCCTTTTCCTGGATTGGACTTTTCCCTAGACATGACAATGAGTAACTCGACGGGTGTCTAATTAGAGACAGGCACTGCTTACTCGTCCGGAGCACCTGAGTGCACCCATTGTTTTTATTGGGTTCGGGTTACTCTCTTTCGGTTGTTTGTGTTTTTGGTTTTTGTGTTGCGTTTTGTCTACATCCGGATTTGTAACTGTCCCTTGACTTTTGGCTCTTGTTGTTCGGTCGGTTTTCTTTGCTATTTTTCTTAGTAAGTGTACTGGTTGGTAGCTTCCTTTAGACTTTATATATATAATTTATATATTATATTTAAGTAGCTTAATATGTCAAATATTTTATTTTGTCACGGACTAACGGTATCCGATCTAATTGACTACAGTTTAATTCGACCAAGAAATATAGCTGTAGTGAATTAATTCATACGAAATATACTGTGTTGCTCTCAGTCTATGTTAACACAAAAATTGAGTGAAAAACATTAATAGTTACTCAAGTAATCAATAGTACAGTTATCTGTGGAAAGACTATCTTTCTTCTGAGTTTGGGAATCCATGTCAACGAAAGTCATACAAATAAAACGCTTAATGTATCTATGAATTTTATTAGGTGAAATGAACTTCATTTCAGTCCATCAATACTAAAGTTAATAATTAATATAACGGTCAATAAAAAACAATTTGAACCAAGCTTATTAACAACTAAACAGATAATTCCAAAATATACTCACTCAAAAAAGAAACTCAACATCGGATAATTTTTTTCATATCATTTTTTGCGGACAAATAACCTATAAATATTCAAATATATATACACAACATCATAATTACACCTTAATTAAAGGTTTTCAGATGAAAGCATTTAAGTTCATCCACCTGTGAACGAATGTGGTCGAAATCTAAAAGACACTATGAATTACACATTGCTAAAAACAGGGTCGACTTTCACGTGCAAATCAATGGTATTTTTAACTCATCACGTGTAACAGTAGATTTTTTAGAGTAACAGAATGTTCATGAGATCCGTTGGCCATCTCTGGATCTTAAACCAATTGAACATCTGTGGGATGAACTGTATCGGCGCGTGCTCACGACAACCACCGCCGCCAAATCTGAAACAGAGTAGGCACTTCAGTATGAGTGGCAAATGATACCGCGTGTTCGTACTCAACGTTTAATTAAATCCATGCAAAGTAGAGTAAGGGCTGTGTTACAAGCAAATGGTAGCCACAACACTGACATTTTTTGCGTGATTTATTGACAATATGCGACAAAATGTTATATTCAATGTTAAAAGAACTCATGAAAAAGAAGTGTGCCAATTTTTTTAAAGTAGTATATGAAGTAAAATTCCAATATTTTGTATGTTGTGTTTCTTTTTTGAGTAAATATATCTATCTGAAACCATCATAAGATTAAATACTCACTGTTCATTTTTTAAATTTATTTTCAAAGATTGGATGATTTCTTCGAACATTTTCATCCCAGAGTGAAAAAATTGAGTGTCATTCTGGGATCAAGTCTTTTGAATAAATGGCAACTCAATTATTGTTGAACAAACACTGCTTTATTAGAAAAAAAGTTTGATAAATACAAATACCCAATTTCACCTTTCAAAATACTCCCTTAACATAAGATTACTACTAACAGGCGAGTTAGAGTGATGGAACAGCCAAACAAACACAATATAATCTGTATCAAATTGCATTGTGTCAATTTCTTGTTTAACATTGTTTGATTTAAACCGGGCATTGTCAGTTATTAAGTGTTTGTTCTTTGTAATTGATTGACTCTGGTAATCTATTACAATGTTACTGCAAATAAAAACCATGCATATTTTTGTATGAAAACATCAAATGTTGTCACTCTGCAGACAAAGACGGAACAGCATTCAATGTAAGTAGGGACATAGAACTAAATATAAACGTCACACGGAGTACACAACCTATCATTTCTATTTACATTATAGAATCGACCAGTTTCAATATCCATCCATCCATCCATCTCTCTCTCTCTCTCTCTCTTTATCTATCTATCTATCTATCTATCTATCTATCTATCTATCTATCTATCTATCTATCTATCTATCTATCTATCTATCTATCTATCTATCTATCTATCTATCTATCTATCTATCTATCTATCTATCTATCTATCTATCTATCTATCTCATAAAGCCAATGCATAACACTGGTACAGTGATATAACAATAAATATCTATCTATCTATCTATCTATCTATCTATCTATCTATCTATCTATCTATCTATCTATCTATCTATCTATCTATCTATCTATCTATCTATCTATCTATCTATCTATCTATCTATCTATCTATCTATCTATCTATCTATCTATCTATCTATCTATCTATCTATCTATCTATCTATCTATCTATCTATCTATCTATCTATCTATCTATCTATCTATCTATCTATCTATCTATCTATCTATCTATCTATCTATCTATCTATCTATCTATCTATCTATCTATCTATCTATCTATCTATCTATCTATCTATCTATCTATCTATCTATCTATCTATCTATCTATCTATCTATCTATCTATCTATCTATCTATCTATCTATCTATCTATCTATCTATCTATCTATCTATCTATCTATCTATCTATCTATCTATCTATCTATCTATCTATCTATCTATCTATCTATCTATCTATCTATCTATCTATCTATCTATCTATCTATCTATCTATCTATCTATCTATCTATCTATCTATCTATCTATCTATCTATCTATCTATCTATCTATCTATCTATCTATCTATCTATCTATCTATCTATCTATCTATCTATCTATCTATCTATCTATCTATCTATCTATCTATCTATCTATCTATCTATCTATCTATCTATCTATCTATCTATCTATCTATCTATCTATCTATCTATCTATCTATCTATCTATCTATCTATCTATCTATCTATCTATCTATCTATCTATCTATCTATCTATCTATCTATCTATCTATCTATCTATCTATCTATCTATCTATCTATCTATCTATCTATCTATCTATCTATCTATCTATCTATCTATCTATCTATCTATCTATCTATCTATCTATCTATCTATCTATCTATCTATCTATCTATCTATCTATCTATCTATCTATCTATCTATCTATCTATCTATCTATCTATCTATCTATCTATCTATCTATCTATCTATCTATCTATCTATCTATCTATCTATCTATCTATCTATCTATCTCATAAAGCCAATGCATAACACTGGTACAGTGATATAACAATAAATAACATTTTATCAAAGATAAAAGTGTTTATATAACTCATGTTTTTAAAGTTTTATTAATTATATATTGTTAATCATTTTGATTTGAGTGCACTCAAGCATGAAATTTTGGTTGGAACTTTTCAATATTACATAAGACCTTTGATTAATTTCTTCAGCTGATGTCACGTGATCAGCAGATCAAATTGAAGTTAATGTTTTCATAATATTATGTAATACCATCTGTTTGATGTATTTATTTTATATGTTTATACTTGTTTTAATTTGCGTCATTAATAAAATGACATTTAATTGGAACTTTTGTCTCTGCTCCTTTTCAAAAAACCTAGTGGAGTTGCTGGATCACTTTGGGTACGTTGCCAAACTTGATGGTATATAAATATTAATAACAACAGCTATATACAATATATACACATATATCTACAGAGAAACGTTACACAGAACTTAGAGCCTGGAAGAACAAAACCAGCATTTATATTTTTCATAAAGTTACAGAGTTTCTTAAGAGTAGTCTTTCTCTTACTTGACATGAGTTCTGAAAATTTAATAATATTGTGTCTATATATAAAGTAGTGGGATGGTGCTTGTTTACGGTTTTTGTTAAGATAATTGCATTTTAAGAGATATTCATCTCCAATATGTGAACTATTACATAATACTTTGTCAAATATGAATTTTTTTATATGTACATAGGGTATATACCTAATTCACTATATATCATATGATTAGCGATTACTTTTTCTGGCCTTTAAAATGCGCTTAAGGAACTACAACTGATCATTTTCTATAGCAGGGGCTTTATGATGCCCTCAAACTTCAGAAACAATTGTTGAACATTACTTGCTACATAAGTATCAAATAAATGTAGTAAAGTTTCAACATTATAATAATCATTAAGTATTTTATTAAACAAATGAACAACTGTTTGTTCAGACAATTTCTTTTGAGTATTTCTAAAATTTCCAGTATAATAAAACAAAACACTCAAATGTGTAAATTTATTACATATATCAATTATTAAAATTGCCATTTTAAAAATCTCATTTCTTCTCTCTTCCATCTACTTCTAAATATTTAAAAAAAAATTCTATCACAAATTTATGTAAAAATTATATTCAATAAGTATAAAAATTGTCTATCATAATTTGTAAGTCATTTTTATTTTCACTTAATAATACGATGTCGTCAGCATTCACCAATAAGTATAAATTTCCGGTTTATCTCATATGATTTACAATTGTGATTGCATTGTCCTAATTTTGTCCTTGTCCTTAGTCTAAAAGCATTGCACCACTAGACAATCCATGGTGATATATACATATTTGTAATCAGAGCTATTATATTTCTATAGATGTAGAATTATCAGGTAAAGGACAAAGAGCACGTCAAGACCGCTCTTTGATACAGAATTAGGCAAACAAGTTTCTTTTATACCTGTCTTGTTTAATCTCAGTGTCAAAGTTTATGAACTGAAAACCCAACAATTGAGCAGGACATCAACAACTAAAGGATGTGCAGTTTCCATGTTTCTGGGAAATGCTTGGTATTTGCTATGTCGTCACATAGCGCTGGGAAGAGAAAACCAGACTAAACAAACAAAACACACTAAAATGGACAATTTAATAAGTAGAAAAGTTCCCTCATACGGAACTAACCGGGTATTATAACATATTTAATTATAGGGTAGGCATCTTGGTTTAACAATTTACATGAACGGCACGTTGTAGACGACCTTTTAACAGAAGGAAATACGAACGATTAGGTCAACTTGTTGTTTGCCCGACAGAAACATCTTAAAGCACCAATCTTTTGTTAAATTGCGTCCTTTGAAGGCAGGTGTCTTGGATGTTTAAAGTTTGTTGAGGTTGCGGGTTCGAGTCTCTCTGCTGGCAGGGTGTACTCGACTCCAATCTCAATATTCTTTCGTCAGTAAAAATGATGTAACAGTTACGCTAATGTTATCTCTGCAAACACCACTGAAGAAATGCTTGTCAGTTCTGGTTTGTTAGAACATGTCTCCTGACAACACTTGATGTTCCTGACAGCTAATTAACGACAAAAAACTGTATAAACACTTATTTTGACGCAGGTTAGTTCGATAGTTTGTCGTGCTGAATTAAGAGCCGTGGTTCATCGGATAATGACGGACAATGTCTCTGTTTTAGCAATAGGGTAGTAACTTGTGTTCTGTTGTTGTTTTTTCTCAGTTCAAAAACTGAAACGAAATGTAAAGAAACCCTTAAAATTCACTCTGTTGTTTATATAAATGTACTTAGGGTGACTTTGATACGTTAAAATGGACATTTTTAACAAAACTATGATTATAGATCATCGATGGAACAACATAGAGGTCCGAGGTTAGACAACAGTGTAATGTTCCTTTTTGAGGAAATCAAGGAGTCTCATCAGTGTTTAATAAGGAGGGCATCATCATTAAACGTTAATAAGGAGGGCATCATTAAACGTTAATGAGGAGGGCATCATTAAACGTTAGTAAGGAGGGCATCATTAAACGGAATGAACAATCGGCTATCATGAATGAGGCAAAAACAAAATACCGAACACCAAGGAAACTGTTAAAAAGGCAATCCACAAATCGAAATCAAAGAATCCGGCAAAATCGAGAACCAATAACAAACATAAAGCAACTACAGCAATGGCCCTGACTTAGTACCGGCATTTCAAAAGACATGGTGGGTTAAACCAAGTTTTATGGCATGCTAATCATTCCGCTTCTAGTTCTTTTGTGTCTAATTTGACACTGAAAAATGTTGGTAATCATACAGTAAAAGAAATGCTGACAAAACGTTCATTTGAATTAGGTGAATGGTTTTATGTGTGTTTGAGTAGTGTTTAAGGAGTAGGAAGAAGCCCGAGTAACAAAACTCTCGACCTTCGGTAGCTTTATGATACGTTGCATTCTTCACAACACCAGAAAAATCATACAAGTGGCAAAAACAAGTAACAGAACTCTTATAATTGTTAACATGAATAAACAACTTAAAGTTCATAAAGTACAAAACTAATCAATACAATTTTTTAAAGTTCCCTTTCCCATAATTGAAATTAAAAAATGTTGAATAAGGAGACTTTATCGTAACTTAAATTGTTACTTTTAACTTAAATGCAAGTGTATGCTGTAACATATTAAACTCATGATACGAGTAATTGCGGCAAACTTTTATGCGGTCGGCTCAACTATATGAATAATGGTAAAAACAACACACTCTTAAAAACTGCAAACAAGTTTAGTCAAGTTACAATAAGAAAGAGCAACTCGAATCCATTGATATTTGAGTCAAGCTCTTTGAGAACAATGCGGTCCAAAAAGTCACCAAAATGTAAATTTGTTAAATGACAAGAATTAGAGAAAGTCGAAATTAAATGATTGTGCTGGGTATTTTCTTATTCTTTCAGTGATATAGTCATTGTCTAAATTTACTACCATAAAATTTTAAAAAATGATTGAAATTATGTTTTTGTTCAAAAAGTGAAGATGGACTTTGCCGAAATTGGTATATTGTTTTGGACTTTCGATGATAAAAGCTCTACAGCATCTAAAGCATTTGTATTTTAAGTATTTGTAGGGGGTAGGGGTTGAACACCACTAAGTATTCTTGATAAATAAATTCTATGGTATTTTTAATGCATTTTATTTACACCCACAAGTTTGATGCCTCTGCTGGGGTGCTGTTACTCACCGAGGATATCACCAGCCCAGTAGTCACACTTTGGTGTTGACAAGAAAAATAAATGATTCTATCAGTGATATAGTCATTGTCTAAATTTACTGTCTTAACAATTTTGCAGTGAGAAAGTTTTTCTATTCTCAAGTTGTAGATGGGTTTAGTCGACTTTTATATAATATTTTGGAACTTTGGTGATTAAAGCTCAACAACTCCTTCTGACACATTTTGATTTATTATTATTAGAAAAAAAGAGGAACAATTCTATCAAATTTTCTTTGGTGAAAATATCGACGACAGAGAACCTATTATGACAGTTTTCTTTTACTATGTCATTGACATATTGTTAAATCTTGACTTTAGCGCACTATAACAGGTTAAAACATTTCTCAACGTCGTCTGCTGAGGCATGAACGGTTGTCAGCAAGAGCTGGAATCAGGATATCTTAGTTCATATTTATAGACATGTAAATATTATTATTGATATTTTGACATTATGATGTTGCTTACACCCAGCTTTATGTAAATGCTCACCTTATTATTTAGTTACTCATAATATCCGTACATTGCATTTCATATAATCTCATATAAATGAGGAAATAAAGATATGAATGAATGAATGAAGTATACAGAGTTTCTTAAATTGAAGGGTATTTTAAGAGGTAATTTTTCATTATTACTATATCACTGTAAAATATTCAATGACATTCTTCTTGGCATCGAACAAGCCTACGCTCGGGGACTAACAGTCCACCAGCAGACCCAGTGGTTGAAAATAAAATGTCGACAAAAATGTTTTAAAATGTACAACGCGTTTTGTTTAATTAAGACTCATCGGTGGCGCTCAAACTGAAATAAAGTTAAAATCACAAATTCTATTTTTATTGCATTTTACTACGGAGATTATTACATATAGAAAGAAAATCATGTTTGAACAATGCATTTTTACAGCGCGTAAACGCTTTACATGCGAACATAGCTTTATATAAAAATATTATGTACTAAAAAGTATCAATATTTAACTATAATTTAAAAGAATAATAGGTTTCTACATACATTCCATGTTGATTTTCCTCCTTCTTCCAAATTCTTTAGGTAATCTATGGTTTTAAACTTAATGATTCTAGGAAATTCTCAAATTTTTTACTTTTTAAAATATTTATAATTGTCCCCATTCGACGAATCGCAGTTTGATGAGTTCCAGTTTTGCTTAAATTGGTCAAAAAATTATTTTTCACTAGTATAAGTAACCAATTTTCAGATATACAATATTGTATTGTCCATATGTAAAACATTCCACATTGATTTAGAAGTATGGATGTGATTTACGAGTTCCATTTTTGCCAACTTGAATGAACCAGTTTTTGTAAATACTATTCCTAGATAAGGGAAATGTGTTAGTATTTCTAATTCAGTGTTGTTATATGTAAATCGTAAATTGTTCGGTAAGCGACCATTCGCAGATATTAATACTTTAGTTTTATCTATGTTTACTTTTAATTTCCACTACCAATACCAAATTAATATGGAGTGTATATTGTTATGTAGTTTACATAAAAACTTTATTAACACTTTTATTCGTATATGTAGATAACAGTAGCGTAAAAACGCTATCTATATAAATCAGAAAATAGAAAACAAGAAATAGCCAATCGTTGAAGAATAAATGCATGGCCAGATCTTAATGTTTGCAAATTTCGTTATTTATGCACAAAGTGGGTTACTGATGTTTTTATTTGCAATAAATAACAATACATTTATGTAATGGAATATAGACTTTAGCAAGAAAATATTTTTAAATGTTTCAATGTCCCCCGCCGCAATGCGACGGAGGGACCCAGTAATGGTCTGCGTCTGTGCATCCGTGCGTTCGTCAATCACACTTTTGGGGACACAGCTATTCTGAAACCGCTTGGCAGATTGCTTTGATATTTAGTAGGATTAATTATTATGATGGGTAGATGTGCATATTATACTGTCATTTTGATTTGTCAAATTTTGTAGGAGTTATGAAACTTTGACCATTTCAGCAGTATAATACAATGGTAGATCTTCAGGATGCATCTCTGAAATCGCTTGACAGATTGCTTTGATATATGGTAGGATTAATTATGATGTGTAGATGTGCATACTGTACCATCATTTTATATGTCAAAATTTCTATGAGTTATGGGACTTGAACCATTTTAGCAATATTGAACAATATTGAAAACAAATTTTATCAAGCACTCTACTTTCACATTCTGATGAAGTTTTTTTCATGTGGTTGCTTAGCTCTTCCCAAATGACTGTCAAAACAGTTCTAATATTACATGCTTATTATTTTCTCCCAAAACTAAATGTATCACACATTTTTTTTCCAATTTTATTTTCTCACGCCTCTTGGGCAATTCGATACTGTAGCGGCGGGGACATTTGGCTACGCGTAGCAACTTGCCCTTAATTGCTATATTTTGTATCTAAAGTGTTTTATATATGATTTATTGGACTGTACGGTTCGCGTGGTATTATAAATAACAACACTTGGATATCCTATAGGATTAAACATCGTTTTCAATGGATTTATCGGTATATCAACAAGACCAACTCACTCACATACAAATAAAAGTCCTTCGTTTATGATATGTTTGTGAGTGAGTTGGTCTTGTTGAGATACCGATAAATCCATTGAAAACGGTGTTTAATCCTTATAATTCTTTAAAGTGTTTCTCAACTTAATATTTCGTGTGTATTTGGTAGCGGGATTGACTGAACGTATGAATATTTTGTTTTTTTTACGTACGATTATTTCCATAAACCATTTTCTGATTTTAATAAACACAATTAAGTTTTACATCAATCTATAACCTTGTTTTCTGTATCGAACACAGTTTTAAATTTAACAAATCATTAATGATAATTCATCAAACAAAGAATTTGAAAGTTGATTGCTACTTTCGATATTGAAAGCCGCCATCTTTGTTTACATGGTTACGCTAAAAAATAGTTCGGTCAACGTCGTTTATCCTAAATTCTAATATGACGTGCTTTAAAGGCTTTGAGACCACAACTGTGGTAAAAAAAATGATTTATCTATGAGCAACACGCGCTGAGAAGGGCGTGTTTTAAATGGCTGTTCCAATTACAAAACTGTAACTCCCACCGGAAAGCTATTGCATATTACGTATAAATCTAATAAATAGCGACCCACGCTATAATTATCCGTTGCAATATATTGTGTGTTACATTGACGGAACAGCCAGTTAATGGCGGAAATGATGTTTTCTATAGGTACGAAAATATTATAAATGTACTCTATTTGTCTTATTAGAATAGAATTAATTCACGGAGGCTGTGATTTATCATTGTTTTACCACACGGGATGACCACAGCCTCCGTGAATTATTTCTTTAATAAATTGAGTCAACTTCATTTATCAAAAAATATATTTCGTTAAAAACCTCCACCGGAAGTAATCTAGCCCAATCAAATAAACGTATTTCTAAATATGCAAATCATATTAGAATTATTATTTTGTAAATAACAACAACCAACTCATCGCTTTCGTGTGTCTATGATTACCTTGATCTATGAATCGTAAACAGTTTCTGTTTTAACTTTGGAAGGGCTATATATTTTATCAGATTGGAAAGTAATGTTAGAAAAAAAATCAGTTTCCTATGTGCCTCGTTTTAGTATCTTGCAATACATAGTATTTCCGGTATTTCGTCACCCATAAGTCAATTTAGTTAGAACAATAAAGTGAATAGCTTTTACCATTTAATGATTATAATTTCTGAACAGTTGCTATGCTTCATTTTCTTATGAAATAAACATAAAACGGATCAATTCAGTATTATCTCATTAAAGTAAGATGCAATTCATCCAGTGTTTATAATTTAAAAAAATGGATACAATATAAAGACACTTACAGATAACATTAGATCATGTAGTTTGTTGTACCCATTTCGAAAATAGTTCTTATCCCAATCAGTGAGTCCTTTGAGTACAAAAATTATTCGACTTCATTTGGGGTAGAAAAATTCGCTAATGTAAGTTCTGGAAGTGGTGTTCATCACTAAGATTACTGTCGGGTTCAACACCGAGGTTGCGAGTTTGAGTTTTAATGTGAGCAGGATATGTTTTACTCGAACATAATTGATAAATTTCGATTGCCAGTTTTCCATATTTTACCTACCCAAATAAAACTTCGAAGTCGTGGTATGCTGAAAATTTCTGAACCGGATAACAACAACAGAAACATACTGCCATTACTTAAAGAACTCGTGAATATTATTAAATGTAAAAATCCTTATTGGAAGGAGGATGGACGTTTTTACGAAAAAACAGCAAGCCATTTCCAATAACTCCGAAATCGACTGTTACAAAATGTCTCGCCCAGAATATGCATGTAATTTTTTTCGCGCATTATAATAAGCATGACGCAACGAGGTTTCATATTCCATGCGAAGATCCAGAAAAAACAAGTATATCTGACTGATTGATTGATATTTGCTTTATGTCTAGCGAGCAGTATTTCAGCCATATTCAAGACGAGAACAATGTAACAAACAATAAATCAATTCGGGAAAGATGGATCAAAGGGTAAGAATTTTAAATTCTACTAGAAAAGTACGAGGTAAGGGCGGAAAATTTTACCTTGGCTACAACGAGCTTACTAATATCGATATCGAAATAACGTAACAACAATTAAAGACGTATAAATATGCATAACTAAATCTATAGGTTTATTGTTTATTCAGGGGCGTAGCTGACCTTTGTGCCATGTGCAAGCAAATTTAATTAGGGGAGTAGTCTGGGAATGGCCTTAGGTCCCCAGCGGGTCCAGGGCTGAGCCCTGGTAGGGTGACAAGGGGGTAAAGCCCCCCCCCCCCCGGCCGGAAGCTCCTGCATTTTGGGGTTTTAAAGAGTTTAATCTATACATAAATTAAATGACAAAAACGAACGTTTTTTACCCTTTTTATGTAACAGTATGCTTAACAAATGGATCTCATAGAAAACAAAGATTTTTGTCTAATTTAAAGATACTATACACCAATTTTTCTGGATTTTAATTTTTTTTTTGACAATCTGATGTGCAAGCAAATGATTTTTTGCTTGTATGGGAGCTACGCGCCTGTTATTAGCATATATAAAGAAAATAAATATAAAAAAAAACAGCAAAGGTCATAAGTGTGATAATAAATTTTGATTAAGAACCCAACCGTCTTCAACAAATAAATCCAACTATAACTACCCTGATCGTCTACAGCAGATAAAAATAGTACTAATGAATATATGTTAAATATTTGTTAACACAGGTTGCAAGTCTATTTTGAACATCTAGGAACTTCTGATATTTAAATCACTAAACAATATGACATTTTAAATGTACAGCCCAAGTCAAAGATAAACATAGAGAGCATCCGAAGCAATAATTTTGGCTTGAATGTTACTGTTGTTTATTTCGATGCAGGAAGTTTTGCTTGTGGGGCGTTTTCATGTCAACTCGACAACTGTATATTTCATTTAATGTGGACCGATTCTGAAAGTTGGCAGAGTTCTACATGGAGAGAACTTCGTGCAGTAGAGTTATGCTTAGATACATTTAAGAATGATTTAGCTGGAATTTTTGTCAAATGGTACACCGACAGTCAAAATAGATGTTCCAAATTTGGAGTCTGCTCCCTTTTGGCCATTAATTTTTCATAGCAGTTTGCAGTGTATGCCATGTATATAAGATGTATTGGAATTTAAAGATTCCAAGGACATTTACGTTCGGGATTCTATAAAAAAACCAACTCACTGTTTGGATCAGAACGTTTTAAAGGTAGCATTTTTGTTATACGTATATAGTCTACATTAATGTTGTGCGTTTAAAATAAACATTTTTCGTTTTGATCAAAAATTAAGTACTCACAAGGATTGATTGTGGTGAACAGTTTTGGACAATCAAGAAAATACTAATATGAAATCTCAAGTACGAAATGAAATCAGTAACGATCGCTTGAGCTATTTTTGGATTGAGAAAAGTGCACCCACTTGGGTATACATCATACACGTATACATATCTACTCTACGAAATAGGTCTATTACAACTATAATGCCGACTTAGCATGTAAATTTAGTATTAGCTAAAACGCGCATTTGGGTTAGTTGCCCTGATTGTATGGTCGCCCATTTAGGCTTGAAGTTATGTTGCCTTTTTCTTAATAATGAGCGGTGTCGAGTTTGTTTTATTCAGTACACATTACATATACAAATTTACCCATGTTTACTTAACTCATTCAAGCAGGTATTTAATTAATTATGTTTTAATTCCACACATTTCAGGTGTATTCGAAATTTTTAGATGAGAGGATATTTTTTTTTTAAATTATGTTGTTTGAAGGAATTGAGTGCTGGATTACCAACTGCAATTTACAATTCCAAGGATGGAAATACGTTGACAAAATATAAGTACGGATTAAAGCTTAGTGCAGCTGGTGTAAAATGTTCGATTTCCAGCTAATAATTATCATGTAATACTTGACTTTACTTGATGAAAACATCGTGCTCGATATCTAAAGTAAGAATCTGTATATTCCGTTGTTTGGGCTCACGAGTAAACCGGATTTGCTACTCCTTGCAATTCTTTTCATGTTAAATGTGTAACAGAAGGAACAAGGAGACAGTTGTCTCAGCCTTGCAAGAAAACGGAACGTATTACACCAAAAATACTTGTCAACTTGTGTTAAAATTCTGATCCACTCCTAATCTCTACGATAAACGTATAGTAAATATATGCGTACATGCAATAGGTTTTGCTAGATTTCTCAAGGTTTGTGAACTTGTTTTATTAGAGCTTGTGACATTTAGTTTTTTTTAATTTACATGTATCAAGGTTTATTGAACAAATTAAAACGTGCAGGTATCGAGAAGGTAATTATGTAATAATTGCAAAACTAACACGCCGACATGCTCAGTATCCATGTTACTATATATACTATATCAATTGAAATAAGTGATGACAACAATATTTTCCTCCAAATAACTAACTGTAGATTCCTACAAGCTCCGAAATTTATGACATATTTCTTACACAAGGGCACCTCCGATATTAGAATTGTTGTTTATTTGATAAATATTTAATGTTCATTTGAGTTTTAGGACAAATACGAAAATACTGCTCAAGCTTCCAAAAGGATTATTAATTGCGCAATGTCTGAAAGGAAACTATTTGTCGAGGTTTAAACAAGCGCCACAAGACTGATCACCGGTTATAAACTTGATCTTTTTCATACTTACGATTGGAAGACATGTATAGATATATTGGTATAAACATTGTATTTTTATAGCATACATCGAACGTTTATTGTCGTACTTAGACGTCTCTAAGCCCTGGTCTGAAATGTTTAATGTGACACAGGCTCATAGGAATTAGCAAAACAACTAATATGATTATTGCATTTGTTCTAACTTGTATCTCTAAGGCAAGCACTTGAATGCACATTATTTGGATGCCTAATGTTATTTGTTCTTCATTTAACATTTATAACAGGAAAGCTATGCTTTCTTAAATAATCTAATAAATAAAATCCAATACTTAACTGTATCCAGAAACAAGTCACGTGCTTGAGGAAGGTAAATCAAATACTTATAATAATGGGCATGCTCAGTTAATTCCGGTGTTGACTGTTTAAAGTTTACAGGAACTTCGTTTGAATTTCCATACAAATCAGTATAAAATAGCGATATAAAAATTATATAATGTTTATTGGAGGAAAAATTGCTAGAAATAGGACACGATTGGTTATTTCTAATCTATATCATATATAAACATATTGTCATTTAACATTAAATGTAAATTATTTCAAATGATCACATTCACGGAAACTATTTTATTGTTCGTTTGTTTGAATATTGTTTAACGCCACTTGCAGCAATTTTGCAGCTATTTCATGACGGACTTAGGATGGAAAACTGGCAATGCTTGTCAATTAAGATTGGAGTCTTGTTCACCCGCCAGCAGTGAGACTCGAACCCGAAACCTCAGTGTTGACAGACCACGTGATCAATAGTCGCCCACCGAGGCCCTCTCACGAAAATGAGAGATATTTTTCTGTAATAAAACGCGATATGTGAACACATAACAGTTGAAGTAACATATAAGATTCAAAATTCGACAAATTTAACACAATAAAGTTCTTATATAAATGATGTTACTTATAATCAAAATTCAAATATAATGTTACTATTAAAATATAGATACCCAGAACTGATATAAAAGCCATAAATCAAGATATTCTTATGGCTAAAATCCATTTTGTACTAAATGTATTTTGTCACGCATATAAATTGTATGCAGATGCATTAATTGCAAGGTTGCAGAAAATACTATCTTTTGAGAATTATGTGTATTGTACAAACGAAAACAAAATCCAAACACAATTCTGCTAATAATCTGAAGGGAAAAATATAATTTATTGTATAAATCTTCCATTCAAAAGGTTATTACTCCATTGTCTAATACAACAAGGGAAAAGAATAGATTTGATTGGATGAAATTGAGAATAAAAAAATTCTCGGCAAAGAAAATGTTTATAGCGCTGGGCCTTGGTCGTATATTTGACGTAATTAAATTCCAAATCCTAGGTAAACTGCAATATATTATAACAATTTAATATGAGAGACAAGTTTAAGAAGTAGATATTTGGCAATAATTATATTAGGATCTATACAAGAAGAAAAAGGAGCAAATAGAATTATACTCATAGACATATCCAATAAGTAGAATAGTCGTGTTTACCAATCAAAATACAAAAAAAGGTAACAACTTCCGTCACAGAAGGATATCATTGCTGGCCAATCAACGATAACTGCATGGATATCTCCAGTTGGGTTTATTCACGTTTCTCCAACATTGTCACTTCGACTAAAACAACAACCAATTAAGATTAAGACAGGGGATTAAGAGGCGTTCAAAGGTAGAGGTTAAGGATTATCCAACAGATAATATTAACAGATTTTAGATAAAATGATCGATAATTAAACTTTTGTTCTTTTTTATTGTTATGTTTTTTTTTGTTAGTTTCTTCATCATTATTATTATTGTGATTTTTAAAAAATTTTATAATATTTTATGCATAGCAATACTATAGTATGGCTAGCACTTGCAGAATAAATTTCAACACATTAACAAAAACATTTATGTCGACGTTACATGCGGAAGATAACGAAGGTTTGAATGCGCAGTCCAGGGTGCCGTTAACGTGCACGTTATCCCATTTAAATTGCATGGGATAACTAGTGATCGCTTTCTGAAACGGCACCAAGGACTGAGATATTCCAGATTGTACATTGAGTCGGTTGTCAATGTTTCTCTATTTCATTTGCTCTGGTCTGATACCACCTGAATCTGGTTTACCTCTGTATATGTCTGCGACTTATTTCGAATTTGTATCAGCTGAAAAATATTGTGGTGAGCGTGCATGCCAGTTTCTTTGGCTTTCTTGCGCTATCCTTAGAAGTGGTTGGTGATACGTGGTCCTTCAGTTGTGCAATGGTTCTATGGGGTGTTTTTTGTTCGCCGTCTTCGTCTGTTTGTAATAAATCGTCGTCAAGTTGTATACTTCCGTGGTTATACTTTTTAATATTGATTTGAATGTAATATATTCATTTTTATTAATTTCGTAATTATAGACAAAACATTAATGTTTTTTTTATATTTCTGTAGATGATTTTTCCTTTTATGTAAAACGAAATGCAAAATATTGAGTTAAGACACAAAACTTATAACCTATTGAAGTTTATTAAACAGGTATATGTAACAGGTAAATATCAACATGATAATCCTTCAGATGCCGCTTAATCCCCACACTTAATTGGGTGTTGTTTTAATTAATTATGAAATGTTGGAGAAACGTGAACACACCTCCAGTTGTAAGTGAAGCAAAAATCACCAGAGATAGATTTATTTCGCCTGAATGTACATTTAGTAAAAATATGGAGAAATTCAAACTCATTTTATGTCTTCATGTGATTTTTGGATGCCACGGAGACCACTTCAGAGGGGGGAGAATTAGCTGGAAACCTACTGAAACACAAAACGTAAGATGTGTCAACTAGTTAGCGCTAGCTTAAAAATAAATTCACATGTTAATTTTTTTGGAAATGTTATTAGAATGAAAGAAGCTTAACGCACATTATACATAACTTTTATTTATTTATAATCGAAATTACATATATGTCGTCACAGATCATGTGAATTTCATTTAAGTTTTAATTTTTTAATTTTTTTTACAGTAAACCGCTTATACCGACTATTTTAATCAACTTTAAACACGTATTTTATTTTAACAACTTGTTTAACAGAAGGTCGAGTTCAAGTTTAAAATGGCTTGGTCATATGGTAAAGGCCCAGGATGTACCGAAAATAGGACAGGACAATACGTTCACGAACCATTTACTGGAGAAAAATTGTGGACGTATTTCAATGGAAGTTCAAAAGCTAAACAATCGGTCAGTTCAACACAAGATCAAAAGATCGGTACAGTTTTCTATTACTGCACCGATGCAAGTAAAGAAGGAGACTGGGAACAAGGAGAGAATACGTTTGAATATACGTTTCCAGAAAAAGGGCCTTTCGTTATAAGGTATTCTATAAATCTCCAAAAACGTCATAATTATAACATTCATTATCATATACTTACGGCTAAATAATAGGATTTTTGCATATTGTATATGACCGAAACACACCGATAACCTCTTATTATTTTCATCTCGTGCAAAAATCCTGTATTCGGCTTTATGGAAAGCCAAAACTGTCTTATGTGATGTGTTTTATTTACGTTAAGTGGTTTTATCTTTACGTTTGGTGGTTTTATCTTTACGTTATGTAGTTTCTTATTTACGTTAAGTGGTTTTATCTTTACGTGTGGTGGTTTCTTATTTACGTTTGGTGGTTTTATCTTTACGTTTGATGGTTTCTTATTTACGTTTAGTGGTTTTATCTTTACGTGTGGTGGATTCTTATTTACGTGTGGTGGTTTCTTATTTACGTTTGGTGGTTTCTTATTTACGTTTAGTGGTTTTATCTTTACGTGTGGTGGTTTTTTATTTACGTTTGGTGGTTTTTTTATTTACGTTTGGTGGTTTTATCTTTACGTGTGGTGGTTTTATCTTTACGTGTGGTGGTTTTTTAATTACGTTTAGTGGTTTTATCTTTACGTGTGGTGGTTTCTTATTTACGTGTGGTGGTTTCTTATTTACGTTTGGTTGTTTTATTTTTACGTTTGGTGGTTTCTTATTTACGTTTGGTAGTTTTATCTTTACGTGTGGTGGTTTTATCTTTACGTGTGGTGGTTTTTTATTTACGTTTGGTAGTGTTATCTTTACATTTGGTGGTTTCATCTTTACGTTTGGTAGTTTCCTATTTACGTTTGGTAGTTTTATCTTAATGTGTGATGGTTTTATCTTTACGTTTGGTGGTTTTTTATATACGTTATATTGTTAAATCTATATTTGTTGATTACTTAAACCGCCATCAAACATGGCCACAATCTTGCGTTTAGTGTCGGATTTTTGATTATTTTGTGTTTGGAAACAACTCTACCTGGAACCGGATAAAATTCCATTTCGACTAACGTAGCTTAAGTATCGAAATGGACACTATTTTGAAAAGGATAGATATGGAGAGGTGTGTTGATGTCTTTGCAAGAGAAAACATAACTCCTGACATTGTAGGAAAATTGTCAGTGTACCAGATGGAGTGCTTCGGTATAAAGGATAGGTCGGAAATGATGAAGTTGAGAATTAACTGTATAACATTCGGTAGAGATCAACAGAAGAGGGAAATAAATCACAATTATGACATTCCAAAAGATGTTCTTGGATGTCTTATTGAGTCGAATTTCACTGTCTTCGATATCAGCAATATATTATCGGTATCAGAAAGTACTGTATACAGAAAATTAAGACTTTATAACCTTAGCAAGTATCAATTTGATGACATTGAAGATGATGCCTTAGATCAGAAAGTTAAAAAGATAATCACGGAGTTTCCAAGATGTGGCGAGGGGATGCTGCGTCAGATTTTGCGTCAAGAAGGAACAAAGGTTAGATTTTTTTTTAGTTTTATAAAAAAATAAAAGTGATGAACTGAAGTGCTAATTCGTAAAGAGCAAATGGTTACCAGATTCATTCAGTAACACATTTGCTTAAGTCAATTTTGGCAACATATTAAATAATTTTTCCCCATTATCTTCAAATAGGAACTAATTTTAAAAGTTGGGCGAATTGGGGACAAAATATTAAAAAATGAATGATAATATTAGGTAAATTATAATCATTTTGCATTCATTAGAAATTAAAAGTTAAAAAGGGGTTATCTTAACTTTTAAAACTGGTGAATAAATGAGTGGTCAAGGAGATGTAGCAAACATTTTTAATGTTAAATGTCGCACGGTTTCTTTGACATGTTTATGTGAGACAATTCCATCCGTCGTCGTCGTCTGTCCTAAACTTTCCTCCTCTGGAATAAAATATGTAGCAAGGATTTTAGCTGCCACTCTAGCAAAACTGTGAAGGAGCCTTGTTTCCAAAATGGCGACATATGCTCCAATATTTTGCATATTAACAACTTTCTCAGAAACTAATAAGCCAGTTTTGACCAAACTTGGAAGTAATGTTAACTGGAATTTACTCTTCCAAAGATGTCGATGAAACGCCAAATATACCCATATAACCTGATTTGATTTACAATAGTCTATGTTATACTAGTAAATAGTTCGTTTTCCCATTGGTTTCCAAATACTCTGATTTAACGATGTAAGTGATTGCAAATTCATTTTGGTCTTTGATTAAAAATAAGTTCAGGTGAAAAATTCAGGGTCATGTATGCCACTAGTTGTAGACTGTGTAAAAGTGAGCATCGCTTATGCGAGCTAAACGGTAAATGCGTGTAAAAAAGATCCATTCGAACAAACCCATTTCAGATGCTTAGCTATCCGGACAAAATATTGAACAAGGAGGGGGGTGGGGGGTAACTTGATATATTTCTGGCGATACGGATGTGAGGCCCAAAGGGTCTCTTTTTAACCGTTCCAAAATATATGAAAAGGTGGCTCTTTTCATTGAAAGATATATCATTGGGAAGGTGTAAATTATCTAAATATATCAATGCCCCAAATTAACTTCTTATCTACAGCTGAGGAGGTAAACCAAAGTGACTAAATAAGTGATCCATTAACATCCCTTGATTAAACAAAATGCTATTTTGGTTTTTTAAACACTTTGGTAGTGAATAGACTGTGGATGTACAACAGGCCCGTAGGAACAGGGGGAAGGGGGGCAGCCCCCCCCAATATTTGGCTTTTCAAAAATTTAAAATTGAGTGTCTTACTTAAACAAAATAGGTAACTTCATCAAAGCTACCTATTTTGAGGGGACACAGATTTGAGTGTCTCTGGACCATTAAAATGCAGTAGAAACTGATGAAATAAGCTTTCTTGGCAGAAGTGTGGAGGGGCCTCGGTGGCCGAGTGGTCAAGGTAGTTCATCTATTATTGATCACGTGGTCTGTCAACACTGAGATTGCGGGTTCGATCCTCACTGCAGGCAGGGTGTACTCGACTCCAATCTTATTTGACAAGGATTGCCAGTTTTCCTACCGAAGGTCGGGGCTTTTCTCCGGATACTCCGGCTTCCTCCCCCAATAAAAACTGGACGCCATGATATAGCTGAAAAATTGCTGAAATTGGCGTTAAACACCATCAAACAAACAAACAAACAGAAGTGTTGATCTACTCTCAGATGCCAGGAAATCGTCTAAAAACATTCTAAGTTTTAAAATTTCCCGGGGGAGGCCCCCTGGACCGCCCGCCAAAGCTTCGCGCTTGCGGCGCTTCCAAATTCCCTCAAGTTCCTGCCCCCCCCCCCCCCAAAGTCGAGGACGTTCCTACGGCCCTGTACAAAAAATAAAATATATGAATAGGTCGGGTTTTAATTTCAGTGTATGATTAGGTCCCATTTTATTACGCCCTTAAATATATGAATAGGATGGGTTTTCTCTCTCCGCACACCTGTACCTAAAATACTCTTAGTTACCCGCCCTCCCCGCCCCCCCCCCTTTATTTTGATATTGAAGAAGAGCACATAAATTAATTTAAAAGTATACTTCAAAATAAGTTTGTCATGGATAAAAATTAAGTGTTCTGTTAAAAAAAACAACTAAAATTTCAGACAAAATTTTTTTGCAATCTCTGAAAGTCCTGAAACGTTCGATTTAAAAAATTGACAATCGCATGACATTCATGACACGTAACCAACATATACGTGCCCGCCGGAATGCAGAGGCACTGCTTGGGTACGCGAAAGTAACGTCATAAATCCACAAAATGTGTAATGCTCGCATTTAGGCCTATATTCATATTATGACTAGTACTTGTAAATAGAGGTAGACTACGAGTTTCGGCTAATCCCCCAGTTTTAGTTCTGAATTGTGTCAAAATTGTGAAATTGTGTACTGGCCAGGGAAAGTATCTGTGATCAATAGATCACCCTATTTGTGTTTTTTTCTCGTTTGAGGGACTAAAATGTTAAATATCAGAACAACATGGGGGAGAAATTTGATTATGTCGGAATGTGATCGTTGCTAAAAATGTTGTCCTACTTAAATTTATATTTGGATGGAAGCTAGACTTTAAAAAAGAGTTATTTTATTCTTTTTTAAATTAAATGAATAAAACATATGTTTATTATTATTTTGTCCTGCAATCGTCCTATTAAAGCAGCTTAAATGCGTTGAGTATATATTTGCTTGTGATTAACAACTAGTGACCGATTTATCACAAAATTCTGACGTCATAATTCTTGTCGCTTTCAACGCACTTACAAGTAATTTATTTATTGCGTAATGTGTAGAGGCCTGATATAGGTTCTAATTTTTAAGATCGTTTAAAAAGAAATAGAAATTACAAAATTAAACTGCCATTTGTTCTGAGAACAAATGAGAAGGTCTTTCCCACTGTTCCTCTAAAGTTAGAAAAGTTAGGTGATGCCATGGGTTTTGTGTCTTGCTACAGCACAAAATGTCACTTCCTGACATAAAAATGAGTTATTTGAGTAAAGAAGGTGGTCCCGAGCCAAAAAATAGATGGTTGTTAAGGACTTTCATTCGGTTGCTAGGGACAAAAGGCAAATTCCGGTCATGAAATGAAATATTTCAGTAAAGTACATCATTCTGAATCTAAAAATATATGGTTGCTAAGGACTTTTTATAACGGTCACCTTGTTGCTATGGAATGACCTTGACCTATGACCTTTGACCTTTGGCTCAAATTGAAGCTCTTTTCCTACTGATCATGTTTAACCTATATGTTTACTATATTATCTCTAACCGTTTTCAAGTTTAAACCAAAAAGCCGATTAACCGAAACACGTCAAGGGCAGTAACTCGAAAACGGTTCATCGCACAGCTTCCGGTCAAATGTACCAAATGAAGGCCTCAATAAGAGGAGTATTTTCTCCATTTATTCTCTGCTTCTATCTTGTATGGTTTGTGAGATATAGCGCTAACAAGACCTATGGTGACCTTTGACCTTGACATTTTTAAATGTAACATATGTTACTTAGGATCAATGGTGGTGGTCCCCAGTCTCTAGGACTTACGGTTTTTGAGAAAAAAATTTTGACGCGTTGTGACATTTTTCAGGTCAAAAACGCGTAAACAGGAAGTTGATTGGAAAAAAAAATTTTGCATGACAAATCATTGCCATAGGTCCAGCGACATTTTTTACACTTCAGATTTTAAGAATCGGTTACGGTTTCTGAGTTTATCTGCTAACAAGGGTTTTCGTGTTCGGGCAGATAACTCTGTTACTAAAAATAGATCGGTCTAAAAGCATGAGCCATGTCATCTCCGGATATGACCGATTGATGTTACCAAGTATCGAAATGATACGTCAAGACACTTTTTGGCAAACCTCCGCGGAAGAAGAAAAATAATAATAATTAAAATGCCATTTGTTCTGAGAACAAATGAGAAGGTCTTTCCCACTGTTCCTCTTAAGTAAGAAAAGTTAGGTGATGCTATGGGATTTTGTGTCTTGCTATAGCACAAAATGTCACTTCCAGTCATAAAAATGAATTATTTGAGTAAAGACAGTGGTCCCGAGCCAAAAAATATTAAGGGCTTTCATTCGGTTGCTAGGGACAAAAGGCCACTTCCGGTCATGAAATGACATATTTCAGTAAAGAACATCATTGTGATTCTAAAAATATATAGTTGCTAAGGACTTTTTATAACGGTCACCTTGTTGCTAGGGTATGACCTTGACCTATGACCTTTGATCTTTGGCTCAAATTGAAGCTCTTTTCCTACTAATCATGTTTAACCTATATGTTTACTATATTATCTCTAACCGTTTTCAAATTTTAACCAAAAAAAACGATTAACCGAAACGCGTCAAGGGCAGTAACTCAATAATGGTCCATCGCACAGCTTTCGGTCAAATGTACCAAATGAAGGTCTCAATAAGTGGAGTATTTTTCCCATTTATTATTTGCTTCTATCTTTTATGGTTTGCGAGATATAGTGCTAACAAGACCTATGGTGACCTTTGACCTTGACTTTTGACCTTTGACCTTGACATTTTTAAATGTAACATATGTCACTTAGGATCAATGGTGGTGGTCCCCAGTCTCTAGGACTTACGGTTTTTGAGAAAAAATTTTTGACGCGTTGCAACATTTTTCAGGTCAAAAACGCGTAAACAGGAAGTCGATTGGAAAAAAAAATTTGCATGACAAATCATCGCCATAGAACCAGCGACATTTTTTACACTTCAGATTTTAAGAATCGGTTACGGTTTCTGAGTTTATCTGCTAACAAGGGTTTTCGTGTTGGGGCAGATAACTCTGTTACTAAAAATAGATCGGTCTAAAAGCATGAGCCATGTCATCTCCGGATATGACCGATTGATGTTACCAAGTATCGAAATGATACGTCCAGACACTTTTTGGCAAACCTCCGCGGAAGAAGAAAAATAATAATAATAATAATAATAATCATAAGAAAGACAAGAAGGTCTTTCCCTTGGAAAGGGGGAAAGACCTTAATAAAAGTTCATTTGTTCTGAGAACAAATGAGAAGGTCTTTCCCACTGTTCCTCTGAAGTAAGAAAAGTTAGTTGATGCTATGGGATTTTGTGTCTTGCTATAGCACAAAATGTCACTTCCAGTCATAAAAATGAGTTATTTGAGTAAAGAAAGTGGTCCCGAGCCAAAAAATATATGGGTTGTTAAGGACTTTCATTCCGTTGCTATGGACAAAAGACCACTTCCGGTCATGAAATGACATATTTCAGTAAAGTACATCATTCTGATTCTAAAAATATACGGTTGCTAAGGACTTTTTATAACGGTCACCTTGTTGCTATGGTATGACCTTGACCTATGACCTTTGACCTTTGGCTCAAATTGAAGCTCTTTTCCTACTGATCATGTTTAACCTATATGTTTACTATATTATCTCTAACCGTTTTCAAGTTTTAACCAAAAAACCGATTAACCGAAATGCGTCAAGGGCAGTAACTCGAAAACGGTTCATCGCACAGCTTCCGGTCAAATGTACCAAATGAAGGTCTTAATAAGAGGAGTATTTTCCCCATTTATTGTCTGCTTCTATCTTGTATGGTTTGTGAGATATAGTGCTAACAAGAACTTTGGTGACCTTTGACCTTGACTTTTGACCTTTGACCTTGACATTTTTAAATGTAACATATGTCACTTAGGATCAATGGTGGTGGTCCCAAGTCTCTAGGACTTACGGTTTTTGAGAAAAAAATTTTGACGCGTTGCGACATTTTTCAGGTCAAAAACGCGTAAACAGGAAGTCAATTGGAAAAAAAAAATTTGCATGACAAATCATCGCCATAGGTCCAGCAACATTTTGTACTCTTCAGATTTTAAGAATCGGTTACGGTTTCTGAGTTTATCTGCTAACAAGGGTTTTCGTGTTCGGGCAGATAACTCTGTTACTAAAAATAGATCGGTCTAAAAGCATGAGCCATGTCATCTCCGGATATGACCGATTGATGTTACGAAGTATCGAAATGATACGTCCAGACACTTTTTGGCAAACCTCCGCGGAAGAAGAAAAATAATAATAATAATAATAATAATAATAATAATAATAATCATAAGAAAGACAAGAAGGTCTTTCCCTTGGAAAAGGGGAAAGACCTTAATAATAATAATCATAAGAAAGACAAGAAGGTCTTTCCCTTGGAAAGGGGGAAAGACCTTAATTAAGGACCATGTGTGTAAATAACGTACACTAGATTGCAGGATAAACATAATATTAGTGTATTAACTTGACATAAAAACTATAGACTCAGATTGAAACGGAAAAAAGGCTCGGCAGAGCCTCAGCTTTTCTTTACTTCTCGTTATATATATTTAATTACATTGCAGGTACCTAGGCATCGACTAAGAGAAAGCCTCCACCGTTTGGATGAAGTAGGTATCCATGACAGAAAAAAAAACAGAAGACTTACAAGAAGAGTGTATAACATTACTGGTGTAAACCACCTCGGGCATATTGATACAAACCACAAACTAATAAGGTGGCATTTTGTAGTAGTATAGGTGCCATAGTTGGCTTTAGCCGATTTGTTACCGTCCTTAATTGTGCCGATAATAATAAAGCAGATACAGTATTGAAATGTTTTGTTGACGGCGTTCATCAGCACGGGCTCCCTTACCATTTAGATCAGACAAGGGACTAGAAAATATTAGCGTTGCCGAATACATGATAAGAAGAAACGGACCCGACACAAAGGCTACGATATCAGGGAAAAGCACTCATAATCAGCGCATTGAGCGCCTTTGGAGGGATGTCTTTGAAGGCGTTCTTTATTTTTATTACAATCTCTTCTATTTCTTGGAGGATGAGGGTATACTTGATATTATGAATGACCTTCACATATTTGCTCTTCATCATGTATTTCTGTCGAAGATATGTGACAAGCTGAACATTTGGAAACGGCGTGGAATACACACCGAATACGCACGGTTAAATCATCTCCGTCAAGAATATTCACAGCAGGTTCTTTTACCAATCCTGTACCCTTTTCGCTTACGGGAGATGAAGAGAATTATGGTGTAGAAGGACTGAATGTCGATGGCATTCAGAGAGATGAAAATGAAAGACCCATTTTTGATCCACCTACAGTCTTGGATTATAATCGAGAAAACCTACAGCAAGTTCTAGATTTACACTGTCCAAAACACTGGACATCAGAAAACTTTGGAATTGATGTATATATAAAGGCATTACGGGTTTTAGAACAACACAACCAGTAAAAAGGAGGACTGTAAAAAAGACCTTGCTGTATTTTCCTCTGATTTCTCAATACATTAAAATAAAACATAAATTATTTATCTTGCATTTATTAATACTACAAATAGTCTTGTTGACATGTTAACATCTTATACATTCAAGTTCAGATTTTAAATCTTGTAGCAACACAGATTTAAATTTAAACCCTAGCCAGTGATGCATAAAAAGTAGGTCAAACTAACCTGGAGGTCACTGTCCTACTTATTAACATTTATCTTGCTTCTGCATTTAAGTTCAGTGCAGATGATTCCATGTATTACAGTAAAGGCTTTATAATACCGAATCTAACACTTCTAAATCTTTGATCACATTTAGTCAAGCATGGGAAAGGTAAAGGTGACCCAATTAGGCATTAATGCTAGTCTGACTGAGATGCATCAGGTTTAAGTTCAATAAATAACTGAAAATTGTAATCAACAATTTATAACTTAGGAAACGTTAAACCTAATCATCAACTAGAAAGCTGTAACCTTTTTTGGCTAGATGCTGATTTACCTACTATAATGCAACTACAATGGGCTTAAAAATGTATTGATTGATTGATTGATTGATTAATGGTGTTTAACGCCGAGCAGCAATATTTCAGCTATATTCAGGCGATGAACATGAAATGGATGATAAAATGAACATGAAATGATGATGAATGAAAATGGGATGGGACACAAGGAAAAATAGGGGTAACGGATTTTAGATTGCCACTGGCAAATGGGAGGATGGATAGGGTCGGGCAATTTAGCCTCCTGTAGCGGGATCGAAATCCCTACTCATAGCGAATATTACAGCAGCGTTCTTTAACGTGCGAGGAACGTGGCATTTTTCCCAACACGGTGCACTAATATGGTTTGCGGTCAGGTTTTCCGTATTATAGCCTGACAACCCCAGCTTGCCAGGGGTACCCCATTCAACCACCTGGGGCACACATCCCAGTCGGTCTTTAGGCAAACCGACCTGACACGCCGGTCAGGGTACTGGGCGCTATTTAGTCGCCTTTTACGACAAGCTAGCGCGACTGCGATCTATTCTTTTAGCCACCCGGATCCCGCACGGGGCAAAAAATCTATTACTAAAGCCAATAGAGTACAAACGTGGACTGACTTTCACCTGTGCTGTACTCCCTACCAAGATGCATCTTTATGCAAATATAGATTATTCTATCATTTACCACAAGTACCTGAGATTTTGATGTAAAACCTAACCTAATTTAAACAATAGGTTCAACATTTCTCAGTCAAGTGAAAAATAGATTTTCTTTGACAAATTTTAAAAAAGTGCACATTTTCCAAAGAATGTATACAAATAAGAAACAATAAGTTGACCACTTTCTAGACATTTGTAAGGCTCTGTTACACATAATTGACTAAGTGTGCTACACAAAATTAAATACATTTTTAACATAAGGAATGTTAACAATCATTTCAGTTGACCTCAGTAGAAAACTAGAAGTGCTACAAATTTCATGTAGCTAACAAATAACTAAAACACTTTAATAATATTAACTAAAACTTTAAAGACTGAACTGGCTGGTATGAGCCTAATTCGCTCACCCTGCATTACACATTAAAGAAAAAATTAATTCTTAACTTAAATTTAATTTTCATTTTGCACAATGTTTACTTCCTAGTCAACATCCAATGAGAATATCCCAACCATCAAACCAATGGTACTTTCTGCAGATATCTTGAACAAATATTTGCCTCACTGGAAAACCCTTAGTTTCTGCACCCAAAACCTGCAGTTACTCAGTGAGGCCAAATTTACAGATGGTCACAGATTCAAATAACTTTGGCACGATTAACCGCTTCCAAAAAATCGTATTCTGTCACCCATAGTGACAAGACCCAATTTATCAAGTTGTTTATCATCTAACATAGAACAAATTTCAATTGTATCGATACGTTGTTCTGCAAAATTGCTTTATAGAGATGAGAGATTAGAATCTTCTAAAACTTTCCATACGGAATTCGAATCCATTTTAAGAAACACGTGCGTGCACTAAATACCGGATTAAAATTTCCACATAACGTAAAGACAAAACCACCAAACGTAAATAAGAATCCACCAAACGTAAAGATAAAACCATCACACGTAAACATAAAACTACCAAACGTAAATAAGAAACCACCAAACGTAAATAAGAAACCACCACACGTAAAGATAAAACAACCAAACGTAAATAAAAAACCACCACACGTAAATAAGAAACCACTACACGTAAAGATAAAACCACTAAACGTAATTAAAAAACCACCACACGTAAATAAGAAACCACCACACGTAAATAAGAAACCACCAAACGTAAATAAGAAACCACCAAACGTAAATAAGAAACCACCACACGTAAATAAGAGACCACCACACGTAAATAAGAAACCACCACACGTAAATAAGAATCCACCACACGTAAAGATAAAACCACTAAACGTAAATAAAAAACCACCAAACGTAAAGATAAAACCACTAAACGTAAATAAAAAACCACCGCACGTAAAGATAAAACCACCAAACGTAAATAAGAAACTACATAACGTAAAGATAAAACCACCAAACGTAAAGATAAAACCACTTAACGTAAATAAAACACATCACATAAGACAGTTTTGGCTTTCCATACGGCTTTCGCGTTCACTTTACTTCCTGTACGTCTTGCATCAAGATATGCATTGCCAATGGCTAAGCCTTAACGGTTTGTTGACGTTATTCATTATTTTCATGTAAAATAATGAAAATTTTTATTTTAAGTATAAATATATGGACTAGCCCATATATTATAAGTTATATACGTTCATATCCGTAGATATGGAGATTTTAACACCTGAAGTGACCAAGTACGCCCTGAGGCGAAGTCGAAGGGTGTACAGGGGTGCTGAAGGTGTTAAAATCTCCATATCTACGGATATGAACGTGTATAACAGATGTATCCCCGTTTTTAGTTTGAAATGGTGGATTTTTAGGTTCATTGCCAGTGCAATGGCGAACGTTAACGTAACGTTTTCTTCATTATCGAAGAAAGTTTTATTAGAATTTGGTACAAAATATCGCTTTTTTACAAGGTGTAGGGTTCTACCAGTTTTTTGTTGGATTCAAATAGATGTTGAAAAATTAAGTTTTGGCGCTGAAGAGTTTTGGTCTTGCAGAGACGTCATAATAGTGTGACGTTGTTGTTTGTCAAACTCCATATCTTTTGGGTTATTTTTCTGTTGCAAATAAAACACATTTGGACCTTTTGTCCAAGATTTCATCATCCTGTATATGACGCAAATTAATTACCATTTCTAATATTAACGCATCTTACGTACTATTTTGAAACTAACGGTTAGCAACACCCGGGTATATGACCTAGCAACGTCCCGGGTATATTATCAGTTACATACGTTCTTATCCCCGTATCGGTATTATTCCTGGAATTTGATTGGTCAGTTACACGTCTTTACAAAACCAATATACCCGGCTCGTGGCTAAGTCATATTCCCGGGTGTTGCTAACCGTTAGTTGCACAAAAGTACTTAGGATGCGTTTATATTTTAAATGGTAATTGGTTTGTGTCATATATAGGATGATGAAATCTTTAACAAAAGGTCCAAATGTGTTTTATTTTTAACAGAAAAAGAAACAAAAGATATGCAGTTTGACAAACAACGACGTCACACTATTGCTGAAGGGGTCATTGTCGACCTGGGTACTATATCAGCGTACCCAGGGTACTTAAAATTTGAGAAATGGTACCCAGGGTACTGTCGCTTAACATAAACGTACCCGGTGTGGTAAGTGTCGCGAGATTACGATCATTTCCTTCCCGTATTTGGTCCACAATTATAAATTAGAATGGCGGTTTGTTACAGTTTACAGTGAAGTTTGTTTTGATTATGTGCATGTTTATGAACACTGTTGAAAAATAATGGATTTGATTCAGCAATATTGGTCTGGGTACGTTTATGTTAAGCGATAGTACCCTGGGTACCATTTCTCAAATTTTAAGTACCCTGGGTACGCTGATATAGTACCCAGGTCGACAATGACCCCTTCAGCCACACTATTATGACGTCTCTGAACTGACCAATCAAATTCCAGGACTAATACCGATACGGGGATAATAATCTGTAATTAATACTGGCAAAATCTTTTTTTGTTTATATTGTCTGAATGGTGTTTTTTACGCAACTTTCAGCCATTTTTCAGCTATATCATGACGTTAAGTTTTTATTGGGGAGGAAGCCTTAGTCCCAGGAGAAAATCACGAACTTGGTAGGTTCGTTCGTATATATTATGCTGTCTTTATAGGTTTGACCGTATATTATATTCCGTATTTACAGGTTGGACCTTAGATAATATTCAGTTTTTACAGCTTTGTCCGTATATAATATCCGTCCTTACAGTTTCGTTCGTATATAATATACCGTCTTTACAGGTTGGACCGTATATAATATTCCTTTCTTACAAGTTTGTCCGTATTAATAATATGCTGTCTTTACAGGTTCGTCCGTGCATAATGTACCGTCTTAAGTGGTTCATCCGTATAAATATCACGTCTTTGGAGGTTTGTCCGCGTATAATATACCGTTTTAAGTGGTTCGTCCGTATATAATATCCCGTCTTTACAGTTTGGACCGTTTATAATACCCCGTCTTTACACGTTCTTCCGAATGTAATAACCGTTCTTGCAGGTTCGTCCGTATACAATATCGCATCTTTAAAGGTTGGACCGTATATAATATGTCGTCTTTGCAGGTTCGTTCGTATATACTATGCCGTCTTTATAGGTTTGACGGTATATAATAATCCGTTTTTACAGGTTGGACCGTAGATAATATTTATTTTTTACAGCTTTGTCCGTATATATTTTAATTTCGTTTGAATACTCAATACATGGGCAAAGTTGGTTATTTCCTATAACCTAACTTGCCTTTTCAGCACGTGACTGATTGTGACGTCATAATAATATGTATTGGTGACGTTGGCTATACGTGAACTCTTCCGCAAACAACAAGTGACGACACTAAAATTGTGAATTGCAAATATAATTTGATTATTTGTAAAATATTGTTCATGTTACTTCATTTTTACTATAGAATTTAAAATATAAGGTTTGTTTTCAATTGTTGGTTAGATTATTGGATATAAACGACTTTTGGGTCGATTTACGCTGAATAAACCGCGAAGCGGTTTATGTTGCAGCGTAAATCATCCAAAGTCGTTTATATCCAATAATCTAACCAACAATTGAAAACAATCCTTAAATAATATCCGTCCTTACAGTTTCGTCTGTATATAATATGCCGTCTTTACAGGTTGGACCGTATATAATATTCCGTTCTTACAAGTTTGTCCGTATAAATAATATGTTGTCTTTACAGGTTCGTCCGTGCATGATGTACCGTCTTAAGTGGTTCATCCATATATATTTTAATTTCGTTTAAATACTCAATACATGAGCAAAGTTGGTTATTTCGTATAACCTAACTTGGTTTTTCAGCACGTGACTGATTGTGACGTCATAATAAGATGTATTGATGACGTTGACTATACATGAATTCTTCCGCAAACAACAAGTGATCACACTAAAATTGTGAATTGCAAATATTATTTGATTACTTGTAAAATATTGTTCATGTTACTTCATTTTTACTATAGAATTTAAAATATAAGGTTTGTTTTCAATTGTTGGTTAGATTATTGGATAGTCTTTGTAGGTTCGTCCGCGTATAATATACATATGGTTAGATTGAAAACAAACCTTATATTTTAAATTCTATGACGTAGCGCACGTTGTTGGGGGCTTTTTAGTGTAAGATGAAAATCTGTTTGGTTTTGAGACTTATAACGAATGAATAAAGCGTCAATAAACTACTATTTTTTAGTTTTCGATTGAAACGAACTATATCCGTCGTTTAGACAATTAAGCTACTTGAATTGTAGGAAAATAATATATGTTTTACTAAGATTTACCCAGAAATCGCGATGTAAATTGTAACAAGAAAAGCAAGAGCAGGTCTTTTGAACCTTCAGAATTTATTTATTTCGCCACTTATTTTCTTGAAATTTGGCATATTTGTTAGATGCCCAAAATAGTCTGCGTCACCATTTTTCCGCATAAAAATATGACGTCATTATATAGTATGATGACGTAATCATAATTCTGAATTTCTGTAAATGTCAATGCAGAGACAAAGGAAGCTGCATTTTGGTAGGTTTTGTTTTCTACTTTAAAATTGTAAAATTGAAAAACACAAACTTGCAAAAATGCGTTTTTTCTTAACTTTAATTTTTGCCATTTTGTAATATTTTTTTTCACGTATTGTGAAAGAGCTATACATTGAACCATGTCTAGTCACGTTTGTTACGAACACATTTTTACAATTTTTTACCGATTTATTGCAACTTTTGACGTATTGGCCGCACTTTTAGTTCACACTTTGAAAAATGTAATAACATTTTAGATATGCGTTTTTTCTTAACAATTTCTCCAAGAATTTTTAGAGTGCAACATACATTTTTGTCCAATTTACACGAATTTTTCTATGTCTAGTCATTTTCGTTACCGCGACATTTTGTTATCATATTATTTTGACGTCGAGCGATACGATAACAAAAAAAAGTTGAATAAAAGTATCACATATTCGATACGAAAAAATATGAAAAGCGAAACATTTTTTGTGTGCGAATTTAAATACGATGTTAGAATAAAATGGTTCTTTATTGTAATATGCGCATAAAATGATTATTTTGTGCACTTATTATAATTATATTTTACATTCAAAATAACTTGATGTTGCTCACACATTATTATAATTTGCGCACGTAATTGTAATATTACATACGTAACAAATAATGATTTTATGAGCACAACATTTTAAAATCTGAACACGAAACATTTTTTCTGTGCAAGATTACTTATGCCCCTTTTAATGTAAAATAGACAAGAGAAAGAACCAATTTAAATGTGCTCATAAAACGTAAAATAGGTAATTTGACGTAACGTCAAAAAGGCTAAAATGATGTTACGTTAAGGGGCCCCAACAACGTGCGCTACGTCACTAGTTTTTCAGGTTCGTCCGTGTTTAATATCCCGTCTTTACAGGTTCGTCGGTATATAATATCCCGTCTTTACAGATTGGACCGTGTTAAATATTACGTCCTACTTGTTGGTACTTATATAATACCACGTCTTTACAGGTTGGTCCGTATATAATATCCCGTTTAAAAAGTTTAGTCGGTGTAAAATATCCCGTTCATGCAGTTTGGTCCCTATATAATAGCCTGTCTTTACAGTTTCGTCTGAGTGTTATATACCGTTTTTGCAGCTTCGTCCGTATATAATATCCAAGCTTTACAGTTTGGATCGTTTATAATACCCATGCATCTTTACAAGTTCTTCCGAATATAATATCCATTCTTGGTTGGGCCGTATATAAAATGACGTCTTAATAGGTTTTACCGTATTTAATATTCCTTTTTTCAGGTTGGACCGTATATAATATTCTGTTTTAACAGCTTTGTCCGTATATAATATTTATCAAATAAGGACTTTTTACGAGGTCAATACGTAGTTATATGGACCGTGGAGGAAAATATTGACCGAGGACGAAGTCCGAGGTCAATATTTTTCTACAGGTCCATATAACTACGTATTGACAGAGTAAAAAGTCCTTAATTGTTATATTACATATGAATTTTTCTCTATTTATTTAAATTTAGAATAATAAATTGCATCATACAATATTGACTCATTGATAGTAATTATAGAAGCGTTCGAACAAATAGAACTTTATTTCTTACAACCCAACGGCACGAGCGGAGTCGGAAGAGTATATGCGGATCTATTTTTAGAAACAAGCCTTAAATATGCTTTATAAATAGTAACATGCCTTAAATATGCTTTAAAAATAGTAACAAGCCTTAAATATGCTTTAGAAATAGAATATATACACAGAATATTTTGGGGGGACATTGTCTACACGAACCAATCAAAATTAGGACTTAACACACCATATGTAATATTTGTCCTTACAGGTTCGTCCGTATATAATATGCCGTCTTTACAGGTTGGACCGGATATAATATTCCTTTTTTCAGGTTGGACCGTATATAATATTCTGTTTTAACAGCTTTGTCCGTATATAATATCCGTCCTTACAGGTTCGTTCGTATATAATATGCCGTCTTTACAGGTTGAACCGGATATAATATTCCGTTTTTACAGGTTGGACCGTATATAATATTTCGTTTTTACAGCTTTGTCCGTACATAATATCCGTCCTTTCAGGTTTGTCCGTATATAATATGCTGCCTTTACAGGTTGTACCGTATATAATATCACATCTTACTTTTTGGTCCGTATATAATATCCCGTCTTTACAAGTTGGTCCGTATAAATATAATATCCCGTTTTAAGAGTTTAGTCGGTGTATAATATCCCGTCCATACAGTTTCGTCCGTATATTATATCCAGGCTTAACAGTTTGGACCGTTTATTATACACCATCTTTACACGTTCTTCCGAATATAATATCCGTTCTTGCAGGTTCGTAAATTTATAATATCGCGTCATTACAGGTTGGACCGTATTTAATATGCCGTCTTTACATTTTCGTTCGTATATAATCTGCCGTCTTTATTGGTTGGACCGTATATAATATTTCGTATTTACAGGTTGGACCGTATATAATATCCCGCCTTTACAGGTTGGTCCGTATAAATATAATATCCCGTTGTAAGAGTTTAGTCGGTGTATAATATCCCGTCCATACAGTTTCGTCCGTAAATAATACCCTGTCTTTACAGGTTCGTCAGTGTATAATATCCCGTTTTTGCAGCTTCGTCCGTATATAATATCCAGGCTTAACAGTTTGGACCGTTTATAATACCCAATCTTTACACGTTTTTCCGAATATAATATCCGTTCTTGCAGGTTCGTCCGTTTATAATATCGCGTCTTTACAGGTTGGATCGTACGTCCGCTTATAATATACCGTCTAAAATGCTTCGTCCCTATATAATATCCAGGCTTTACAGTTTAAACCGTTTATAATACCCATCTTTACACGTTCTTCCGAATATAGTATCCGTTCTTGCATGTTCGTCCGTTTATAATATCGCGTCTTTACAGGTTGGACCGTATTTAATATGCCGTCTTTACATTTTCGTTTGTATATAATATGCCGTCTTTATAGGTTAGGCCGTATATAATATTACTATTTGCAGGATGGACCGTATATAATGTTCCGTTTTACAGCTTTGTCCATATGTTATATCCGTCCTTACAGGTTCGCCCGTTATAATATGCCGTCTTTACTAGGTTCATCCGCTTATAATGTACGGTCTAAAGTGGTGCGTCCATATGTAATATCCCGTCTTTACAGGATGGACTTAATTATAATATCCCGTATTAATGTACAGGTTCGTCCGTTTATAAAATACCGTCTTTAGTGGTTCGTCCGTATATAATATCCCGTCTTTACAGGTTCTTTGGCATATAATATACCGTCTTAAGTGGTTCGTCCATATGTAATATCCCATCTTTACAGGTTGGACGTGTATAATATACCGTCTTAAGTGGTTCGTCTATATGTAATATCCCGTCTTTACATATTGGACGTATTATAATATCCCGTATTTACAGGTTCGTCCGCGTATAATATACCGTCTTAAGTTGATCGTCCATATGTAATATCCCGTCTTTACAGGTTGGACGTATTATAATGTCACTTATTTACAGGTTCGTCCGTATATAATATCCCGTCTTTACATGTTGGACCGTATATAATATCACGTCTTTGTTGGTCCGTAAATAATATCCCGTCTTTACAGATTGGACAGTGTAAAATATCACGTCCTTCTTGTTGGTCCGTATATAATGTCCCGTATTTAGGAGTTTAGTCGGTGTATAATACCCCGTCCATAAAGTTTCGTCCATACATGTAATATACGTCTGAGTGTAATATACCGTTTTTGCAGCTTCGTCCGTATATAATATCCAGGCTTTACAGTTTGGACCGTTTTAATACCCCATCTTTACACGTTCTTCCGAATATATTATCCGTTGTTGCAGGTTCGTCCGTAAGAGGTTATTATACGGCGATTTTCATATCACACCCAATATCAACCAGAGACCCCCATATCTACCAGAGGGCCTTTAGGCCAGAGGGTAGATATGGGTCGAGGGTTGATATGGGTGTGATATGAAAATCGCCATATAATAACCTTTTTATCATATATTTTAGACATTTTGATGTAATAATTTTAATGGTATGGAAGTTAATAATAAAATATGAACTTGACATTTTTAATAAATAGATAAATAACAATAACTTTCAGTGATATTTTCTTGATTATAATAAGTGTGCATATGTTCGAATCACGAACACGCGCATCAAAATCACATCTTTCAATGGAGTTTCAGAGATCTGGGTTGAAAACTATATTATATTAAATCATCTTATGCAAATGTTCTGATAAATAAATGCGCTCCAAGTCTGAAAAATTATGAAAATAATCCTTGAACCATTCTATAATAGCATGTGTACAACTTCGATACATATGCTATCTTTTTGGAGGAGTTGATTATACGAAATACCATCTTCTGCAATTGTTTGGAAAAAATATTAAATTCCAAAATACTTATTCCATAATAGCAGGTGCACAAACATGATGAATCTTTCTGTTAAGTTTCGATGTAAGAAGATGTGTCCTGTCAACTCCAAACATTGAGTTCTCGTTTGATTCAATTTTTTAGCAGAAGAAAAACAGAAAGGGAAAAATCCCCTAATAATATAAGATTACACAAAACGGCTCCAGACATGTAAATGCTACACGGAAAAATAATAAATTAAAAAAATAGTCTTTTCCTGCAGAATAGAAATCCATGTCAGTTCAGCGAGGGGTGTGATATGGCATCATTCCATATCACAGGCGTGTGATATGGCATCCATATCATACCCCTTTGATATCATTATCACACCCCTTTGTGATATGAGTTGACTGACATTGTCGGTATCACATATTCAAAAACAAACATATTTTTACTAAGTATATGATAATATATAATATCGCATCTTTACAGGTTGGACCGTATATAATATGCCGTCTGGTTCGTTCCTATATAATATGCCGTCTTTATAGGTTTGTAGGTTTGACCGTATATAATATTCCATTTTTACAGGTTGGACCATATATAATGCTTTGTCCGTATGTAATATCAGTCCTTACAGGAACGTTCGTATATAATATGCCATCTTTACAGGTTAGACCGTATTTAATATCACGTCTTACTTGTTGGTCCGTATATATATAATATCCCGTCCATACAGTTTCGTCCATATATAATACCATGTCTTTACAGGTTCGTCAGTGTATAATATCCCGGTTTGTTCGTATATAATATGCTGTCTTTACCTGTTCGTCCGTGCATAATGTTATGTATCTACAGGTTCGTCCGTATATAATATCCCGTCTTTACAGGTTGGACCGTATATAATATCACGTCTTACTTGTCGGTCCGTATATATATAATATCCCGTCCATACAGTTTCGTCCGTATATAATACCCTGTCTTTACATGTTCGTCAGTGTATAATATCCTGTTTTTGCAGCTTCGTCCGTATATAATATCCGGGCTTTACAGTTTGGACCATTTATATTACCCCAACTTTACACGTTCTTCCGAATATAATATCCGTTCCTGCAGGTTCGTCCGTTTATAATATCGCGTCTTTACAGGTTGGACCGTATAAAATATGCCGTCTTTACAAGTTCGTTCGTATATAATATGCCGTCTTTATATGTTGGAGTAGTTGGACCGTATATTATATTCCGTATTTACATGTTGGACCGTATATAATATTCCGTTTTTACCTGTTTGTCCGTTTTTAATATGCTGTCTTTACAGGTTCGTCTGTGCATAATGTACCGTATTTACAGGTTCGACCGCATATAATATCCCGTCTTTAGAGGTTCGTCCCAGTATAATATACCGTCTACACGAAAAAAAAATAATTAAAAAAAAAAGTCTTTTTTCTGCAGAATAGAAATCCATGTCAGTTCAGCGAGGGGTACTCTTTTACTATTAAAACTGTCTTACTAGAACTTGACATTTGAAATGTGCAAATCTATGTAACGATAACAAAAAATATAATCAGTTTCATCTAAATGATCTAGTTTTTTTCATAACCGACTACTGAAATAATTTAAGAAAGATCAGTTTAAGCCCCTCTTTTCCTTGTATTTTAGAAAAAGGTTGAGTTCCATAGTAAAAAATGTGCTGCAGAGAGGCAGTTAAATTTCTTCTTTATTTATTTTTCCAACATTTATAATTTGACAAAAATATGTTACACAAACAGTATAGACAATAACTGGGGGACTCATAGCCATATCTTTGGATGTTTGTGAAAATTGATTTATTGATCCAAAGTGAGTGACAAACATTTACCTGCACATATTAATGTTTAATAACATTAATTTATATAGTTGTTAGAAAGGTGTGCTTTTGGTTTTTTTTTTAACAATAACTTATTTGACCTAGTTTTTTGTGTCAGTTCTGTCAAGCTATATATACTTTTTTTTTATCTAGGTGACTGATTGCTTCTGTAATTTTACAGATATGGTCTATAGGGGAAAAAATTAAGGTTGGCATCGATATTAGGTAAAGGCGACATTACATTTTGTTTTTTTTCTATAGAAGTTATTGTCTAGTTTTTGTCTTGCCTTCGACGATAGTGACTGGAGGCGCGATATATAGGGGAATCCGCCGGCGGCCCTTTTTTTTACACTTGACATTTTGCTTGATATCTTTCTAAGCTTAAGCCATAGGGCAACCAAATTTGGACCAGTGGTAGCTTATGGTGAGTACTTGCCAGTCAGTCACTGACCTTGACCTCAATTTCGGGGTCGAGTGACTACATTAAAGTTATTGGATTAATTCAATTCCTCAGTAACCATGAATGGTAGGATGACAATATTTGGTATATAGGTTGCTGATGAAAGGTACATGAGTCTGATAGGTGTCACCTGACCTTGACCTCAATGTAACGGTCCAGTGACTATGTTAAAAGTTATTGGATTAAGTCAGCTCCTCTGTAACCATGCATGATAGGATGACAATATATGGTATACATGTTGCTGATGAAAGGTACATGACAGTCTGTCACCTGTCAACTGACCTTGACCTAAATTTCCCGGTCCAGTGACTAAGGTAGTTTTTGCATTAAGTCAGTTCCTCAGTTACCATGCATGGTAGGATGACATTTGGTATATAGGTTGCTGATGAAAGGTACATGACAGTCTGGTAGGTGTCACCTGACCTTGACCTCAATTTCATGGTCCAGTGACTATGTTAAAGTCTTTGAATTCGGTCAGTTTCCCTGTAACCATCCTTTTTATTTTATATGTAATAACTATATAATGCTATTTACATGTTGTTCATGAAGTAATTTTATTTTTCGTTACTGATGCGGAATGCAGGCAAGACATTTTTCTGTGTACGCAGGGTCATTTTTTCAATTTTTTTCTCATGTGTGTAAAGTTTTTTTTTTCATTTGATTACTCATTAAAGGAGCTTGGGTATTGTGTCAAATGATTTTATCATATCTGGCCTATGATGCTGCATCTGTCCTTCATAAGCTTTTTTTTACAAAAAATCATCTCTTAAACCACTGAGCCAATTTGATCCAAACTTTCTTTGGATTTTGTTTGTTTGAATGGTGTTTTAACGCCACTTTCAGCAATTTTTCAGCTATTTCATGGCGTCCAGTTTTTATTGGGGGAGGAAGCCGGAGTACCCGGAGAGAACCCCCGACCTGCGGTAGGAAAACTGGCAATCCTTGTCAATTAAGATTGGAGTCGAGTACACCCTGCCTGCAGTGAGAATCGAACCCGCAATCTCAGTGTTGACAGACCACGTGATCAATAGTAGACGAACTACCTTGACCACTCGGCCACCGAGGCCCCAACTTTCTTTGGAATCCTCCCTTGGATATCTAGTTCGGAAATGGTACGGAGGGTTTTATTCCATAAACATGCATGGCTGATGTTACTAATAATGAAACATTTGTACAGGATCAAAACATGTGTTCAGCCTTTATCTTGAAAATAATGGGGAGAGAAAAAAACATTTACCCAAATCAACCAGTTTTATTTACAGAATCATTAAAGAGCATTACAAAAAAATTCTGGTGCAAATCTGGAACTGTTTGGGTTTGCTTAAAGGGGTCATTTTCCTATTTGTGGAATGAATTTCCGGTGCATGTCAAAACATGGCAGCATGAAAAAATATTCCCAATTTTCTCTTTTGTTTCTGCTAATTTGCTTATAACTGCTATTGCTTAAGAGTTGGATATTTTGAAAGGTATGGCATTACTGTAGAACAAGAATAATTTTTTTTCCAGTCAATATCTTTACAGTGGATGCACTTCCTTAAGTGTGTAATGTGGTACAATGTGACCACAACATTGAAATGAAAGTAGAAAAATCCTTCTGAAACTTTAAGGTGAAATTTCTGAATAAAGTTCGTGGATACATATACTTTTCCCCCCATTTTTATGAAATTTAGCATTATGTGTGTAATGCCCCTTATATGAAATTTCAAGTGAAAGAAAGATTTTTTTAATACACAATTTAGATGTCTTGCCCGTTCGGTTACTTTTGCACAAGTACATATATTAACATGAATATTGCATTACAAAGCTACAGGGAAACACTGTACTTCATAAATGTTAATTGCACAAATAAATAATTGATATAAGCTGTTTTTTATCTTCTCGTAAGAACAGATCCTGTTTTGAATTTACAAAGACGTGATTGTGTTTGATTGCTTGGCCCATAAAAGCGTAATCGGCAATATATAATTATATCTATAATTACGTAGTACCTGAAGGCCATATGTTCCTGCACTTTACGAAACACTGCTTGAGACCAGTGGAAACACACCCATGGATAGGTAACTGTAGGAGCGCTGCCTCAGTGCTAACCATAAAACCGCCTCAAAGTCTGCAACAAATCCATGGAGAGCTATACGCTCTGGAAGTCTGTGATCAAGAAAACGAAGGACCTGCAATATAAAAATTATTAATTAGTAGCAAATTGCATACAGTTTATTCATCTCTTCTCTTAAATAAAGGAGTAACTATATTCAACGTTTGCTTCTTCTTTTTGTAAATTGTCCAGAATTATCAAATTAAAAATAGCCAGAAATTAACATAATTTGTAATAGTCTCATTTTCTCTTGACAGACATCACACAGAACACCAGTGGAATCTGCTTCATGTTGTTAGACTTGATGAAGGCATGAATAGAGAAGAGTTGAACCCATGGATCGTTGACAACACGGAAAGTCCCGTCCATATACTAAATCTTTGCACCAGCAAGCAGTTGCAGTTGGCGTTCTGTGTAAAATATAATGTGCCGACGGCCATACACCAGAAGATCCCTACGTAGAAAGTCTGGTGTGGCTTTGTCAAGGAAATTTAGGTCAAGGTCAGATTCTAAATTTTATTTCAAATGTTAACTTGTGTTGTTTTTTACAAATACAATACAATACAATACAAAAGCTTTATTTTAATTCGGCACATACAAAACAGTACAACACAAGCTCTGATGAGCTTTTTACCGAATACAGACAAACATAACATACATGCATGCATACAAATTAAAATGACGTGACAGTACAATAAAATAAATAACATCAAAAGCACTAGCACATGCATAAAGCAACATACAGTTAAAAAAAAGTAAGATCAAAAGCACTAGCCTAAGCAACAGCAACATACAGTTGAAGCATAGCATAACAGCACTTAAAACTGAAGGCAACTAAAAATAACTAAGCAGTTTTAAAAACTGAAGACAACTAAAAATAACTAAGCAGTTTTAAAAACTGAAGACAACTAAAAATAACTAAGCAGTTTAAAGCTAAGACTGAAGACAACTAAAAATAACTAAGCAGTTTAAAGCAGAAGATAAAAAACAATTACTTGCAAGCAGAACAGTGACATTCAGATCCATTCCAGGACTGAATGAGGCTTTTAAACTGATAAAAACTGCCCTCAGTCCTGAAATGGTCTGGAAGGCTGTTCCACATTACAGCTGCAGCAAATTTAAAACTTTTCTTACCATAAGTTGATGTTTTTACTCGTGGTACATCCAAAATATTGTTATATCTGAAAGAATATTTAGATTCTTTAACATTTAAGAGATTTTGTAGACAAACAGGTGCAATTTTGTTTACAATTTTATATGTTTCTAGAGCCATAGTTCGTTGGCGTCTTATATGTAAGGAAGGCATCAAGGCTTTTTCTAATAACATTTCGTATGTGCTGGAGTAGTCATCATATACAAAACGGAGTGCTCGTTCCTGCACTTTTTCAATTTTTTTAGAATTTTTCTCTGTGCAGAAGTGCCAAGCCAAAGGGCAAAAGTTAAAATTACTGAGGATAAAAGTATGAAATATAGTTAGTTTACTAAGTCTATCCAAACAATGTCCCAAACGCTTTAAAATATTTAATTGCTGTGATGCCTTCCTGCAGATGTTGCTAATATGTACATCAAAGTTTAGCTGATAATCAATATCTATACCTAGTAATTTTACAGTAGATTCACACGAGATATTCGAGCCTTGAATGTCTATACAGGGATATTTAGAACAAGTTTTTTTACCAATTGCTAAAAATTGAAATTTATCAGGATTTGCCTGCATTTTGTTTATCTTAAACCATTTAATAAGTTCTATTGAATCACTTTGCAAGGCACTTATTAAATTATCATAATTCGGGTTACAAAAAGACAAAGTGTTGTCGTCTGCATAATTGTACAAGGTACCAGATTTCACAACTGAAAAATTATCATTAATAAACATGTTGAACAATAGAGGTCCAAGTATTGAGCCTTGTGGGACTCCTTTATGGATGTCAGCCCAGCTGCTGAGGATGCTGTTCAGTTTAATTTGCTGTTTCCGGTTTGTTAAATATGATTTTAGGAGGGAGACCGAATTTTGGTAAAACACCATATGCTGACAATTTGTCAAGCAAAATATCATGGGGGAGGCAGTCAAATGCCTTAGAGAGATCCATGAGAACTGCTGCAACATATTGATTATTGTCCAGAGCAGTACGCCAATCTTCAATCAACCTCAGCAAGGTGGTCTGACATCCATGTCCCTTTCTAAATGCACACAAATATGGGTTAAAAATAGTATCAAAATAATCTGAAAGTTGGATTTCCATTACTTTTTCAAAAATCTTAGAAAATATTGGTAATACACTTACTGGTCTATAATTTGACTTTTCTAGTGGATTATTTTTCTTAAATAATGGAGTAACCTGGGCTTGTTTGAGTCGGTCTGGAAAAATACTACATTCTACAGATAAATTAATTAGTGTTGTTAACTGTGGTACAATAACCTCTTTACAATTTTTTACAATTTTAGCTGGGATACCGTCAAATCCTGTAGCCTTCTTAATATTAATATTGTTTACAATTTTTACAACATTGTTTTCTGTAACCTTTTGAAATACAAAACTTTTTTCAGGCTTTAATTCCATTGTTTTCTTAATATTTACAATACTTGGATGACTTTCTGGATTATACAATATACCTTTTCCAATATCATTTGCTACAGTTGAAAAAAAATTGTTAAAACATTCAGTGACTTCTTTGCTGTTATTTATAATTTTGCTATTTTCACACAACACAATTTTCTGCTCACCTTTGTCGGTTTTTTTAGAGAAAAAAGGTTTCATAGTTGACCAAAAATTGTTGTTTTTACAACCACCAGTACAACGTTCAAGAAAATAGTTTTTCATGGATTTTTTCTTCAGTTTTGTTACCAAGTTTCTTTGTCTACGATATCTGTCCCATGTTTTATCATTTTTATACTTTGTATACTGGGAGTACAGCATGTGTTTTTTATTAATGGCTGATCTTAAATCACTGTTCATACATGGGAGGGGTTTTTTCCTTGGTTTGCGAGATTTGATAGGTGCATGTTTGTCTAAGACACTAATAAACTCTGTTTCATAGTTTTCATACATATTATTTATTTGTTGTTCTTCATTTGAGCATGTTTCCAGTGTTGGTTTATGTATTTTAATTTTTGATATGTCTTCATTAAAATTTGTGATTTCAAAGTTTTTGTATCTGCGGTATCTTATGTACTCTTGTTTAGGTCTGTTAACATGACCTTTTAATGTGACCGAGATAAGATTGTGACAGTCACTTATACCTGTTGGTGTATTCAGCACATTAAAACAAATTTTTTTCTGATTTGTCAGTATTACATCAACTAAGGATGGTTTACAACCTTTCATAAAACAAGTTGGTTTACTTACTATTTGTGATAAGTTGAAGACATCACACAAATCGTTAAGAGTTGTACACTTTTTACCATCAAGCATATCAAAATTCAGATCTCCTAAGACAAGAATATTTTCATAATTAATAAAACATTTATCTACTGATTTCAAAAACATATTTGAAAAATCACTGTCATTTATAGATGGAGGTTTATATAGCCCTATAACGAGCCATTTTCTGTCATTTATATAAACTTCAATTGATAACATTTCTAAATTTTTACACTCCATATCTGTTTTTCTACTAAAAGGAAAGATTGATTGTAATTCGTCTTTACCACAACATATCAAAAGTAAAATGAGTAAATGTTGTAAAAACAAACACAATCGTAAGTAATCATTATTATGCGGTGTTTTTGATATGTCTGATTGGTTCATCATCTACTTATTGATGACCAATAATTACAAACTGATTAAAACTAATTGTTAATTACATGTATACTCTATACATTGGTTATAATTACCATCATTGATTGATTGATTGGATGTTTGCTTTACGTCCAGCGAGCAGTATTTCAGCTATATTCAGGACGAGAACAAGTTAACAAACAATAAATCAACGGCAAAAAGGGGTGGGATGGGTCACAGGGAACTAAATTTTGACTGCCACTGGAAAAGAATGGAGTATTGGGTAGGGGCGGAAAATTTAGCCTTTTGTAGCGGCTACAATGCGCCTACTCTTTTTCGAAATCTACAAAAGGGGTCTTTATCGTGCAAGGAGCGTGGCACTCTCAAAACACGTTACCCACTGTGGTCCGCGGCCAGGCTTTCCGTATTATGACCTGACAACCCCCCAACGAGGGTCTCCCCAATCCGCCACCCGGGGACGCGCTGGGCTGCTCTGTGGGTCGAGCACTGTGAACCCTCACAGTATGGTCCCAGAATTACCATAATTACATAGGTTAAAATGACAATAGTAATGCATTCTCTAAAGTTTCTTTTTTTTCATTTTTGTATGTTTAAAAAATAAATGAATAAAAAAGTGACCATAAAAATAATAAAAGTAAAAATAAATAATTTATTTAAGTATATATTATGTGGTCGGTGCCGAAGTGTCCAATCATTCGGGGCCGAAATGACCATGTGCCGAACTGTTCTGGGTACCGAAGTGTCCAGATGGATAGGTGCCGAACTGACCAGATGCCGAAATGTCCTGATTGACCTGTTAAAATTTCCCCCTAAATGTAAATATATCCTCCGGAAGCGCTGATGCATTGAATATTTTTTGTAAATGGCGTCTAAATCCACAAAAAGGTCCAGAGACACAGGAGAAAATGACTCGGACGAAGATTATACAGGAAGTTCTTCATTAGATGCTTCTTTTACAAAAAAACAACAGAAACTTACACCGGTTCCCGCAGAAACCAGCAAATGGACTATTTATGACTTGCAAAGGGTACATATCTCGTATTCCAAAACCATGTTTTCTTCCCCAGATGAGCTATTTGACCAATTTGAATCAGTTAGGAAAAAAATACCAAAGTTAAACGAAGAATTTATGAAAATTAATGATTTTATGCAAAGTAAATTGACATTTAGTTATAATATGCACGAGCTGAATGATACGGACGGGGTTAGGCTGACTAGCATTGTGAAAGAACTGCATGGTTCGGTGAAAGTCCTGTTGGCAAAAGATGAAGCATATCAGACGTTACAAAAAACCCTCAAACAAGAATCACAGTAAGTGTTTAAGCTCAACCAGGAACATCATATACAGGGCTCACGCTAGGTCAAAATTACAGGGAGAAGTCACTTCTCTTTTATGAGGCTGACAGGGAGAAGTGGGGATAGAACAGGGAGAAGTGGGTGGACAACAGGGAGAAGTTAATATATGTCGCGAAAGCGTCCTGTTTCGTTGTTGTTTTTTGTTTTTTTAATAAGTGTTGGCATTTGCATTTTTATTTTTATATGGGTTTATTTTGACCAGTTTAATTTATTGAGAATAAAGTATCAAAGATAGTCCAGAACAAAAAGTTTTATTAACTAATCAGTCTACTTATATCACACATTTTCATAAATATTCAACATAACAATGAAAAAAGAAGCAACTGTCACACAACTGTTCATTAAAATAAATGTTTCTTTGTCATTAGTACACAAATTGATTGAATTATAAATGAAGTACATGTACATGTACTAGTAGAACTAGAAGTAGATAATGACAACATTGTGAAACATTTAATATTAAGTAGTTAATGTAAAATTCCCAATTAAAAGTATTTAAACAGATTTAAATTATTATTTTTTTAAAGTGACTGCCAAAATACTAATTTTTATTATGTTTAAATCACTGCAATACTCAACTCAACACTAGCAGCGTCAAATTTGCAATCTCCGGCACTAAATTCATATCTGCTCCGGAAATTTTCAGATTTTCTTTTGCTTTGAACTGGTATACGGTCGATATTTCGCGCTACGCTTTATGTACTAAATAAAAGTCAGACGGGTACCAGTTTACACTGTGTGGCGCGTAACATGATAAACATAAGGCGGCAACAAAAATACGAAGATTTCTTAACAAAATGGGAATAAAATTGAGAGGCGACATAGGGCGATTGCTCAAAATGACAGGGCGACTTCACTTCGCTTTTGAAGATGATCAAGGGCAAAGTGGGAACACGATCAGGCGACTTCTTCGCCCGAGTCGCCCTCCAACACGAGCCCTGCATATACTAAGTATAGAATGTTCCCAGCTCAGCTAATAGCGAGCACAGCTCGTAGGGTGCATCGGTGAGCTCTACACAGCATTCTGTATTGTGATCAAAATCTGTCTAATGCTGATATTGATTTTCTTTTGTATGGAAGTTGGTACTGTCACCAAGTGAATTTTAATCAAAAACATACTCATTAAATTATTATTTTTTTATTACAAAAAGGTACAATGTAGAAAAACAAAAATGCAAAAACAAAAATGGATTCATGGGGGTGTGACTTTTACTATACAGATGGGACAACATGTTTTTTTATATTCCCCACTATATACCTTGGTCGTGGTTTTTTTTCATTCAGAAATTCACCCCATACGCCACGGTGGTATTCTGCGGTACATGTATGTTTGTAGATTTCGATAAGAATAGGCTCGTTGTAGCTGATACAAAAGGCTTAATTTCCCGCCCCTACCCATACCCGTTACTTTTCAGTGGCATTCAAATTCTTTGCCCTTTGGTCCATCTTTCCCGAATTGATTTATTGTTTGTAAACTTGTTCTTGTCCTAAATATAGCTGAAATACTGCACGCTGAACGTAAAGCAAACATCCAATCAATCAATCTTATTAATGTTGCAACTCTAGGATGTAAATTGCGTCACACCTTAATTGACATGTCAATATCGATCGATTACCTAAGTATTGTCCACTGTGTGTACTGATTAAATCATCTACCCAAGCACGTGCTCTCAAATATTACAAATTGTGTATTTGTATCATTTCTGGCCAACATTTTAAAATCAACAAGTGTGGACGTGCTACACAGGTTTTTTAACGGTAAAATAGCACAATACACAATAAATACGAAACATGTTAAATAGAATCAAATTCAAATGTAAAGAAATTCGTCTTAAAATATGACTTACAAACAAAGCAAATCTTTCAAATTTTCGAAATAATGAGAAAATGTTGCAGATCATTCCACAAATGATTTTCCACCATATTCGTATTTGGTGTTGAACAAATACAATCGTGATAATAGAATCAACCACAAGTCTTTTCGGTGTTGATCAAAGTCTGTCACATTATCAAATTTATTTTGTAAAAACGTCCAAGATTTCAGTGGCATCCTTTTATTTTCTATTATATTGCGAGACAAGCTAAAAATGTCCGCAAACATGAATAACATTTTAAACGTTCGTATCGGCGTGCCAAACAAAAACAAAAAAATGCGCTGTTGTAAATTCAGCAATCAAAGTATGTGGAAAAACAGTACTTCCGTCTTCACAAATAATTTTATTCCGATTTTTTTTTGTAAATTTTAGAACAGATGTAACTATGCATATTTATTGTTTGATCAATGTACAACAAAATGTCCAGAATTTGTATTTAGAGAACTTATGCAAGTCTCAAAGGAATCTGATCTAGAGAACATTCATCCAATAGACACTATATCACGCAAAAGTTTAACGGGAACTTAATACATATAAAACATCACGTCCATTTGAAACATTTCAGTTTAGCGTATGATATAACAAGCTCAGAAGCACATCACGAATTTTTGACAGAAACCTGTAATATTAATTGTTAATAGTTCAAAATGCCATTGTCCAAGGTAAATCTTTAGTGTATAAGATTGTGCCTTTTGAAACGGGCGCCTGTCCCATTTCGTAGTTGTATGTGGCGAATCTAGTTCATAAACAGTTCACATATTTATTATTCTTGCGGCATGTCAGCTTCATTTTAGTTGGATACCAGTCTATTCCAGAAATGTTTTGTCCCCATTTGTTCAAACAACTCGGATATTGTTTTTAAGTTTTAAATACCAAAGGAAAGGATCGCCACTCAACTGCATGTTTTCTTTCCAAAAGGATTCATTATTGATTAAACAGAGTTTGCGTTCAACTGTAGGACAATACAGTGTAATTCACTATTATGCACATGTCTTAAACGTAATAGGATCTTAGAGCGTGTGACAATTCAAATATGGATAATTTACCAAACTTGTTCAGGGTGGTACTTAACTCATAACAACATGTGCATCCGGTTGAACAAATTTATGATGTTCAAGTTTACCAGCACAATAAATCATTATTGATCATCATCAAATACATGTGTAAACTATTCATATGAACTGCTTTTTAAAATTTTTTTCTTTTCTTTCAAGTAACTATGTTTTGGCCAGCAATCAATTCACTGAAAAACGGTGTGGAGATTGAAATTTTGTCATGGCCTGACCCCCTATGGAGACAGGACCTTATAGACTGAACTCCCTCTATGCATTCACCGCGGGTAAAATTTACATGAGCTACTATGGTGGTTAATAGTGGAAATGATCAACTTCCATGGAGGTTAAGTGTTTTTTTTAATAACAAACACGTTGTTTCCTCTGTAGATATACAGTACGTACAGTACCCACAGGTCATATACATTGTAGGTTACTAATCAGCAATACATGACAGTCTGCATATTATGTAACATATATTTTATATGATGACAATATAATGCTATTTACCTGTTGCTCATAAATTTTTTTTATCACTACTGATATGGAGTGCAGTGAGACATTTTTTGTGTATCAAGACTTGTTAGATACAGTGTAAGGCATCAGCACGAAGAACACAATAATAACCTACATGTATATATTTTTTTTCAGGTTCATGATAGAGAAAGTAAGAGTAGCAGGAGAAAGATTCCTTTATGAACTTATTAATTTTGTTGGTGAATCTTTGGCAAATAGGGCTACACCTATTCCAGAAACTGTATATTTATCTCTTTTACAAAGATTCTGCGAAATTTGTAACTTTAATGGAAGGTTAGTACAAGTAGCATAATATAAAAATGAAGATATTGTGCAGGGGTAGAATTAAGAAATTGAAATCTAAGGACCCTAGATTTCTAAGTTTGATATTATGTCTTAACTTTGAGATATCCTGCCGTGAAAAGCTCTTGGGTAAATGATGCAAAATCCTGCATTCTTGCAAAATCATGAGAGATAAATTTGATCTGGAAACCACTGATCTTCATCAGTAAATAATTGTACATATGTATAATTATTGCACTATATATACTATTTTCTTCGTACAGAAATTATCTTGAGGTAATTTCAATAAAATAAATGTTTCTTTGTCATAAGTTGATGGCATTATAAATGAAGTACAGAGAGGACATGTTTTTTATATTCCCCACTATATACAGTGGTGACCACTGAGTGGTCGTGGTTTTTTTTATTCAGAAATTCATACGCCACAGCGGTATTCTGTGGTATATTGTGAAAGATTTTTTCCTTTCAGCAATATGTAAGTTTGCATGAGATCTTCCATCTATAACAGTCAAGGGTAATACTTACTCAATTGTATTTTTTTACTTATAAAAGTAAAAAAAAATACTCAATTGCGTGAATATTTTTTACTCGGTCATTTTTTATCGTTACTTTTTCCGAATTTGCAGCGTTTTTAGTCATCATATGGGTATTTTGTTGCTGATATATAGGTGTGCGCAACCTTCCGTCATCACAGTGAGAATCAAAACAAAAAGGCAGGTCAATAAACTTTCTATTTTTCTGAGAAAAAAAGCTGAAAATTTCTTCACTTTTTGATGTCATTGTTTGAAAAAATGAGCCCATAGAATCGAAAATGTAAACCGTCATATTTTAGTTTAGACATTGTACTTTGTATTTTGACGATAATTATTGTTGCGAAACTTGGTTTAGTGAATGTTGTGGTTGAAGTTCACCATCAACGCATTGTTTTCTTACTTGTATACGTAAAAAAATTGTGGTCTTTTAAAGGTAACCAACACAGTTTGCCTTGTACGTTTGTCTTACAGAATACCGATAATATTTAAAAGAATCAAACGGATATAATATAATTATTTATGTTGTGTCTCATGACGTAAACAGATAAAAAATAGGACTGGACTAATTTTCACTTTATACCAATTCCACTGCTTTGATTTGCATAGGATATACAGTACAGTCAACAGAATGCTGCGATTTTCCATGGCCCACGCGTGGGCATCACGCAAAATCCACTCAAATTCTGCCCACGAATAACTAATTTTCTACCCACGTAAATTTGCGTGGAAAAGTTTTGAGAATTTGAACTTCCCACGGGATTCGTGGATGCCGCGCAAAACCGGGCAAAATTTTGCGTGGGAGTGATTATACATGTAATCGGTATACATGAACGCTATTCCGTAAGAATTTAAATCTAAGAAATTGTTTATACAAGTATGTTACATTTTCTTCTTCTTTTGTACTAATAATATATTAAGCACACAAGCCGTTTACGTAAATTTTCATATCTTTTAGTTTTGAAATGATACGATTAAACCGATCAGTAAATTTATACGATTAAAACAAATACTGAATAAACATCGACTGCAGTGCCAATTTTGCCAAAAAATTTAACTGAAATAGAAATCGTATACATCTACTAGCGTGTTTTCAGAGCAAAATCAGTTCATTTTTTTAAATGTTTAATACCTGTACCATTAAATAAACAAATATTTTTCAAGAAGTGAAAAGGTGTGTAAAGAAAAAAGAACGTTTGTTGTTTATTACCCCTAACAACGGAATGAAATCTTTTTATACTTGTGTATATTGCTCAATCCTATAAACCCTTTTTTTAATTAGTTATCACTTTGTCAGTTGTAAAGATGAAAAAAAAATTTTAATATTTAAACAGATGCGGTTTTGTTCGTTTCTAGTTTCGGAACATTCATAAACTTTCACAATATCAATTGAATTGTTAAATTTGTGTTTGGTTCATCGTAATATTTATGACAATGCCTTCGAGAAAAAGTTTATAAGTAATGTCATTTTGCAATTAAAATGGACATTTATTACCTAAAAAATTTGATTCACTTTTGGAAACATATATACTGTACGTGCATAGATTTGTATGTCACTTTGCGATTAAACGAAATATTTTGAATTCTGCTTCAAATTTTGAAGACAAATGTTCATGGAGGTAATAAAGAAAGATACAACCCACGATTGGGACGGTAAATAATCAAATACACATGTAGTATCGCTTTCATACTTTTTTCTACCTCGGTCGAAGTTTTGCAATTCTTTGTGATCATAGATCGACAAATATTGTTAAACCTTTATTATTATAGTAATTATAGTAAAAATAATTTCTATTAATACAAATAAAGATTCGTCGTACATTTATTTTAATCGTGTGTGTTCTATTCTTGACTGACACACCCTTTGTAATTACATAAACTGCACGTGACACTAAGGCGGGAAACACATAATGCGGTAAGCAGAATGTTGTCTTCAATCATCGTACTAGCATTTACTATACGAATTTTCTAGAAATATACAGAAACTGTGGATCTATTACAATATATTTAATAAAATGATTTCGTAAATGATTACGGAATGGAGTATTGTTTGTTGGCAACTACTGTGTGCAGGTAATTTAACTGCCTTCGGCAATGGATCAGTCAGCACGCTGTTAGGTGTACGGATTCACAATTATTTTAAATGATCATTCCAGTTAAAAATTGAGCATCAACAGTACATCGTAAAAATATTTAGTGAATATACTTCCCTCAATTTAGTTTTTTAATACCGCAGTTTCATGAATATTTCCAGCAAAATTCTACTAAGCAGTTGTGTAATGGAAGGCAACGTCTGCTTTCTCAGCAGGTGTATTTCCTCCTTAAAAGGAGAATTAAATTATATACATTCTAAAATTATTATAAAGAAAGTTGGGTGAACATATTTGGTGAACAACATAGACCGAATTCTTCTGCCTCGGTGCAAATATTTCCATTTTCAAGTACTATTTGGACGTTTTGTTTTTTTGTTTATCATTTTGCTGCACCCCAAAAACATTCATATAGTTAATAAAAACGAAAATTGTTAAATATTTGCCCATAGAGGCAGAAGAATTTGGTCTATGGTGAACAATATTCATAATCGGCGGAGATCGAAACTAACAAGATCCGAAAATTACAAAATGGTGAATACGTGGGGTTCAACTCTAGCTCATAGCTTCATATATAGCAATGTAGCTTTGAAACAAATCAGCACCCGTTAACACATGAAGTTCATTTACCACAGGTGCATGTATGTAATTAAATGCAAAGCAAATATTTAACATATTTTCAAACGATGCCTTGGATAGATGTCGGAAGTAGATTTGTTAATTGAAACTTTTGTATAACGCAAGATGGCAAATAAACAAAGTTGTCACCTGTCGTCAGGTGTTGAATACTGGCAAGTAAATATTGCATAAAAGTGGTAAATTTTACAAACCTTCGAATGATAATAAGTCTTTAATAAACCTACATTACATAATAATACTAAGCGTACTTAGTTATAAGGTGCAACTCAATTGCAAGGATTTCCCATTAATATTAAAATGTAATTTTACGTGCTGGTCTAAAATGATGAAGATAAGCATACAAGACGTAACTTGTTTCTTGGGACACATTTGAAATATTTCTTACTATTAAGCAATGCTATCAAAATATATTAAAAATTTTTGCGATCGTCAGGAAACTTAACAATCAGCTTCGTTAGGTATATAAGTTTTTGGGAGTTTCTTTCATATCTATTATTTTTCGTTTTTATTAATTTCTTCAAGTAAATTTACATAAAGTTGGCAGCATTTAACAATAGACATAAGCTCTATAGAGCTTTTAAAACTAAAATCAAAATGACTATACCGTATATTTGTTAAAAAAAGAAAATTTACGAATACGATGTTTTTTTACCAACAAACGTTAAATACAAAATAACTAAAGGAAGAAAGATAGATTTAAGAAAGAATGAATATTTAGGTATTTTTTATTATAATTTATGACAAGTAACAATTCTATTGTACCTGCAAAAAAAATATACGTGCTTGTACATAACGTTTAAATGCAAATTTAATAACATGGTACATGTGACGCAGCGTTAGAGCTTGTGCACATGTGAATTTGTATATCGATCAATTTGCGTGGTCATTGCATCATCCCACGAATTTTGCGTGGACATATGATTATCGTGGGCAGAATCCAATTTACGCGATTCCACGCAAATGCAATGAACATACAAATGGCCCACGCATTTTCCACTCATTTGCAAATGCAGGGAAAATCACAGCATCACGCTGACTGTACTGTATTGAACAGAAATTTGAAAACTTATAATTTTTTGGTGGTGATTTTAAAAGTGGTTCTTATAATAATAATAATAATAATAATTTTATTGGCTCAAACTCATCTACAATAAATGGTTAAGCCTATGTTAATAATGGAAATACAAAATTAAAAGTACAATCCATATATAAGGGTTATTATTATATTATAATATAATAATATGGATGATACTTATTTATTAAACAAGGAAATTAACCTGGCATTTTCTCATATATAACGCATCAGATATGAATGAGGAATTCAACTTTAATATTTGGTACAAAGTATTATTTAAAAGGGAATTTAAATCAGAAAAGTTTTTAAAATAATAATTATTGTTTTGAAAAATATTCTATATCTTTGTATGAAATGTTTCTCTTAATTGCTTATATTTGGAACAGTATAACATAAAGTGATTTTATTACAATAAATACGTTACCATCATAAATTTTGATATTCTCCCTATTCGCAGCTTGTTAACCGGAAATACTACAAATAAAATACCCCTTGAGACAACCCCCATTCCCCACCTGGCGCATGTGCGACCCTACTCTTCACCATTTTTTCCGGTTTGTAAACCAAAGCAGCACGTGAAATTGTTGCAGTCCAAAGCCTGTTACATTGGAAATATTTACATGTATAGAGTTTTTGAAGAGTATTTCATATATAATTGTAATATAATTACATTATTTATTCAGTAGATATTAGAGTTCAGGTAATATTTATTTATCTTACACTTGACTCGAACAATGTCCCAAATTATTGGTGACAAGGAGGACGTTAATTTAGAACTGTCCCCATGGCGGTCTATGACCACTTCTGATGAGTTTTGGGAAAAGAGTGTAGCTTCTAACACTTCCTTTTTAGGTTCTGGTTCAACAGCTTCCGCCCCTCGTACGTCAGCCTCTCAACTTAGGCTTTCGGCGGTAAATAAAGCCACGCATACTATAACCAGGCCCGTTGACAGTGTGGTAAGTACTATGGCAAGTACCGTCTCCTCTACTGAGACTTTTCCCACAAGAACTAGGAGCGATTCTTTTGCTAGGTCGAGGTGGCCTTTGAATTACCAGTACCCACCTCTACCAGGCTACCCCCCTTTTGACCCTTTTTCCTTGCCCCCTGTGTGGCAAGGTTCTAGGGATTCTGCAGGTGGGGGCCTTTAGAGTCTTCCCCCAGTGAAGATATAAAGGCTCTGACAACTTCCATCTCCAAATTGCAAGCTGTTGTCAATGCACAATTTTTGCAATTGGGGAATGGTATTTCTCTCCTGGAAAATAGGACTCCTTCAGTTTCCGAATCTTCCAATTTAGTGACTCCTGCTCCTACTGCAATCCAGGATGATGGTGATAATATTTCAGTGGCTCCTCGTAGTCAAGAAGCAGTTTTCTTGTCTGAGGATGAGGATTCTCATTCTGCATCAGCAGATCCAAGATCTCCTGTTTCGGTACAGGAAACTCCAGCTACAGTACCAGATTCTTTGAGGAGTAGGGTTTATACTATTCATAGGGAGCTTGGTGGTTTTCCTCTTTCCTCCCCTCCTCATAAGACCTTGCCACCGTCTGATTTCATGACATGTTATGGTCTGGTCAAGGACAACCCTAAGGGTTATAGGTCCTTTCCGGAATCTGGGCATTTTAAATCTGCTTTCCTGTCTATAAATTCGTTTTTCCAGGAACATGCTTCTCATACTTCTCACAAGTTCACTGGTTTTAGCCCTTTGTCTTTCCCAGGTAAGGTCAAGCCGAAGGATTTCCAGATCCACGGTTCTTCCTTTGGAAAGTCAGCCCCAGTTGTAGATAAAGCCTTTTCTGCAGTTTTGGGTTCGAAACCAGTGGATGGTTTGAGGCTCTCTCAGGCTTTGTGGGCAAAGTCGGAGAACAACCTCAGACTTTTGTCTTCAGTTCTCCAGAATGCTGAGCATTTTTTGGCAGCGGCTGGAACCTTGCTGAAAGACAAGGGTGAGGAGTTTAACGAGCTTAAGGCTCTTCTTTTGCAAGTGGATAGTAGTCAAGGGGCCTCGCAGTTACTGTTGCTTGGCACTCTGGCTAATTTTTCCTTTTCCAAGAGACAAGAGATTTTAGAAAAATCTCCTGTCTCTGAGGTTTTGCAGGAGTCTTTGGTATTCTCTCCTCTTTTTGATCAGAAATTATTTGGGATATCCTTGGAAAAACTTCACTTAGAAGTAAACAAGGTTCCTCCCACAGTGAAAGTTGATGTTCAACTTTCAGATGGTAAGAGGAAAGTATCGACCTCACAGTCACATTCCTCCTTTACCAAACCTCAGGGTTCAGTGCCTCGTCCCACATTTCGTGGGAAGAGGTCAGCTAACCCTAGTTCTACTTTTTCTTCTTCTGCTGGCAAGAAGCCCAGATTTGTGAAGAGGAAGAAACAGCAGAAATGATGTGTTTCCCCCTCCGTTAGTACTTCCCCGGGTTCCCTTGGGAAAGGTGTATTTTCCTACTCCTTTTCCAGGGATCCCAGTGGGGGGGCAGGTTGTCCCACTTTCTTCCTCAGTGGCAACTGATTACGGAAGACAAGTGGGTTCTTTCAGTACTACGGAGGGGACTGGGACTTCAATTTCAGGAAGTCCCTCCTTTGTCTTCAGTTCCCTTAGATCTGTCCCAGACAAGAGATTCTGTCAAGAATCAATTGTTGCAGGAAGAAGTGGGAACCCTGCTTCAGAAATGTGTGTTGGAGGAATTTATTCCATCAGTCCAGGTTTTTATTCCCGTCTATTTTTGGTTCCCAAAAAGAACGGGAAGATGAGACCTGTACTAGACCTTTCTTCCCTGAATCAGTTCCTGGTGGCCCCCCATTTCAAAATGGAGACCAACAGGTCAATCAGGGCGGCTATCCTTCCTGGGATGTGGACTACCTCTCTCGACTTAACCGATACCCAATTCCACATTGGAATAGCGCACAGGTTCGGAGGTATCTCAGGTTGGTGTGGGCAGGCAAGGTTTACGCTTTCAAAGCAATGCCCTTTGGCCTTTCCACAGCCCCATTGGTCTTTACAAGAGTATTTCAGACTGTCGTGGCCTATCTCCACACCCAGTCAATTTTTATACACTCTTACCTCGACGATTCTCTGGTGAAGAATCAGTCTTTTTCCCTTCTGGAGGAACACACCCATTTTGTAATCCATCTTCTTTTGAAATTGGGTTTTCTGATTTCTTGGGAGAAGTCGGACATTTTCCCCAGTCAAGATTTAATTTTTCTCGGGGAAAGGTACCTAACAGTTTTGGGCTTAGTTGTTCCTCTAGAGGAGAAAATTCTGAAGCTACACCATTTAGTGTTCCAGATTTCTCATGCCTCAACGGTCTCTGCTCGTCGATTCCTTCAGTTAGTGGGTTTCCTGATATCGCTTATGGACATTGTCCCATTAGGTCGCCTTCACATTTGTCCAATTCAGTGGTATCTCATGGAGTTTTGCCATCCAGCATCTCAGGATTGGGAAGCTCCCATTCCTGTGCAGCCTCAACTTCTTCCTCATCTCTTTTGGTGGTTGCAGAGGGACAATCTTCTAAAAGGTTTACCTCTAGATCCTCCAGCTCCAAATCTGACCCTGTTCACAGATGCCTCCCTTTCAGGTTGGGGCGCTTTTCTGGAAGGCAGGTCAGTTTTAGGCCTTTGGTCTCCTCTCGAGTTGGAGGATCACATCAATGTTCTGGAGATGAGGGCAGTCTTACTGGCCCTGAGACACTTCATAGAAGTAATTCAGGGTCAGTCTCTGTTGATAGCCACAGACAATTCAACTGTGGTGGCTTATCTTCAGAACCATGGCGGAACCCACTCTTATCCTCTGTTTCTCCTCTGCAGAGAGATTCTTCTGTTTTGCAACAGAATCAAGACTTCTCTGACTGTGAGACACGTCCCAGGGAGGCAAAATCTTATAGCAGATCTGTTATCTCGGTCTCAGAATCCGGTGAATACGGAATGGGAGTTGCATCCAGCATTCTTTCAGCAGATCATTCTGTTGTGGGATCGTCCCCACATAGATCTGTTTGCAACCAGTTTGAATCACAAACTGGGATCTTATGTATCTCCCATTCTGGACGACAAGGCAATAGCAGTGGATGCTATGTCCATTCCTTGGAAAGGGATGTTCAGTTACATGTTGCCTCCCTTTCGTCTCCTCCCCAGGATTCTTCACAAGATTCGCAAGGATGGATGCAAGACCATTCTAATTGCTCCAGCATGGCCGATACAGAGTTGGTTTCCAGATCTGCTGCAGTTGTCCTGTGCAAATCCTATTTGCCTTCCTCTTCGGAAGGATCTCTTATCCCAGTTCAAAGGCAGGAAGCTTCACTCAGGTGTTCAGCTTCTTTGTCTTCACGCCTGGCTGCTATCAGGTCTGACGTCAGAAAGAGAGGCTTTTCTGGCAGGGCAACCAACCGTATCTCGGGATCAGTTAGACAGTCCACTGGGGCCGTCTATGACTCCAAGTGGTCCGTCTTCTGTTCTTGGTGTAACTCGAAACAAATTGATCCTCTCTCAGCCTCTGTACAACAGATAGCTGATTTTTTCATTTTCCTTTTTGAGGATCAAGGTTATAGGTCAGCAATCCCCAGAACTATTCACCTTTCTGGAGGTGAGAATTTTGGAGAGAACCAGTTTTTGTCGCTCCTTATTAGAAACTTTTACTTGGAGCGTCCTAAAGAGAGACGTTTGGTTCCTCCTTGGGACTTGGCTGTAGTTTTGAAAGCTTTACAGCTTTCTCCCTTTGAACGATTGTCCTCTACTAGTTTCCAACTTTTGTCTTTCAAATGTTGTTTTCTACTGGCCTTAGCTTCTGGACGGAGGAGGAGTGAGATTCATTCTTTATCTATTTCTGAATCTTGTATGCGGTTTACAGCGGACAAGAGTTCAGTTACCTTGTTGACAGATCCTTCTTTCCTAGCCAAGAATCAACTGGCAGATAAAGGCTCTGGCACTATCACCATTCCATCTTTACCTGCACAGGCAGGTGATAAGAGTTTGTGCCCAGTCAGAACTTTGCTGAAATATTTGTCAAGGTCTTCTAGTTTAAGAAAGCCTAACTCGACCCATCTTTTTATCCCTATTAAAAAGGGAGTTCGGGATATTTCAGCTAAAACTATTTCTACTTGGATTTGTCAAACTATCCTTATGGCTTACAAATCCGCTTCTCCTCATACTTTATCTAAACATCAAGTTAAGGCTCATGAAGGTAGAGCGTTAGCCTCCTCCTGGAATATTTTTAATTCCTCGTCTTTATCGTAGGTTTTGTCTGCTGGTTATTGGAGGTCAGACAGTACCTTCTATAACCACTACTTGCGCTCTATGTCCCATCATTGTGACAACCTCTTTGCTTTGGGACCTCTCGCTACTGCCCAACAGGTGGTGGCTCCCCCCCATTTCCAGAGGGATTCAGCATTACGTTAAATTTTATTTTGAAATGACAATAAAATCCACGCTATCGTGTCATCTGATACGTACGATTTGTGCATTACACAGGACAAAAATCTGTTTTCTTTGACAATGGATTGAAAGTATCATTACTTCGAAAAACAATGTCACAACTGCATCATTGTTGACGTCCTGAAACATGACCTTTATAACACTTTGATATACATTGCACGCTATTTAATAAACGTGTGTACTGTACAACGTCTCCACTGCCAAAGAAAGAATAATACTAAGCCATGATAATATCCATCAAAGTCTCGTGATGTCAGACGCTGCAACCATTCAGATCAACGCATTCTATATGTATTTAATAAATAAAAATCATATATTTTTTGTTGTCTTTTTCATTTTTGATTTGCAAATAGTCAAGGGACATGTTTATTAATGCAGTTAAATATGTAATTTTAATTAGCCCACAGTGGGTTATCACTGTTTTTCTGTTTTTGTTTTTTGATTTTTATTGTTGTTTTTGTTTTGTTTTGTTTTTTTGATTTTTGTTTAACTGCAATTATAAACGTATAGAACTAATAAACAAACGAGGGGGTGGGTGGATTGGGGGGAGGGGGGGGAGAGGTAGCTTCCAATGTATTCTTGATAATCTATCTAGTTTTTTAAAGCCTTTTAAGTGCATTTAAGTGGAAAATAATTGGAGAATTTAATCTCACCCAATCGAACACACCCAAGCACGAAAAGGGCCGGGGGGGGGGGGGCAAGGGGGTTGCTCCACGTAAGTGGTTGCATGTGCTCCAGACAGTGTACTGTGCTCAGGGTGGTCGCTTAATACAGGTGGTTGCATTTGAAAGGTCTTTTTAAACTCATGTGTACCTAGGGTGAATGTTTCATGGGTGGTCGCTGAAACCAGATGGTTGCATGTGCTCCAGAAAGTGTACTGTGCTCAGGGTGGTTGCATTTAAAAGGTCATTTTAGAGAACATCTCAAGTGTGATCGCTTAGTACAGGTGGATTCTGAAAAAAAGGTGTTTTTGTGGAACCGCAATGTTTAAAATGTCAATTAAAGTGGAAAGCCATAGTTTTTTGTTCCGACAGAACAAATGAACCTATATTCATTCTTATTCTTTTTTTCCGCCAACTTTTTATTTCGCAATATAAATTGGGTTTCGCGACATGTCGCAAAGACATTTTGTACCATGGACCGGTTGCACATTACGCTTCTACAGTTCACCCTTGCACACCGAACCCTTTTTCTTAACAGAGTTATCTCCTCTGACATTGAAAACTTTGTGTGCAGATAAACTTTGAAACCGTAAAAGATGTTGCAATGAAAATTAATGCAAGATGGTCAATGATACATCACAACACTTTGTTACATATTGTGCAAAGGATTTTGACGAATCCTTATAAGAGTTATTTCCCTTTCTTTATTGCAAGTTGATAGTGTAACTTTGTAACTCATGAACAAGATGTGATAGAGACCTGGGGTTTTCACTGTTGGTCATCATTGACCTTGACGTTGAAAAAGTCACAAGGTGAAAGGTCAAGGTCACATTCTAATTTTTGACAGTGTGGTGTGTACGATTCTCCTCCTGAACCATAAGAAGCTACAGAAATAGATCTTTTACCAAAATATAGAGCATATTAAGGTCTTGAAAGATCGCAAAAAATTATTTTACTTTTAAAAGAGTTATCTCCCCTGGATCAATAAAAATGTAAATAGTGATATCTCAGTAACTTTAACATATTTTGACCTCGGATCTTCTCTGTTGTTGATTGTTGACCTTCAGCATGGTCAATTTAAGAGGTCAAGGTCAAGTTACTTTAAAAAAAATTTCTCTTTTATAGGAAGTGGTTCTTTCTGATAAATGTTTACTTTGGATAAATAATAAATGCAAAGGTCAAGGTCAATTTTATTTACTCCTTAAATGTCCTATTTATGATCTTTTTTTATTTCAAAAGATATACAAATGGTGTTTTCTTTGATTTATTTATATTAGTTTTTCATTCAAATTTGTTAATTTCATCACACAGAGAACGAATAATGTTTATGGGTCAAATTTAAAGGTCTTTTACTAGTAGTTCAGGTACATGTAGGTTCTTTTTAATTCCTTTAAGTGGAAAGCCTTTTAATCGTTCGAGAGAACGATTGAACTTATATTTCTTCTTGTTTTTTCTTAGCCTTTTTTCAAATTCCTATATACCATTAGAAATGACTTGTGTTTTTGTTGTAATAAAGTTTTATGAGGGTCTACACCTTCGTACTTTTGTGGCAGTTTCATTATAGCTGGTAAGACTAGATTCCTGTTACATTGTATATAGCAAAAAGAAAGGAGAAAATTTTGTGGATTCATTTTTGTGAAACCTGATTGCAGCCAAAGTCTGATTCAAATAAACGTCCCAATTTGTTGGATGACTTTGTAATTTCTTTGCTAATACATCATGTAGAGTTCTATGAAAACGTTCTACCATAGTTTCTTGGACTAATTTAGAATTTTTTTCGCCACCAGTGTCACTCACATAATGGAACACTAAATCTTTGAATTATTTCTTCTAATAAGAGTTGCACAACGTTTTGTGAACTTTTGTCAGGAACTGGAAAGGCTTAGGGCCAACCACTATAAAGATCAGTGAAGCTTATTATGTACTTATTTTCTGACATTGATGTCCGATAAGGACCAGACAAATCCAACCCAATTTTTGCAAATAGATATGGTGGAATATCTGTCTCTTGCAAAGAGATTTAGTCTTTTTCAAACTACGTAATTGACATGTTACACAAGAATTTACAAATTCGTGTAGTTATTTATATAATCTAGGCCAAAAACACTTTTGCCTGATGCGTCATAAGTTTGGTCTATCCCTAAATGTCCATTGTCATTGCTAAATTTTCTTCTCTTAACTGTTGCAGGAAAAACAACCTTAACATAGGTTCGCTATCTGGGCTCGATAGGTAGTACAGTATGTCCTCTATTACGATGTTTATTGTCAATACCCATAGGCGCATTGTTTGTTTTTTGGAGCAAATTGATTAGAATTCAAAGAAAATAAATTGGTTTTCATTCTTCAAACCCAGTATCATCGCAAGGTTGCGTAAGCCATGCTCCTATAGTGTCAGTGTACAAAATGTATGGTTTCTTTAAATCTGGATAGCATAACATAGGAATGACTGTTAAATTATTTTTCTTAAAATCATAAGCTTTCTGACATTCATCATTCCAGATAAATTTAGCAAATTTCTTTGCAAGTTTAACTAGTGGTATTGAAATTTTTGAAAAATTTGGTATAAGTCTCGATAGTAACTACACATACCAATAAAACTTCTAACTTCTTTCACTGTGGTAAGAGGGGACAAAGTTCTAATAGCTTCTACCTTTTCAGTTTACGGTTAAATACCGTCCTTACTTATCTTAAAGGCTAAATAATTTGTTTCTTCTTTTAAGAATTGACATTTTTTCAACTTGACTTTTTGAACCATGTTTTCTGAGCCTATCAAAAACTTGTTGAATATGAGAGAGATGTTCTTCCAATGTTGAGGAAAATATCGTCTATACTTCAAATCTTGTTAGACAATTTCCATTAACCTACTAAAAACACCTGGCCCATTTTGTAGCCCGAAAGGCATGCTGATAAATTCAAAGAGACCAATGTGACAAACAAACGCTGAATTCTTCTTATCCTCATCTTTATTCTTTATCTGAAAATACCCACTGCGTAAGTCCAGTAAAGAATAATATTTTGCATTACCTAACAATGCCAAAATGTCATCAATAACAGGTAATCGGTATGCCATAGGTTTGGTTATCTTATTTAGTTGCCTAATGCCAATTAAAATGAATTGGTAGATTCTCATCCCCACCTGCCCCTAAGAATTTGTCTTGCCCCAATTTTTTTTATTTCCGAAAATTTCAAAATCTGGATTTTTTTCATGTCCTGTTAAGATATTGTGATACAATTACACACTGCAGTAGAGTTTCCTGTTGACAAAAAACGTGATGGTGTTCTTTGGAACTGATCTGTTCATTAATACAAATATTTATGTAATTTGGTTCTATGAGGTCTCAGTTTTATAGTTGTCCCCTGGGTCAGTTTCCATTTTAAATTGTGTCAGTTTGCCCTAATTCAGTGTCTTTTGGCACAATAATATCTTTGTTTTTTGTTTTTTTTTTATATTAATTTTACTATTAAATCCCTTTGAATTTCCAGTACATTTATTTTGTTTAGTTTAGTTCTTGCGGTTCACAATTTTTATTAGCAGAGTGCAAAGACACAACATTTTGTTCTAAAACAGGAGAAATTTTACCTATTGCAGTTCTTCATTGAAGCTTGTATGATTTGTTAGTACTGTTCACTATTAATATTGACAATTTATTTTGCTTATTAACCTCAACAATTGCATGAACTACCTAAAATGAGTCCTGGTTCCTCTCCTGAATCTACATGTGACCTAAATTCATTTTGTTTATCTCAATTAAACAAGAATTAAGATTTCCAGCCAAATTAATATAATAATTTAGAATCGTGTTTGACGCATTACTCTCTCTATCGGCTTTAACAAAATGTGACCTGGTTTACCGCAATTCCAACAAATAATTTCTTTTCGTTGACCTTGTCCCCTTATATTAACTTGTCCTTGTTTGTCATTTACAGCGTTAACTGCTTTATGTCATTTATTCAAAAAATTTTGAGATTTATGACCGTAACGATTACTATTGTTACATTTATGAGCAGATCTAAAGTGATCTAGGTCCATGGAAATTAATACTGTCTCATGGCTTGTATCTGTCCTCATTTCCTTTTTAGCTCACCTGACAGGTGAGCTATTGTTATCACTTTGCGTCCGTCGTCGTCGTCTGTAAACTTTTTACATTTCAATCTTCTTCTCTGAAACTACTGGGCCAATTGAAACCAAACTTGGTCAGAGTGTTTATTGGATGGACCTTTACAAAGTTTGTGTTTTTTATTCTGATTGGAAAAGCAATATGGCTGCCATCGCAGGACTTAGTTTATGGGAAAAATGTTTAAAAAGGCTTCTTCTCTGAAACCGGTTAAACAATTGAAACAAAACTTACTTCCAATATTGTTTGGATGGTCCTCTATAAAGTTTATGTTTTTTATGCCAATCGGAAATTCGAAATGGCCGCCACCGCAGGATTTAGTTTAACATAGGACCCTATGGGAAAAAGTTTTAAAAGGCTTCTTCTCTGAAACCGGTTAAGCAATCAAAACAAAACTTACTCCCAATATTGTTTGGATGGTTCTCTATAAAGTTTATGTAAAAGGCTTCTTCTCTGAAACCGGTTAAGCAATCAAAACAAAACTTACTCCCAATATTGTTTGGATGGTTCTCTATAAAGTTTATGTTTTTTATGCCAATCAGAAATTTAAAAATGGCAGCCACCACAGGACTTAGTTTAACACAGGACCCTATGGGAAAAAATTTTAAAAAGGCTTCTCTGAAACCAGTTAACAAATCGAAACAAAAGTTATTAAGAATATTTATCCGATGGTCCTCTACAAATATTTTTATGCCAATTAGACAGTAAAAATGGCCATCATTACCATTACAGACAAAGTTTTAACAGAGGACTTTAGGAATAATTTTCAAATGCCATTTTTTCTGAAACTGCAAAGTTGATTCAAGCCATATTGTATATGAATGTTTATTGGATGTTTCTCTTAAAAGTTTATTCTTGCTTATTTGATCAAAAATCCATGATGGCTGCAATTGTAGGAATTAATTTAACATATATATAGAAACCTATAGTAAAATGTTTAAATAGCTTCCTATCTGAAACTATTGAACCAGTTGAAACCAAACAGCAAGATTCATTTGATGGTCTCAACAAAGATAATGTTATTTATGTCAGTAGAAAATTGAAAATTACATGACTTAGTTGAACATCAGGGAAATGCCACCTTCATTGCCTATATAAATCAGGTGAGCGATACAGGCTCTTGAGAGCCTCTGGTCTTATGTCAAATTTCTTTCTCAATTTTGTTCTGCCATTGCTGAATTTACCACCTGTGCAAAAGTGTCCGGAATTTCTCTCATGATCTTTAACTTTAGAAAATCTTGTGTCAACCCATTTATGAAGAAATTTATTAACTGAAACTTTATAATTGGGATATTGATATTTTGTTCTTTAAAAGCCTCAGCTGCCAAAGTTTACAATCTTTCCCCGACAATTTGTACGTTTTCGCATGTTTTTTGTTTAATCTTACTCAAAAGTTTGAAAGCTGATTATTACTCTCAAAAGTTTGAAAGCTGATTATAACTCTCAAAAGTTTGAAAGCTGATTATAACTCTCAAAAGTTTGAAAGCTGATTATAACTTATCTCAGCAAATCTATAAGTTAACTGATTTTTTAATTTCTCACAACTATTTTCTATTAATAATCTGTTTTGTTAACCATAACAATTGAGCCCTGGTTCGTCTCTTTTTAGGCTAAAACAGAAAGAGAGTTTCCATTTTCTCCTTGTAGATTTACTTTTTTCTTCATTAATTTACCTACACCAATTAATGATTTATAAACTTATTAATGCATTAAAGAGGCTTCTGCTCCTGAATTTACAAATGACCTAAATTTGCTTTTATTTATTTAAATTATACAAGAATTTGGATTTTCAGCTAAATTAATACAATAATTTTGAATCGTGTCTGAACCAATACTCTCACCATTGGCTTTAACATAGAGAGAGTTCTTCAGGTTTCCTGATTAGATTTATCCTCATTATTTTTGCTTTAGTCTTGAAAAACAATTTGATGTGACCTGCATTTCAGCAATACCAACAGATAATTTTCTTTCGTTTACCTTTTCCCTTATCACCCTGACCTTGTTCATCATTTATGGCATCCTCACAAGTCAGGGTTTCTGTGTCCACATGTATCCACGATTGTTGACATGTGGACACAGAAACCCTGACTTGTGAGGATGCATTTATGGCATTAACTGTCTTGGTGCTGTTTGTCAGTAATAGGCCATTTCGAGTTTTATGACAGCAACGACCACAATGTGTACATTTATTAGTAGGTCTGAAATGGTCTATGTCCATAGGTTCGTCAAGATCGTCAATGCGGGCGTTTTGTTCTGTCATCACAGAATTTACTGCCCATGCAATAGTGTTAGGAATTTTTCTGCATGATGGAGAGATTAGAATTCATCCCTTAAACGTTTTGGCAGCCAAAGTTAATAAATGTTCCCCAAAGACTTGCACGTTTTCGTCTGGTTTTTATTAAATTTTATTTAAAAGTTCGAAAGCATGCTGATTATCACTTATCTCCACAAATCTATAGGTCAGCTGATCTTTTAATTCTTTCCAAGTATTTTCTGGACCCACATGTTCGTTAAGCCACCTTCGAATAAAATCACTAATGTGTCCTTCACTGGACTGGTATGCAACTAACTTCTTTTCATTGTCGTCGTTTAAATTTGCTGCTAGGCCATATATATTTTTCCATTGATTTTATCCAATCATTAAATTTGCTTGAATTTCCAGTGTGAACAATTGAGCGCTTAATTTATGAGACTAAATTTGAAAGACTGTGCCTACATTTCTATGTTTATTTCTGTTCAGCCATTTGAGAAAAATAACTTCACAGAACAAAATAGCCACTTACCTTTTCTGACTTGACTGTAATCCTGATCTCTGCAACCAAAACAACACCAGATGTACTAGTAGCACAATGGCCTCAAACCATAAACAAGAAACCAATGCAGGCACAACTTTTATTTCTAAGTTTGCCAAAACACCAGTTGCTAGATTTCGTGAAATCTAGTCTTTATTTACAATAAGTAGGATGCCCTACATGACATGAAAAACAATTCAACAAAATGTAATTAATGTGTAAAATAGTCATTTTAGTTCATATGTGTCCATCATCTGCAAGTTATAATTTTTGTCCATGATTCTACTGATAACTTTTAGTTAGTTTGTGACAGCTTAATGTTTCTATGTTTTGACCTTTTACAAAAATGACGTCCTTCTTATCTGGAAATAGATGATAGAATTTAAGTTTGTTTGTTTGTTTGATGGTGTTTAACGCCACTTTCAGCAATTTTTCAGCTATGTCATGGCGTCCAGTTTTTATTGGGGGAGGAAGCCGAAGTACCCGGAGAAAACCCCCGACCTGCGGTAGGAAAACTGTAGAATTTTAGAAAAGCTCGTCTGATATGGGATGCTGCATTTAAAAACGCTGGTTTTCATCTCTATACATGATATAAAAGATATGAGATAACGTAAAGTACAAAACCTAAATTACATTCTCCATCATGTGATCAAATTGTAGTTTCTTATTTTAGTTTTATTCCGTCTACGTTATCAAAAAAAACATTGTAACCGTTACAATGAAGTAGCTTGCTTGTTATTTTTGTATAAAAAGACCGAACATAAATTACTGCCTTAAATGACACTATTTTAATAAACAAAAAATTTGCTTTATTATACCCCCTGCAAACTAGTTTGGGGGGGTATATAGGAATCACCCTGTCTGTCTGTCTGTCCGTCTGTCCACATTCCTTGTAAGCGCTTCTCCTCCTAAACCGCTTGACAGATTTTGATGAAACTTTACATGAAGGAAGTACATCATATGTAGATGTGCATGAAGAATTTTCGTCGCTGTCGGATATTATTCAGGGGAGATAATTGGACTTAGACTTTTAAAATATAGTATTCAGTGCAGGACCTCGTAAGCGCAACTCCTCCTAAACCGTTTGACAGATTTTGATGAAACTTTACATGAAGGGAGTACATCATATGTAGATGTGCATGAAGAATTTTCGTCGCTGTCTGATATTATTCAGGGGAGATAATTGGACTTGAAGGGAGGCGGGGGGTATCCCTTTGTGAGCGTGCTCACAGTCCACACTTGTTTTTGCTGTGCATATGTTTAAGTCCGCCAACTAAAGTTGGGGGACATATAGCCTTTCAGTGTGTTTGTTCCTTCGTTTATTTATCCATCATCACCTCAGGGCTGACCTTTGCATTGAAGCTTTTTTTTTTTTATGAAGATGACTTCACATCTGCATGAAACTTGGGACACAGTTGTAACATGATATCTCTTCACTGGCAAAATTTCTGTAGGGCTGTGCCAAATATTTCACGCTTGAGTGAACTAAGAAAAAAAGGGGGTGTTCACTAATATGTGCCAAGCAGGACATAGTGTCGCAGAGACACATTTTCTTGTTGTGCAAAGTATTCCTCTGTTGAAACATTATTATTGTGTTTATTATTATAAAACATGTTTATTTTGAAATGGCAAATATATAATGTGTTTCGTGTACTTCTATTTATTTTGTCATGCTACTTTGAAGACAAATAAGTTTAACTCTTTTTTTCAGTACTGGAGTCCCTAAAACCAAACGGGAAATTTGTCAAGTTGATGTAGTTTCAATACCAGATTTGGTTTATAAGAAGCCTGTGACCTATAAGCAAGATTGCTTTGTGGATTCTGGATGCAGAATTATTTCTGTAGCAGAGGTTATTATTTACAACTTTAATTTTATTTTAATTTGAATTTAATTTGATCTGGATGCAAGTATTAATTTTGTTATTTTGTCTTATATAGGACACATTGTATAATGGAGGCAGTCCTAGATATCTATATATAAACTCTTTGCATGATAATGTCATGAAATTGTATGCTCATATTCATGTTACGGTAAAATTGAACAGGTAGTCCTATAATATATTACGAGATGGTAGAATATACATGTATAATTTACCCAAATCACTAAACTTTCACATACAATGTAAATGATCCAGTATTTATCTGCCAATTATTTACTACGCTTATGCTTAATCAGAATAATAGAAAGAAGTCACTTCAGTTTCTGAGACTTAAGGGGAGAAGTGGGGATCAATGGAATAGCTAGAAGTGTATGGACAACATGGAGAAGCATTATTTGGTTTTTAAAGGGTCAGGTGAGCTATTGTCATCACTTTATGTCAGCCGTCATCAGCAGCATTGCCATCTTTAAACTTTTACATTTCTATCTTCTTCATTAAAACAACTGGGCCAATCGAAACCAAACTTGGGTCAATGTTCATTCAATGGTCTATTACAAAGTTTGTGTTTTTTATTGTGAACGGAAAACCCAAATGGCCGCTACCGCAGGACTTAGTTTAACATAGGTCCCTGTAGGGAAAATTTTTTAAAAGGCTTCTTCTCTGAAACTGGTGAACCAATTGAAACAAAACGTATCACCAGCATTCAATGCATGGTTCTCTATAAAGTTTGTTTTTTATACCAATCCAAAATTCAAAATGACCGCCACTGCAGGACAGTTTAACATAGGAACCTATAGGGAAAATGTTTAAAAAGGCTTCTTTTCGGAAACTGGTTAACCAATTGAAACAAAACTTGTTACTAGCATTTATTGCATGGTACTCTACTAAGTTTATGTGTTTTATGCCAATAGGAAATTCAAAATGGCCACCACCTATGGACTTAGTTTAACATAGGACCCTATGGTTAAAAGTTTTAAAAGGCTTCTTTTCAAAAACTGGTTAACCAATGGAAACAAATCTTACCTCTAGCATTCAGTTGATGGTCCTCTATAAATTTATGTTTTTTATGCCAATCTGAAATTCAGAATGGCCACCACTGCCAAGGGTTCAAATTAGCGGTGGTCTGAGGTCTGGGATATTTCCAGTTTGCGATTGGACTTAACTGTTTGGTTATTAGCTGAACTAGACGGACCTTCGTTTTTTGTGAGGCAGAGTTTTTTTGGTTAAAGCCAATTTAAAAAAATATATATTTCTGATTCAAATAGACGTTTGTATCTACGTCCTTGTTTATGTTTAACACAGTGGGTGTCGCAAGGGTTGGAAATTAATGGACGCTAAAGTGGATGGTCCTATAAAGTTAGTTTTTTTATGCCCATCGGAAATTCAAAATGGCCACCACCACAGGATTTGGTTTAACATAGGACGCTATGGGGAAAAGTTTTAAAAGGATTCTTCTCTGAAACCAGTTAGCCAATTGAAACAAAACTTATCACAAGAATTCATTGGATGCTCCTCTGTAAAGTTTGTGGTTTTTTTTTTATCCCAGTTGGAAATTCAAAATGGCTGCTGACACAGGACTTTGTTTAACATAGGACCCATATGAAAAAAAATTAAAAAAAAAGCTTCTTCCTTGAAACCGGTTAACCAATTGACATAAAACTGACAGCACTTGTTTAACATTGGGGAAATGCCTATATAAATTTGGTGAGTGATACAGGCTTTTTGAGAGCCTCTGGTTCTTTTATTTATTGGTATGTGCAGGTCTGTCCATCCATCTGTCCTACATTTTGTCTGGCCCATAACTTATTTGTTTATTGATGAATTTTCAAATTATATGGCACATGTGATAATTACATCAAGATAATGCATTGAGTGCAACATTCTGGTTGCTACCTTGAAGGTCAAGGTCACAGTATTTCATTAAAGCATATCCATATCCAGCCCATAACTTTGTTGAATATTGGGGGATCCTGAATTATGTGGCACAAGTGATCATTACATCAAGACGACGTGTCACATACAACATTCCGCTCGCTTCCTTGAAGGTTGTAGTGACAATGAAGCATTGATGAAATCCATGTCCCACCCATAACTTGTTGTTTATTGATGGATTTTCAAATTATGATGCACAGTGATCATAATATCGAGATGACATGTTACATGCAACATTTGGGTTGTTACCTTGAAGTGCTACATTGCAACATAGAAGCAAATCCATGTCCATCCTATTCTTTTGTTGATTATTATACCCCTTGCTTGAAAAGTGGGGGTATATAGTGATGGGGGTGTCTGTCCTTTCGTCCTTCTATTACACTTTGGGGTACCCATCTCTTATTGCTACTCTACCTACACAACTGAATGGAATTTGATGAAACTTTAACAGAATCTTTGTCACATTGTGCCATTGTGCACCATATATTTAACTTTTTGATATTTGGGGTTTCCCATAGAAAAACATGGACTTTGCCATTCTTTGACATAAAGGGGGGTGTGGGGGTTCTATTTCGTGTAATCAAATCCTACAGTTTTCAGCCCAGATCTTTAAAACAGAAAGATTGCACATGTATTGAAGTTGTGCACCTACTATTATGGAATTGTTTAAGAATTTTTCCCAATTTTCCAGACTTGGGATCATTTTTCAGAAATATGCAGAAGACGGTACCTATTTTGTGTAATCAAAACCTCCTACAGTTCTCTGAAACTACACAGAAAGATTGCACATGTTTTGAAGTTGTGCGCCTGCTTTTATGGAATTGTTTGAAGAATTTTAACAATTTTTCCACACTTCGGAGGTTCATAATTTTTCAGAAAATGTTGAGAAGACTGTACCTATTTTGTGTGATCAACTCCTCATATAGTTTTCGAGGACCCAAAAGTATTGGTCACAGTCAACAAAATGTGTTAGAAATTTTCACAAAAAAGATGTTTCCTGACAATTACTCAATAAATTTGCATTTGATTTTGATGAAACTTTGGGATCTAGTTTCATACTTGGTGGATCAGTATTCTATCATTTTGGGGAAATTCCGTCAAGGTCACAGGCACCAAGAAATTTTCTCAAAGGGGGAGGGGGGGGGGGGGTATTATTGATCGTTAGATCAACATTTTCTAGTTAAAATTGGGAAGCATGGGTATCAATTAGTGAGAATTGTTCACAGTTTTTTTTCTAGTTTATAGTAAAGTTATTTCATTTTATAGGATATTTACTAGTTTTCACCTTTACACACCTGAATGTTTTATTGCCTGGTGTTCTATTGACTGGTAAAAGGGTCATGTGAGCTATTCTCATCCCTTGGCCTCCATCCTTGTCAGCATCGTATTCGGATGTAAAACTTTTCACAAAACCAAACTTGGCAAGGGTCCTTAAAAAAGTTTGAGTTTTTGGTGCTGATGAAATATTCAACATGTCTGCGAAGGCCATTGATATGTTCTGATTGGCTGAAATTTCATAAATCTCTTCTCATAAACTGCTTAGCAGATTGATTTGGGATATTGTAGAATGTACCTCAGATGGTCCTCAACAAAGTTTCAGTTATTTGTGCAGATCCTAAATCCAAGATGGCTGCCACTGCGGAACAACATAGGACCTATGGGAAAAACATACAAACAGCTTCTCAGAAACTGTTCCACACATTTAAACCAAATTGTGCAGAAATGAAGCCTGGGTAGTAGCTCAGTTGGTCCTCTACCAATTTGAGTTTTTTGTGCCTATCCAAAATCCAAGATGGCCACCACCATGGAACATAGCTTAACATAGGACTCTATGGGAAAAACACACAAACATCTTCTTGTGAAAAACTGTTCCACACAATTAAACCAAATTATGCAGAAATAAAGCTGGCATAGTTATCTTTTTATTTTGAGTTTTTCGAGCCGATTGGAAATTCGACATAGCTGCCAGGGCTGCTAATGCGTTCTGATTGGCTGAATTTCAAAAATCTTCTCCTCACAAACCCCTTGGCAGATTGATTTGAAATATTACAGAAATGTACCTTAGATGTTCCTCTACAAAGTATGAGTTTTTTTGCCAATCAAAAATTCCAAGATGGTCACCACTGTGGAGCACAGCTTAACATAGGACCCTATAAGGGAAAAACAAACATTTTCTTGTCCAATACTGTTCCACACAATTAAACCAAATTATGCAGAAATGAAGCCGGCATAGTTATCTTTTTATTTTGAGTTTTTCGAGCCAATTTGAAATTCAACTTGGCTTGCTAATGCATTCTGATTGGCTGAAATTTCTAAATTCGTTTCCTGACAAACCGCTAGGCTTGGCAGATTGATTTGTAATATTGCAGAAATATACCTTAAATGGTCCTCTACAAAGAGTTTTTTGGTCCAATCCAAAATCCAAGATGGTCGCCACCTTGGGAATACAGCTTAATCATATGGAAAATTATGGATATATGTTATAAAAGAGCTATGTATTTTTGTTTCACCTGCAACATCATCAAAGGAGGCCAGACATATATATATGGGAATCCGGCGGCGGCAGTGTTAACACTTGACATTTTGCTTTATATCTTTGTAAGCTTAAGCCCTAGGTCCATCAAGTTTGGTCCAATGGTAGCTTATGATGAGTACTTTCCAGTCAGTCACCTGTCACCTGACCTTGACCTCAGTTTCATGGTCCAGTGACTACGTTAAAGTTTTGGGATTAGGGCAGTTCCTTTGTAACCATGAATGGTATGATGACAATATTTGGTAAATAGGTTGCTGATGAATAGTACATGACTGTCACCTGACCTTGACCTCAATTTCACGTAGTCCACTGACTACGTTAAAGTTTTTGGATGAGGGCAGTTCCTATCCTCTGTAACCATGCATGGTAGGATGACAATATTTGGTATATAGGTTGCTGATGAATAGTGCATGACTGTCTGGTATGTGTCACCTGACCTTGACCTCGATTTCATGGTCCAGTGACTTCTTTACAGTTTTGGATTGTATTGTAATTTATCTTAGTTTGTATCATTACAAATGTGTGCATTCCACATGTCTCGCCTACATTCCGCATCAGTAATGAAAAAAATTACTTCATGAGCAACATGCAAATAGCATTAAATTGTCGTCATTTAAAATATAAAATGCATGGTTACAGAGGAACTGACCTAATCCACACGGCCATTGCATGATGTTCTCGCTTTTCTACTACTAACTGACTGTGGGCCCACTCGTTTACTATTTCATGAACACTTGGTTCAGTCTTGTAAATGTGTAGTTATATGTATTTATTCATTTCATTTTTTACTATGCTCTTCTATGATGGACATATTATGGTATACTTATCATTTGGATCGAAATACTGCCAGAAAGTGCGAAAAAAGAAATTGTCACGTACGCGAGTAAAGGAGTCTGCTGCAAAAAATATATATTCTGACCCCCCTACTCTTGTTGAGACATTTACATGGGTAATTTTTAACTGTCACCATGCCTGTGGGGTGTTCTACATACTCACGGACAATTATTCTTCAACATTATGGCATCGCTTCTCATGATCAATTGATAATTTTGCAACCGCGAATCTTTTTCTCAGCCTACAACACTGTTTGTTCACTTTTTCCATACACAACTGCAGCTATCTTGTAGTAAATAAACAGAAGTAAAACACGATAATATTTTCACGATAAATTATCTGGAATATGCATGGATTATTTGTATGTCATAGAGGTTGCATCCATTTAACGAAACATGTGCTAGAAATGTAAACAATTATTCGAACTTAATAAAAAAAACTTTATTAATAACTATTATTGAAATATTATTTTATTCAAATAAAAAGTAAAGTTATAGTTTGTATCGTTTAAAACATTAGGTAAAACAAAATTTCAGGATAATTTATTGTATCATGTGCTCATAACGCAGCTGTTTTTTTGTACTTGTATTGACATTATTTTGTTTTGTTTATTAAATTTATATAACATTTTTAGCTCACCTGACCCGAAGGGTCATGTGAGCTATTGCCATCACTTGGCGTCCGTCGTCGTCCGTCGTCGTCGTCGTCGTCGTTAACTTTTCTTCAAAAATCTTCTCCTCCAAAACCACTGAAGGGATTGCTTTGAAACTTTGCATACATCATCAGTAAAATGCCCTCTACCAAGTTTGCCCAAATCATGGCCTCAGACCAACCAACATGGCCGCCATGGCTAAAAATAGAACAGAGGGGTCAAAATACAGTTTTTTGCTTATAGTTCAAAAAGTATAACAGATACAGGAAAACCGAAGAGACCTTCCTTCTTCAGCATCTAAAGCTCTACAAAACACTCCATTGGGTCAAAGTTGTATGATGACTCCTTGTAGGAGTTATTGCCCTTTAATTGTCAAAATTGATGATTTTTGCCATTTTTGCCTCAAAATCTTGAAAATTATTAGAACTAGAGAAAAAGTTAGCATTGCTTAATTGTTCTGCTCTATGAGGGCTACAAAAATGACTTAAGGGTCAAGATTGTCTGATTAACTGTTTAAGAGTTATTCCCCTTGAACTGTTTTTTTTTAATCCGGTTTTAATTGATTTTTTAAAATCTTCTCCTCTGAAACAACTGAAAGTACTGCTTTGAAACTTTGTACACATCATCTGTCAAATGTCCTCAACCAAGTTTGCACCTACCATGGCTGCAGATTAACCAACATGGCCACCATGGCTAAAAATAGGATGGGGGGGCGGTAAAATACAGTTTTTGGCTTATATTTAAAAAAGTGTAACAGATACAGGAAAACCGAAGAGACATGCCTTCATCTGCATCAAAAGCTCTACGAAACACTCCATTGGGTTGAAGTTGTATGATGACTCCTTATAGGAGTTATTGCCCTTTAATTGTCGAAATTGATTATTTTTTACATTTTTGCCTCAAAATCTTGAAAATTATTAGAACTAGAGAAAAAGTTAGCATTGCTTAATTGTTCTGCTCTATGAGGACTACAAAAATGACTTTAGGATCAAGATTGTCTGATTAACCTTTTAATAGTTATTCCCCTTGAACAGTTTTTTTTAATCGGTTTTAATTGATTTTTTAAAATCTTCTCCTCTGAAACAACTGAAAGTACTGCTTTGAAACTTTGTACACATCATCTGTCAAATGTCCTCAACCAAGTTTGCACCTACCATGGCTGCAGATTAACCAACATGGCCACCATGGCTAAAAATAGGATGGGGGGGGGCTGTAAAATACAGTTTTTGGCTTATATTTAAAAAAGTGTAACAGATACAGGAAAACTGAACAGACATGCCTTCATCTGCATCAAAAGCTCTACGAAACACTCCATTGGGTTGAAGTTGTATGATGACTCCTTATAGGAGTTATTGCCCTTTAATTGTCGAAATTGATTATTTTTGACATTTTTGCCTCAAAATCTTGAAAATTATTAGAACTAGAGAAAAAGTTAGCATTGCTTAATTGTTCTGCTCTATGAGGGCTACAAAAATGACTTAAGGGTCAAGATTGTCTGATGAACCGTTTAGGAATTATTCTCCTTGAACATTTTTTTAAACAATTTTACTTGATTTTAAAAAATCTTCTCCTCTTAAACCAATGAAAGGACTGCTTTGAAACATTGCACACATCATCTTTAGGATGTCCTCTACCAAAATTGTGCAAATCATGACACCTGACTACCTACATAGCTACATTGGATTAAAATAGAAAAAATGAAAAAAAGGGGGGGGGGTGTGGGAGAGTTGTCGACTGATAGTTAAAAAAGTATAACAGGTACAGCAAATTTGAAGTGAACCTCCCTTCTCCCTCTAACCATCAAAAGATCCTCCTTATAGGAGTTATTTCCCTTAAAAGGTCAAAATTAATGATTTTTGCAGAAGTGTTGGGCAATTCCTTATAGCAAAGAAAAGCTGGATAAAAAAGGGTTGTTTGGTTTCAGGTTCAGGTGAGCGATATAGGCTCCTGGGAGCCTCTAGTTGGAGAATTCTAATACCTATATGTCATGCCAATTTTTTATGAATTTGAATCAAAGATTCATATTAACAATATTAAAGAGATGAGGAATGCCATACATAAATGTACAACACAAGAAGAGTTTTATTATGTCCATCTCAGCAGTTAAAAAATTACTTGATTGGCCTTGCAGATACAATATGCGATTCAGCCGGGGACACTGGAACACTTACTTTTATTTTTTCATTTATTGTCCTCTTTCACCTATTCAAATATTGATCTTAGGCTTAGAATTATTCAATTTATTGTATGGAATTACAAACATTGGACATGCATATCATCATTTCAATTAACTGCTGAAACGTTTGCTTTAATGTTTGAAACTTGAAATAGAAAATTGTTTGCAACTATGTATGCAAAACGTTAAACGCTAGATATCTAACCATTTTGGAAAGAAAGTACTATCCTTACATAGATATTAGCCTTAAAACAATATCAATTAAAACAAGCCAAGTAATTGGCTCTTTATGATGCAAACAGTATCATTCTGTTGATATGTCACATCATGGTTGTTTTTTACGAAATTATCACAATTTAGCACTTATTTTATTTAGTATTTTCATATTTTTAAAGTTTATAAAGTTATGGTTTCTCCTGCTGATAAAATATAACATTTAAAGATGGATTTCATGGTGAATTTGACTTCGTAGGTCTTCAACTCCTTCCTTTACATATCAGTGTAATTTGTCAAATTATTGTAACCATACTAATAAATCAAAGACCTGAAGGTCTTCAACGGTCGGCTGGCCTAGGATACATAAGATGATGGCTCAATTAACCTCATCAAACTTGGGCCATAACTCCATTAAATATTTAAGAAAATGATCTAATCGAACTTGACCTCTGTTTTGTGAAGTATAAACATTTCAAAATTTCAAAGTGATGGGTCAAGGGTATTCAAGTCAGAGTGCGGAAACATCTATGCGCCTGTTTGCTCACCTGCCATCCTTTAAACACAATTTTAATTACCAAAAACCTCGGTTAAAAATTGGTCAAAGCATTAATACTTGTAATACCTGTGGACAGACAAACGGATGGATGAGCAGGGGCAAACCATTTTATATCTAATTATATTGGGGTATTATTAATTAACTTACTTAGTTCATTATTTATTTATTGAGATCTACAGGTTTATAAATTCATATTCTTTATTGCATATTTTGCCCATATGTATTTAAAACTTTGCAGAGGTATATAACACCATAATCCTAATGCAATACATTTCTAGTTTTTAAAATTAATGTAAGTTTACAGTTCAGAAATTAAAGTTTTTAAAAAATTTAAACTTGTGATTCTGTTTTATGTATGGTTCCTAGCCCTTTTTACCAGACAGATATAAACCCAATTTTCTGCAAAACTACTTGATAGATTTGTATGAATTTTTGAAAAGTGGTTAACAAGGGATTTTTTCCTGATTAAATGTTAGTTGATTTTTAGCCAAATTTTAAACAAAAATTTCCACCCTAATTGTGCTTCAGATGATACTGCAATATTAAAAAATGTATATATGTCTATATCATATATATTATATATTGCAGGCTGACTACCAACCAACTTTATAATATTGTCTCGCCTGTGACGAAGGTGACTTAAGGCGAGACATATATGTGGATTTCCGGCAGCGTCATCGTTAACACTTGACATTTTTTTAAATTTTATATCCTTGTAAGCTTAAGCTATAGATAAAGCTTATGATGAGATCATGTCAGTCAGTCACCTGTCACCAGACCTTGACCTCAATTTCGATGTCCAGTGACTATGTTAAGGTTTTTGAATTGGGTCAGTTTCTCTGTAACCATGCATTGTTTATTTTATATCGTGTCAATATAATGCAATTTACATGTTGCTCTTGAAGTTTTTTCACTACTGATGTATATTGGGGGCGAGACATTTTTTCGTTGTCCACACTTGTGTCTATTAAGGATGGATAAGATTGTTTACAATTGCCACCCTCGGCAAGGATTGGTCAATTTAAATAATCTAATTAAATTTTGATCTCTCATTGCTCCCCTTTTACTGATATAACAACATCCCATTACAGGTCATCTCGGATTGAACTTTTCATTTAATATTAACCAATGGAAAATTTGGGCATCCCCAAATAAATAACTAATCAAATGTAATCTTTCATCTTAACCTCAGTTTATTAATGACTATTGACTTCTTGTCATGATGTGGACATTTCAATCCTAATGTGTTTTAACCTCACCTGACCCAAAGGGTCATGTGAGCTATTGTTATCACTTTGCGTCCGTCTGCGTCGTCGTCTGTAAACTTTTTACATATTGCCAGTAAGTTTAGTTTTGATTGGTTTAACGGTTTGGGAGAAGAAGCCCTTTTAAACTTTTTTCCCATAGGGTCCTATGTTAAACTAAGTCTTGCGGGTGGCGGCCATATTGGTTTTCCAATCCAAATAAAAAACACAAACTTTGTGAAGGTCCATCCAATGAACATTATGGCCAAGTTTGGTTTCAATTTGCCAAGTGGTTTCAGAGGAGAAGATTAAAATGATTGTTTGGATTGTCCTTTATAAAGTTTATGTTTTCTATGCCAACTGGAAATTCAAAAGGGCCGCCACCTTAGGACTTAGTTTAACAGAGGACCCTATGGGAAAAAGTTTTAAAAGGCTTCTTCTCTGAAACCGGTTAACCAATGGAAACAAAAACTTACTAGCAATATTGTTTGGATGGTCCTCTATAAAGTTTGTGTTTTTTATGACAATTGGAAATTCAAAATGGCCACCAAAACAGGACTTAGTTTAACATAGGAAACTATGGGAAAAAGTTTAAAAGGCTTCTTCTCTGAAACCGGTTAACCAATGGAAACAAGACTTACTAGCAATATTGTTTGGATGGTCCTCTATAAAGTTTGTGTTTTTTATTATAATATGAAATTCAAAATGGCCACCACCGCAGGACTTTGTTTAACATTGGACCCTATGGGAAAAAAGTTTAAAATGGCTTCTTCTCTGAAACCGGTTAACCAATCGAATCAAAACTTACTACCAATATTGTTTTGGATGGACCTTTACAAAGTTTGTGTTTTTTATTTGGATTGGAAAACCAATATGGCCGCCACCGCAAGACTTGGTTTAACATAGGACTCAATTGAAAAAAAGTTTAAAAGGGCTTCTTCTCTGAAACCGTTTAATTAATCAAAACAAAACTTACTGGCAATATTGTTTGGATTTTCCTTTATATAGTTTATGTTTTTTATGACAATTGGGAATTCAAAATGGCTGCCAACACAGGACTTAGTTTAACATAGGACCCTATGGGAAAAAGTTTAAAAGGCTTCTTCTCTGAAACCGGTTAACTGATGGAAACAAAACTTAATAGCAATATTGTTTGGATGGTCCTCTATAAAGTTTGTGTTTTTTATCCCAATAGGAAATTCAAAATGGCCACCACCGCAGGACTTTGTTTAACATTGGACCCTATGGGAAAGAAGTTTAAAATGGCTTCTTCTCTGAAACCGGTTAACCAATCAAATCAAAACTTACTACCAATATTGTTTGGATGGTCCTTTATAAAGTTTATGTTTTTTATTGGAAAATCAAAATGGACGCCACCGCAGGACTTGGTTTAACATAGGCCCCTATGGGGAAAAAGTTAAAAAGGCTTCTTCTCTGAAACCAGTTAACCAATCGAAACAAAACTTTCTAGCAATATTGTTTGGATGGTCCTCTATAAAGTTCATGTTTTTAATCCCAGTCGGAAATTCAAAATGGCTGTCACCACAGGACTTGGTTTAACATTGAACCCTATGGGAAAAAAGTTAAAAAAGACTCCTTCTCTGAAACCGATTAACCAATGGAAACAAAACTTACTACCAATATTTTTTTAGATGGTCCTTTATAAAGTTTGTGTTTTTTTATGCCAATCTGAAACTCAAAATTACCACTACAGCATTACATAGATTAACAGTGGACCCTATGGGAAAAAGTTTTAAAAGGTTTCTTCTCTGAAACTGATTAACCAATGGAAACAAATCTTACTGACAATATTGTTTGGATGGTCTTCTTTAAAGTTTATGTTTTTAGCTCACCTGACCCAAAGGGTCAGGTGAGCTATTGTCATCACTTTGCGTCCGTCGTCTTCGGCGTCGTCGTCATCGTTGTTTTCGTTGTCTGTAAACTTTTGACATTTTAATCTTCTTCTCTGAAACCACTTGGCCAATTGAAACCAAACTTGGCCATAATGTTCATTGGATGGACCTTTACAAAGTTTATGTTTTTTATTTGAATCGGAAAACTAATATGGCTTCCACCGCAGGACTTATTTTAACGAATATATAACGACTCGCCCCACTCTCGAGTCGCCCCATCACGAGTCGCCCCATATTAATAACGAGTCGCCCCACTCAATAACGACTCGCCCCACATATGTAAAATATAAAATTTATAATAGAAATTTATATATTTAATACTTTATAATATAAATAAATGCATTGATAGTATAAATTTTTAAATTTGGGTATATTGTACTGCTCGGTGTTTTAATTAATCGTAATTGTACTCTAAATGTAAAACTATTAAATGCTGCCTGTAAAATGTGTAGAATACTGTTAATCTTACATACTATTGAAAACAGTTTTCTAAAAGTTAAAAAAATGCAAGGTTGTGTTATTGTTAAAAAGTTCTAACGTGCTTGCTTATTCAAACTACACCGAGACAGTTAACAAGAGACCATAAAAACAACCATTGTAGTTGATATGTAAATGGGACAGACATACGCTTTAGGAAAAAACCTTACTGCATACTAGCAGTAAAAATTCTGATCATTTGGATGCAAAATATCTTTTTACTGGATTTTTATGTTCATAATTTTATTATTTTTTACTAGTGCTGCCTCCCGAGGGATCGCTTTTATTTTTTCCTTTCTTTCTCATCCTTTCTCCTTTCTCCCCCTATCTCCCACTACCCTGTCCGCCCTCTCATACAAGACTTCTACAAAACTACGTTTTTGTTATTGTTAAAAACTTTATTATGGTAACATTCTCATAATAAATATTAGGTTTTACACCGCCTTGAATGTGAAGGTACATGCTACGATAATCTTGTTCAAAAACCAGTATCTGTACAGCATATGTGTCATATGTCAAACTCAGACAATTTGACATTAAAGACAATTAATTACTTCATTATAATATTAACTACGTCGGTTAACTTTTTATCCTTTAAAACTATAATCCCATCAAAGTTAATCGCGATTGTAAACAAGCAAATATTCAATTATAATTATCACAATTAATTAAAGAAGTGAACACGAGTTCACTCTAATCTCAAGAGATCCACCGCCAATTAAAAAAAAAGGTCTAGTAATAAAATATATGCAAATTTAAAAATTTATACTATAAATTTAATTAAATATATTTTAAAATATTAAATTTATAAACTTATATAATATATTTTACATTTGTGGGGCGAGTCGTTATTGAGTGGGGCGACCCGTTATTAAATGTGGGGCGACTCGTGATGGGGCGACTCGAGAGTGGGGCGAGTCGTTACGATACCATTTTAACATAGGACCCTATGGGAAAAAACTTTAAAAAGGCCTCTTCTCTGAAACCGGCATTATTTGGAAATATTCATTACAATTCTTTTCTTAATTACCTATAAAAATCAGGTGAGCGATACAGGCTGTTAAGAGCCTCTGGTTAATACTTGGTGTCCAGAAGTTGAAAAATGAACCATTGCAGATACGGAAAATACATATCATTTCAAATTTATAGAAACAAGAACTGCACAATTGCACCTATTGTCTATATTTCGCGTTGAATAAAAGTGAATCAACATAGTAGACATATATGTATGTTATCACAACTTTATTGGCGACACAGAGTACTTGTATGCATGTTTTCAATTTTCATTTCTTTTTCAAATAGGCTCTGACATCTTTTCATTTTCGTATAGGCTTAAGAAATGCAGAATAATAACAAAGGATTCCAAAACACAGAAAGTTGGTAAAGCTTATTTTGATTAATCAATACAAAAGATCAGTTTGAGATTACCTGTAATGGGATGTTGTTTGATCTCCTATGCGACATATCTGCAAAACAGGAGCGATATGAGATTAAATTTTAATTAGATTGTTTAAATAATCTATATGTGTAACCATTGGACCGAATTGATCTGACCTAGCCAGTATATTAATAGCCTGAGTTTAAAAGTGGGAAAACTAGTAAAAGCAAATCCAATTATATTTGGACTAGGGCATTATTATTACATATATAAAGATTCAGTTTTGCATATTATGATTTACAGGTTAAGAACAGTGAAATGAGAGGCCCCCTCTTAACTGAGAAACGACAGACAAGATCATCATCTGACAGTGCCTCTGAGGAAATTTTTGTCCCAGAACATGTAAGAGGTGCTTATCAACACACTGCTCAATTACTATTGGCAGAGCCAGATTCATTTGTACCTCGTCATTCTCTTGGAATTCTTCTAAATGAAACAAAGGTATTTTGATATGTGTTTAATGTGCAGCAAATTTTACAAGAACATATGAGAGTTCATTCTTTCTCATAGTCAGTTTTTTTTCTAATTCATATATTTATATCCCTCTGCAAGCATAGGAGCCCATGATAGTGTATTGCATAAGTCATCATTTTAATTGAGTTAAGTTTGATAAAATATGGTCATACCGTCATAGTCTGATATGTTTAAGCCCTTGGGGTCCAGTTTTTAACAGGCTTGATGTAGGTTTTGTTTGTTCAAATAAAGTGCACTGCATCTGTTCATTTGGGAGTAAAAATTTAATATGGTTATTTTAGAAAACACTTAAGAATATAATTAAAAAAAAAACAAAAAAAAACCTTCAACAAAGAGGGCTTCTGTTACTGAAGATAAAAAGTTATTTAATTGACAGATTCTCCTTTTTTTCCGAAGAATCAGCTCAGATTTAAAGGAAAAATTAACATATATTCTGTGTTTATTTAATCAAAATAATAAATTTTAGCAGATCTTGTATGTAGCTCATGTCAGCTTTGACAGCCTCCTGGAAGACTATGGTTAACAAATAAGGTTGTTTTTTTTATTGCAGATTATATTTACTTGCCTTGTTCTGACCAAAAATTATACGAGAAATATGGGGAAAAAGTTGAATGCTGCTGACAGCGGAGTAACATATACTTGTGGTCCTTATGATTTCATGAACGCAAATGATAGAAAAGTTTTACTAAAGTCTTTTCTTCAGTTGGGGCTTGCGCAGCAAGCACCTGATATTGCGATGTAGCATGCACAGTCATTGTCTTATTATTACACTTTTTAGCACAACTGTCTAGAAGCAAGATTGGCTGTAACGGCTAATTTTATTGTAATGCTTTCCACATTAACAAAGGCTAACTTTAGGAATCACACTTTTTGTTAGCTCACGTTGAGCTGTTTCATCACTTTGCGTCTGTAAACATGGACATTTCAGTCTTCTCTGAAACTGCTGTTCTCATTTAAAACCAAATCTTAATCACCATGTTCATTGGATGGTTCTTTACAAATTTTTTTTAAATTATGATTGGTAAACCAAAATGGCCACCAATGCAGTTTAACATATGGGACATTTTTTTTAAAGGCTTCTCTGAAAACCGATGAACCGACTGAAATGAAAATTGTCAGCAATATTCATTGAATGGTCTTCTATAATTTTGTTTTAAATGCCAATCCAAAATTCAAATGGCTGCCACTTCAGGACTTAATTTATTATAGGACCCTATTATCAAATGACTTCTTAGATCAAACTAGAAAGCTCATTGAAGCTATATTCTGTGTGAATGTTGATTGAATGGTCCTATCATTGTGTATGTTGTTGTTCGGATCTTGATAGCCTCTGCTTTTGAGTACTTGCAAGTAGATCCTCTAAGAATTGCAGGGCCTCGGTGGCCGAGTTGTTAAGGTAGATCGTCTACTATTGACCACGTGGTCTGTCAACACTGAGGTTGACAAGGATTGCCAGATTCCCTACCGAAGTTTGTTATAATTAATGCTCAATATTTCCACTGTGACATGTTGCTGTGCTTAACATAGCTGTTATTGTTTGTACACCAGGTTATGATTAGGTCTCCCCTCTCTTCACAGAAGTAAGTGAGACCTGAACGTAACCCTTGGCTACCAAGGATGATTGTTGAAATGTACCATATTTTTTTATATATATATATGAATAAATATTGATGTAATAGTGTTATTTGATTGGACAAAAACATTTTTTAAATTTTCCAGTAAAAATTTTCATGGGGACACGCCCACCTGATTGATTTCTGTGTATTAGGTTCAACAATTCGCCGCGTGCATATTAATATGCCACAATCTAATTAAAATTAAATCTTCACTTACTCCCCCCTTTTTTCTATTGTCGCTGCATGGAAGATCTAACATAACACCGTTCATGTCACATTCTGATGACCTTTTTAAACAAAATTAATGTTATGCAAATGATTGTTATGACATTTGAAGAAACCAATCAAATTGCAGCTCAATTATTGTTCCTACAATACACATAGGGAGCCTTGGTGGCCGAATGGTTAAGGTAGTTAGTATACTCTTAATCACATGCCTGTCAACACTGAGGTTGTGGGTTCAAGTCTCACTGCGGGCAGGGTGTACTCAACTTCATCTTAATTGGCAAGGATTGCCAGTTTTCTTACTGAAGATCTGTGGTTTTCTCCGGGTACTCGGGCTTCCTTCCCCAATAAAACTAGACGCCATGATTTAGCTGAAAAATTGCTGAAAGTGGCATTCAATGCCATTCAAACAAACAAACAAACAATACACATGGTCATGCAGACAATTGAAGACTTTGTGTCATGAACTTTTCACAATCAAAATTTTACATACGTGCCACATTGATATCAATTACAGAATGATTATTAAAAAGAAAATCCCATTTCACATCGGTGTCATCAGAAAAAATAATCATAGCAACTATTTTAACACAATCAAAACAGTCGCAAATTTTTGTCACATTACATTTATAAAAGTAAAGCCAAATTACGGTAGAACACAGTTTCTGGTCCGTTAATGCTTTCAAGTTACAATAAGCTGGAACGATATTTTCGTAGTTGGTTTGTACTTGAAGAATCATCTATGACAAATTGAGATGCACATATAAATTTTTAATTACTTATTAGTTAACCGACTTCCTAATGCAGGGAAGGAACTATTTGGTTGGTCCTGAAAAATCATGATATTAGGTTACCAGAATATGACCTGAACAGGATTACGTGAGATCTTCCAGGCAGTGACAGTAGAGAAAAGGGGGAGCAAGTGAAAGATTTAATTTTATTCGATTGATTCGCCGTTCATTAAAATCCTTGTTAAAAATTGCTAAGATTGTTCATTGTTTTGTTTATTCAATTGTTCATTTTCCTTTACTTGTTTAATATTTATTTATAAGGAATAACTTAAATTATATGTTTTTATTGGGATGAGATTTATTCCTAAAGTAAAGAAAATATTTGTGTACCTCATAAAATCAATTTATTATAAAAGCATGTAATGAATTTATTATAGTAACATCTAATGAATTTATTATAAAAAATATGTTAGCAATTAATCAAGTTTTTTAAGACACAGATTATATTTATTAAATGCAGTTGTAGTGCGGCCCTTGCACAGAACATGCAGCAGAATTTGTAAAAAAGGAATTCTGGTCTAGTATTAAAGGCTGAATGCAATATAAGAACACAAATGGTACATCTGATATTTAGATCTTTATTTGCTGGTTTAGATTTTATAAAGTTTGAAGATTTCATATTCATATTAGTATAATATTTGCATTTATTGTAAAGTTGTGATTTGTAAAAGCATATGATTGCTAATCATCTGCAGTTTTAAAGGGAAGTTTAGAAGTTTGACTTTGGTCTCAGGATGCAGACAGGGAACCCAAATGGATCTCAATTTTATTTCAAGCATGTCCCTCTATATTTTCAGGTTAGAAAATAAAAATAAAATAATGTTAATATGGTCAGGCACACCTGAT